>CM035169.1:46946187-47404216 GCA_020205615.1 Panax quinquefolius | reverse complement strand
GGCAATAATCCTCCAAATAACATTACCGAACAAATGATGAATGATGGGATGTTCAGAAGTTTTTGATTTTATGAAAACCGACGAGGAAACTTCGTGTACGAGAATACGGGTAGAAATGCTAGCAATGCACGGCTTGTCACAACCAAGCAGTTCAAAGAGTTGGGACCACCAGAATTTAAGGGAAAGCCGGATCTGATCATGGCAGAAATGTGGGTCAAGCAAATTACCAAGATATTCGATGTCTTAGGATGCACGGAGGAATGAAGGTTCCATTCGCCACCTTTATGTTCTGCGGTGAAGCGGACTCTTTGGTGGGAGTTTGTGAGGCGTCCACCACCGGCACTCAAAGATGTCTTGGGAAACATTTGAGAACTATTCAATGACAAGTACTTTCACAAAGTATTCACTATATATGAAGGAGGTGGAGTTTATCAGACTGGAACAAAACAATATGAACGTGTCGCAGTACGAAGCTAAGTTTGCGGAGTTGTCCCGATTTGCATCCCATTTGGTTGATAATGAGGAAAGAATGACGCGAATATTTTTGCGAGGTTTGAAACCCGAAATACGTCAATACCTCATTTCTCACAAACTTTGTTTATATTCAGATGTAGTGAATAGGGCTCGATTATTGGAGCGCGATAATGAGCCAAATTTCAACCAAGGATAACGAGCAACAACACGATAATAATCGTCTTTCGGTGACAACGGTCATCTAACAATGATAACCATCGTGGAAGAAATTATCATGCCGAGAAATGGTAACCACTTCGGTGGTTATCATGGCCAAGATAATAGAAGAAATGATTCAGTGGAAATTTCAAGAAGAGAAGATTTAACGATGGCGGGAAGACGTCAAAGAATACACACCAAAGACCAAAGAACAAATTCTAGGGGAGGAGAACGACCATCGCTTAGATCTACAGAGATGCGAGAGAGGAGGAGGGACATATAAGTCCAAACTGCTTTCACAACTTTCCAAGATATGTTTTAGTTGTGGAAAAGACGGTCACATAGCTCGATTTTGTCTCAGAAGCGAAATCAAATCCGATTAGGGCGGTGGCACCAAAGGTGGATACTGACAAAACAAAGTCGGTGGTTTCAGAAGAGCGCTTTTGTGACTTCTCGAAGAGCGAGTAACCCGAAACAAAGTTAGCACGGTTTAGTTAATTATAAATTCTTTACAAGTCATACCTTATTAGAAACCTTCATTTCATGTGCTATCCAAGTCTTGGATGAGAGTCACAGTTTTTAAATGATATTTTTATTGTTAATAAATCTCCTGACTTATTCTCGAAGGACTTCTTAGCCTACCCCTAGAGTGTGAAATCGAATTTTCTATTGACCCCAGTACAAAACCCATTTCTAAAACCCTTAAATATTTCTTCAACCAAAACAAACATATAATGCGCCAAAGACGTTGGCTCGAGCTGTTGAAGATTACGATCGTACCATTCAATACCATCGTGGGAAAGCGAACGTGGTAGCTAACGAGTTGAGTAGAAGATCATATGCGTTTACGAGTGCGACGTTGTTAACACAAAACCCATTTCGTATAACTTACAAATGATGAAGATAGAGTTAAAGACTCTAGGGACCCACGTGAAGATAACGAATATACGAGTAGAATCGACTTTAATCGATAAAGTTAAAACCGCTCAAGCTACACACTGGAGCATATGAATATAAAGAAGAAGGTGCAAGAATGCGTTATTCTAGAAGTAAGAATCGATGAAGAGTAGAAAGCTCAAGCCTTCGATTTATTTGAAATTCTCGATCGAGTAGGAACTGTGGCTTATAGACTCGCCTTAACGCTAAGTATGTCGCGTGTTCATAATGTTTTTCACGTATCGATGTTACGTAAATATGTGGATGACCCAAACCACATTATTGCGTTAGAACCAGATGAGATAGCCGAAGATTTAACGTACGAGGAGGTACCTGTCAAGATCTTGGATATGAAAGAGCATGTCCTACGCACGAAGGTTATACCACAAGTTAAGGTTTTGTGGAGAAGCCATGCTATTGAAGAAATGACCTGGGAGTTGGAATCAAAAATGAAAGCGAGGTATCCTCACCTTTTCGAAACACCAGGTATGTACGTCAATTTTGAGGACGAAATTTCATAAGGAGGGGAGGTTGTAAGACCCTAACTTATTATAAATAAAATTTAATTTTCTCTATTTATTATCTTGAAATAATATGGAGTTAATTTGATATAATACTTTAGTTATGGGTGAAATGTGTAAATTTTGCAAAATATCAAGTGGTTATAAAATATTTATTGTGTCGGGGAATATTCGTTTGGTCGTGGAATATTTTTTCTGTCAGGGAATATTCGTACGACGGCGCAACCATTTGTGGGCCCCATAACGGATAACTGTCGGATGAAGAAAACGACAAAGTTTGAGTTTTTACAAATAACGGCGTAACTGTCGAGGTTACTATTCATGAGTTACTATTTATGAGTTACTATTCATGAGTACTATTCACGAAGCATGATGATTTTTCTTGTGGAATCTCTATCTTTTGGTGTCGAAGTTACTATTCACGTATACGGCACTATTCACAAAAAAATGAAATTTTCTTCTTTTTGTCTAAGATGTCTATTATGGTTATTATCTTTGATTGTATCCATGTTTTGATCTTTATTCTTGAATTTTACTTCGAAATTGGTTATTATGGAATATTATTGATCTTGGATAAATTGTAATACGAATCCTTAATATTTGATCTTTTATCTCACTGGATTCGTTTTCTTTAAGATATTTTTCATCATCCTCAGTCCTAAATGATGATATTACTGAATATCTTTGGCCTAGAGTGCAAAGATGAATGATTAACTAATGAATATCTTTGGCTCAGTAGTGCAGATGAATGATTACTTAATGAATATCTTTGGCCCATAGTGCAAAGATGAAACAGTGTTGAGATGAACATGACCAACCGGTGATATGAATGAATATCTTTGGCACAGGTGCAAAGATGAATATTTGATTAAAGATGTATATTGATTGTTATTACTGAGGATAAAATATTGATGATGAACTTTTAAATCTTAGAAGACGGTAGAATTCTTTCTCTACTGACTCTTCTAATTGATTGCTTATTCCATGCGCATTGTTGATCTAAAACTTGTTGTCTATTATATTTTATCGATTTTTCCTGTTGAAGACTAATAATAATTTGTTGTATATTATCTTAGTCATAATATTTTCTTCTTTGGCTAGTTGAGCTCACCCTTTCTTTCACCGTTCTCTTGAAATGAGAATATAAATGGGACTAGTCGGGGAATGGATTGACAAATCGTATGGTTGCATTAGTAGTCCTCACTATTCTGTGAAATAGCGTATCAATAATTGTAATGAGGACCCCTTTTGAGTTTTTATACTGTCTATTAGACAATAGTTGTATTTAAACTCACAGTATATGTGTTGTCGTATTTTACACGACAATTGTATTATTGAAGTTGTATTTGTTTTTGTACCATGTATTTGGCGACTCAGAATGGGTTGGATGGAATGGACCTATTTTGGGGGCGTCACATTCTTCCTTGAGCACTTTTTCATTTTCAAGGATATATTTCTTAACCAGTTTTCTTCTTGATTTTATAGGCTGAGACACAGCCTCAAGACTTTCTTGAACTACAGTTTTGTCCTGTTGATCACCCAGACTTTCAAGTGTGGCAGCTTCTTTGCTCGAGGTGTTTGGGCTGGTCTCCACGATCAGTAGAGACTCTACAATTGAAGAGAGAGATGGTCTTTTAGGTTTGTGGCTGATCTTATTCTTCTTCAGCAGCTGAGATATGTTAGCTCTATCTTCTCTTGCCTCAGCCTGCTTTTGCTTCTTTCTCAGGATCCTTAGAGTCTCAATGTTAGAGGACTTTACTGGTTTATCAGTTGTGGATCCCTGGGGTTCTTCTTCCAACCTAGCCTTAAGCTTCCTCTTGCCCTTGCTTTTTCTGATAAGGGCAGAGGGTTCTCCCTTGTTTGTTTCTTCTTCTTCTCCTTCAATTTCTCTGACAACTGACATATTTCCTGGCACTCCTGATTCCCTTAATTCACCAGTTCTTCCACTGGATTCAGACATCATCTGCACATTTTCAGCTAGATTCATTTTCCAGTTTTCGAATAGTTGTTGGGTCATGCGCCTGTTTGGATTAATGGCTTCTCCTTCGTCGTCCTTAATCTTGTCACCCAAAGTAGCTTGTAGGATGATGCCCATGAATCACCCGTAAAGCATATTTTGAGAGCTCTTTATCTTCTTTGAGCTGACTAACCACTTCCAAATCCATTCAAGCAATAGAGCCCCATAGTTAAGTTGTATTTCATAACATATGACCATCATGAGCTTGAGTCACCTCATTTACAGAGTCATGACCAGAGCTCTTGCAACATATACATTTTTCAACAATATTAGCTAGAAATTCATACCTCTATGGAAACTCCTTCTTCTTGTATCCTTTGACAGAGGGTGATTTCTTGTGATGCATCTTTTTGAGTCCCTTATGGAAGTCTATGCCATCTATGGACGGATACCCTTCAGGTTTGAGACCTAGGGCTAGATTGATGTCCATAGCTTTTAGTCTAATTTCTATGTTCCCGACTTTCGCAGTGATGGTGTTGTTTTCAACGACACCATTATTGTAGAATTCTTTTACCAGCTTCGGGTAGATCAATGTGTCTGTGCCCAAAGCTTCTTCGAGACCCACCTTCTTCAGTAACGATAGAGTTTTGTGAAACTTGGATTCAGTTATTTTGAACTCGTCAAAGCAGAGTCTGTAGCCAAAGATAACACTGGAAGCCGCCATTGATTTTCTTGCAAGAAGTGTGATTGACTGAGCTTTCTTCTGATTTAGGGTTTCTATTCTGAGAGAGGATGAGAGAGATAATCTTTTGAACTTTTGATTTCAAAAAGGCGCTTTTAAATAGTATATGTAACTTCCCTCTCTCCATTTTGCTTAGTGGGACAGGTGTCGAATTCTGTTTGGCTCTACGAATTTGACTGAGAAGGATTGTACTGATTTGCTCTTAGCTCCTGCAGAGCTGATGTGTCCTTAGGGAGGACTGCAATCGTTGAGGTAGCTTTTGTGATCATTGAGTCTGCTTTGCATTCGTTGAGTCTGAACTACGATCATTGATTATGTCCAGCATTCGTCGTGTCTGAGCTATGATCGTCGAGTCTGTCCAACATTCGTCGTGTCTAATCTACGATCGTCGAGTCTGTCCAGCATTTATCGTGTCTGAGCTACGAACGTCGAGTCTTACCGGATCCTTGTGATGAGTTTTTGATTTAGCATTCTTTTAAGGTAGCTCAGGAAGGGCCAACCTCTTGGAGTGAGTCAAGGATTAAGTTTATTCCTGAGGCGCTTATCAGAGAGATTGCTTTGTTTTGAAACTTATCATCACGGGATGCTCCTCTTGATGGTGGTGTTCTGCTATCGTTGAGGCTGCACTACGATGGTTGAGTCTATGCTACGATCGTTTTCTTTCATGTCACTTTAGCTCTACGATCGTGGACTTTCCTTGATCATGTCTACGATTTCAACCATAGCCTTTGTATTTGTATAGTTAGCACATACTAGAGCATATATTTCATGGTTGTAAATTAAGCATTCCTATCTCACTTATTAACTTGTTAAACCTGGATTCATCTAGAGGTTTTGTAAAAACATCAGCAAGTTGATTTTCAGTAGGGATATATTGTAAGGATATAGTTCCATTTTGCACATGATCCCTAATGAAGTGATACCTTATTTCTATATGCTTAGTCCTAGAATGCATAACAGGATTATGAGTTATTGCTATGGCACTTGTGTTATCACAGTGAATGGGAATGGATTTGAAATCAAACCCATAATCAGCTAGAAGATTTTTCATCCATAGATCTCGATCACACAGAAATTGCCAAAAAGAAGTGTATTTTAGCCTGCAGCTTACGTGAGATACTGAGTTTTGCTTTTTGCTAAATCAGGACACAAGTCTGTTTCCTAGCAATTGACAGGTGCCACTGGTACTCTTTCTATCTATTTTATAGCCTGTAAAATCAGCATCTTTGTATCCTGTTAGTTTAAATGAGGATTCCTTGGGGTACCAAAGCCCCAAGTAAGGTGTACCCTTGAGATACCTGAAAATCCTCTTTACAACAGATAAATGTGATTCTTTAGGTTTAGCCTGAAATCTAGCACATATGCATGTTGCAAACATTATGTCTAGTCTACTGGCAGTCAGATATAAAAGAGAGCCTATCATACCTCTATATTGAGTTATATCAATACTTTTACCTTTTTCATCTTTGTTAAGTTTGGTTGCAGGAGCAATGGGGTTTTCATGGGAGAAGCTGATTCCATGCCATACTTCTTAAGTAAATATTTGATGTACTTGGCTTGGTTAATGAAGATTCCTTCATCAGTCTTCTTTATTTGCAGTCCAAGGAAGAAATTTAGCTCACCCATCATGCTCATTTCAAACTTTCTCTGCATTAGCTTGGAGAATATCTTACATAACATTTCGTCAGTAGAACCAAAAATAATATCATCAACATATATTTGAACCAATAAGACTTTGTTTTTATGCTTTCTAAGAAATAATGTGGTATCTACTCTACCTCTAGTGAACCCATTTTCAATCAGGAAGTTAGTTAGTGTTTCATACCATGCTCTAGGTGCTTGTTTAAGACCATATAAGGCTTTGTCTAATCTATAAACATAATTGGAAAGAGATGGATTGATGAAACCTGGAGGATGCTCTACATAAACTTCTTCTTGAAGTTCTCCATTCAGGAATACACTTTTGATGTCCATCTGGAAGACCTTGAACTTCATGTGAGCAGCAAAGACAAGAAAGATTCTGATGGCTTCTAGTCTGGCAATAGGTGCAAATGTCTCATCGTAGTCAATGCCTTCTTCCTAAGAGTAGCCCTTGGCCACTAATCTTGCCTTGTTCCTAGTTATTACTCCATCTTCATCCATCTTGTTTCTGAAGACCCATTTGGTTCCAATGACAGGATGACCCTTTGGTCTTGGTACCAATCTCCATACTTTGCTTCTTTCAAATTGGTTGAGTTCTTCCTGTATGGCTTCTATCCAGCTGGAGTCTTCCATAGCATCATCTATCTTATTTGGTTCTATTTGTGACAGAAAGCTTAGATAAAAGCATTCATTTTAGGTGGCAGCTCTTGTTTTGACTCTTGCACTCGGATCTCTAATGATTAGATCTTGAGTGTGATCTCTTGCCCATCTGTTTCTAGTTGGAACATTTGTCTTGATACCTTCTTATCTTAAATCTTCAAGATCTATTTCTTCTTTTTGGTGTGGAGGTTCGTTGTCTTGCATAGGCCTCTCTACGATCTCATTCTCTTGCTCAACGATTTTAATATTTGGCACTACTATCGTAGTGTTGAGCTCGACGATTTCATTGGTAGTGTCTGCACTATCGGTCGTAGTGTCTTGAAGCACTGTTTTGTCTAAGTCTGTTTCATCAAAGATGATGTGAATCAAGACTTCAACACTCAGTGTCTTCTTGTTGAACACTCGGTAGGCTTTACTGTCTGTGGCATAGCTAAGAAAGATTCCTTCGTCTGACTTGGGTTGAAATTTTATCAAGTACTGCTTCTCATTGTTGAAAATGTAGCATGCACAACCGAATACATGAAAGTAGCTGACATTTGGCTTTCTTCCTTTCCAAAGTTCGTAGGGTGTCTTCTTGATCGTAGAGTGTATCAGTGATCTGTTCTGCGTGTAACATGCAGTGTTGACGGCTTTTGCCTAGAACTATTTAGGTAGATGAGCTGCTGCTAGTAGAGTTCTTCCAGCCTCTATCAAAGTTCTGTTCTTTCTTTCAGCTACTCTATTTTGTTGAGGAGTTCGTGGAGCTGAGAAGTTATGACTGATGCCATTGTCTGTGCAGAACTGGTCCATTTCTGAAGAGTCGAATTATCTTCCATGATCACTCTTTATAGCCTTAATTTTCTCTCTTTTCTCGTTCATCACCAGTCTGAACATCTTGATCAATTGGGAGCTTGTTTCAGTATTTGAGGTTAGGAAGAATACGCATGTGAATCTGGTGTGGTCGTCGACTATAACTAGAGAGTATCTTTTTCCTCTAAGACTTGTTGTTGGAATTGGCCCAAATAGATCCATGTGGAGCAACCGCAGGGCTTCTCGATAGAGTTAGCGCTTTTGCTCTTGAATGAGCTTCCGTTTTGCTTTCCAAGTCGATGTGTATCGTATGGCCTTTCTTTTACAAAGTTGAACTTAGGTAGGCCTGTAATGAGATCTTTTGATGCCAGTTTGGACATGCTTTTGAAGTTTAAGTGGGACAACCGTCTATGCCATAGCCAGCTCATTTCTTCAGATGCTTTTGCCAGAAAGCATATTATCTCGTCTGAGCTTTGTTGACCAAGATTCACTATGTAGACATTTCCTTCTCTTGTCCCGGTTAGCTTTAAAGCAGATGTCTTCAAATCTCTGACTTGACACTGGTTGTTGAGGAATGTTACTTGATGACCTTTGTCGCAGAGTTGGCTGATGCTTAGAAGGTTGTGTTGAAGACCTTCCATATATGCTATTTTGCTGAAAGATACTGCACCATTACCAGCAGATCCATATCCTCTTGTCTTGCCCGAGCCATTATCTCCAAAGATGACTGAGGAACCCTCTTTCTCTATGTAGTTAGATAGAAGGGCTTTGTTCCCAGTCATGTGTCTTGAGCATCCACTGTCCAGATACCAGGTTGTGATCGTGGAGCTCTTTTCCTGTCATAACATTTAACCTTCATTTTGGTACCCATATTTGCATGGGTCCTATTTTGTTAGTACCCTCGGGGACCCAAATCTGTCTAATCTTGGGTCTCACATGCATGGAATTATAATAGCATCTTGTAGCCTTGTGACCTACCCTATTGCACACAAAACATTTGGTGTGATACATGTCTGTATGTGTGTGAGGGTTTATTCTCCATTTGGACTTTTGTGGTTCTTTAGTCATTCTTTTGTTAAACTGATTTTCCTTCTTCCAAATGTCCTTGGATCTCATGAAATGTGAGGAGGGTATCTTACCTCTACTGTACCTTCCCAGTTGGTTCGTAGAGTTGGTTTTGTTTAACTCTACGATCCTCAGAGGTTGGTGAGTAGAGGATTGGTTACTCTTCTCTTTTCTGAAGCCCATATCAGCATGAGATCCTTTACTCCTTGGAGTATGGATGGAAACAGTATAACAAGGTTGGGCTGGTTCTTCCTTCTATAAGGATTTCACAAAGGTAATGCTTCCACTAAAACTTGAGGCATTACTAGTGCTAGTTTCCTTTGTCTTTTCCACACATGGCTCTGAGGTGGATTCCCCAAAGCTTAGGCTGCTCACAAAATGCATTTCTCCGACTGAGAGCGAGGAGTCCATGGATGATGAGGATTTGTTCCATGTAGAGATAGTCTTTTCTAGTTCCTCAATTTTAGAGGTTAGATTAGACTCTCTTTGTGCATTGAGTTCATTTATCTGTTTTAAGATCTCATTCTCAGCCTCAAGCTTGGAGAGAAGTTTAGTACTTAGAAGAGCTGTTTTAAGCTCTTCTTGAACTTTCTTTTTCTCCTCTTAAAGAAGTGAATGATCCTTAGACAGAACTCTGAACCACTTCATGTATTGATGTAGATCACCATATGCCATGCAAAGGCAATTCTCAAATCATTAATGTCTACATCAGGAGAGTTGAAGTTAAATACCTCATCGAGACTTACTTCATGTATGTTGGAATTTTGTTTGTCCTTTGCATGTTTGGCCATTAGGCACAGATTAGCCATTTGTGGTTCTTCATCATCTCCGAATCGAGATTGGGGTCATCATTCTAATCACTCCACGATCCTCCAGCCTACCGTGCCTTTGTCTCTCTTCTGAGGCCTTTTATTTCCTTTGTATTCCTTCTTTGCATGTGATTTCTTCTTTAGTTCTTCTCTAAGAGGTTTGTTGCAGTTGGCAATGAAGTGGCTAGGATTCTTGCAGTTGTAGCATATATTATTCATTTGCTCTCGGCCAGTAGTTCTTGCGACCTTCTTTTCGCTTTCTTGGTTTTGCCTTGACGCATGAACCTTCTTAGTCTTTTTACTAGCATAGCAAAGTATTCATCATCGTCTTCGTTATAATCAGAGTCAATCTCAGTGTTGACCTTAGATGCACTTTCAGTTGCTTTGAGAGCAACACCTTATCCTTCTTTCTTCCTTCTGATAGGGTTTCAACTCGTTGAGTCAGCTCCAGTTCGTATGTCAGAAGATTGGCATATAGTTGTTGAACTGTCATCTCATGAAGATTCTTTGACTCTCTAATAGCAGTGGTTTTGGCATCCCACCTACTCGGTAGGTCTCTCATGAACTTTATGATCAGATCTTTGTTTGGATAGATCTTCACATATGCTCGTAGGGAGTCGAAGCGTAACGTTGAATCTCTCATAGTGGCGCTTACGCTTTTCTCCTCAATACGAAAGCAAACATTTTATACTGATGTGTCAGGAGTGATTGTTTGTTTTCTCTTACTTCTTCAGTTCCTTCGTGCATGATGAGCAGTGCTTCCCAAACCTCCTTCGCTGTTTTGCTGTTGACAACGTTTTTGAATAGATCGTCTTCTAAGGATTGAAACAAGATGTTCTTGGCCTTCTTGTCAAGTTAGACAGCTCTCTTTTCATTGTCAGTCCATTCTTCTTTGACTTTGATTTGTATTCTGTTTGGATTGTCTGTAGTTGGTGCAAGCTTTGTTGGAATATAGGGCCCATTTTGAACGGTCTCAAATAGATCTTCATCTATTGAGTCCATGTATGCTTGCATCCGAACTTTTCAGTTAGCAAATTTATCTTTATTGCACATTGGTGGCTTGCTGCCTCCTCTAGTTCTTGATTCACTTGGTAAGTGTGACATTAGATCTACTAAAGCTTTATAGGTTGTATAATAGAACCTGCTCTGATACCAATTCTTAGTTCCCGGAGGCACAATAGTTATCTAAAAGGGGGGGTGGTTGAATAGATATTTAAAAATCTTTTCGTTTTAACTTTTTAGTAGATAATGATTAAAACTTTAGTGGAATTAATATTAGTTTTAATCTCCCTTAAGATAGTGAGTTTATGAGAGTGAGGCAGATATAGCAGTTATAGCAGATATAGCAGTTATAGTAAGAATGTAAGAGACACAGTCGTTTTAAGTGGTTCAGAGCACTTAAAGCTCCTAGTCCACTCTTCAACTCCTCGAGTAAGAAATCCACTAAGGATGTCTTTTTCACTTTCTGAATCACTTAGATTCCTTCTAGACCAAAGCCAGCCTAGAACTTCTTAGTTCACTCTTGAACTCTTCAAGTCCAAAGAGACTTGCTCTCTTCTGAGCTCACTTAGAACTCTTCAAGTCCTTCTGACTTGGAACTTTTTTTTCAGTTAATTGGTAGATGTTAAGTTCTTGATGGTTGCTACTCTATTGCTATTTAAGCACTTGTTCGAAAGAACTGAGTAGCTGAGCAAGCTATTCTTTTTCTCAGATCGTAGAGTTGAGCGTTGAGAGTTCTTGTACGTTTTTTTTCAATGCTTGCTTCCTTCTCTCATCTGCTTGATTTATATATATGTGATCTTGAAAACTATCCGTTGGATCCATCCGTTGAAGCATTAAATGCGTTTGACCTATATGTTCTTTGATGGAGACTTTTCTACACATCTTCTGAATTGCATTCTGGCCCATTGACACGACAGATTGCTTTCTCACCTTACACCTGAAAAGGTGTTTCCCCCTTACCAATGGTACTTTCCTTAGCTTCTTCAATACGCTTCTTTGTTGCATACTAAGAATATCTCTTATGTCTTTGGGACTGATGAGTACTACAACGTTTAGAATCCATTCCTCATATGTTAGAGTTTTTCTTCACATAAAGCGTGAGGCTTGATGTTTCTGACATATGACATATGATACTCTACGAATCAGATTGTGGTACTCTACGATTCAGATCATGGTGACTTGTCACCTTGGTGCTTGGTCTGATGCTATCAGCCTAGAGCACTATGATTTCTCTTAGATACTTGCACACTACGATCTTCACTTGCTTGGGTTATAAGCTCTACGTTTCTGAGAGCACACTACGATCTCTGAGTTTGCTCGGCAAACGTTGGGACCACTCTACAATTTTCGAAGAGGCCTTTCAAGGCAGGCACATTACGATTCTTGAAGCTCCACGTTTTTGCCTTGACTTCTGCAATCTTAATTAGATTGATGCACTACGAATTCTTCGAAGCCTATTTATTACATCTCAAGATCAACCTAACAGCTTTGATCTTTCTGTCTATACATTCATTTCCATTATGATACACATTAAGAGCTTAGATCAACCTAACAAATTTGATCTATCACTAAGTCCTTGTACATATATTCCTTGAAGGACTTTACAAATAATCATGAACAATTATATTTAAACATCAAATCAACATATGCATTCTCCCAACAGGTTTGTAGTACATAAACTGGGGATATTGTAGTCTTAATCTTTATTTTTCTGAATTCATTCATTTAGTCTTTATCTTTATTTAATTAAATAGATTTTAGAGTAATCTAGTTTTAATTTATTAATTTAGTTTTCTTAATTAAAAAAATCACAATTCGCAGTTGTTTAAATAAAATTGAATTGGTCTAGTGCTAGTAGTTGGAATTTATTGATTGGAATTCCCTATGGGTTCGACACTTATTTTTACCACTTTATTACTTGTTGACCGTGTCCACTTGCACGTATTTATTTATTGTGAAATCGATCAACACTTCCACCGCAATAAGTTAGGACACTGGAAAAGAAATTGCGAGAAGCATCTTGCAGAGGCTAACCAGAAAAAGCTTAGTGAAATTTCGGTTACAAATACAGTTTTGTTTATGACGAGTGGGTTTTATACCTACGAATTGGACACCGTTAAGGCTTAATTCTTTGATAACTATTAATAATTTTTATTGTAATTTTACTTGTTTTTGTGCTTGTATTGTAAGAAACGGCTTCGGAAGGTTAAAATATGAAAAATGGAGCTTAGTGGCATCGAATGTAATCTGATAAAGAACTTGTGCTTAAAATCCTCTTTAATTGTAATTCACCTAGAGATATAATGAATTAATTAATTAAGGTGTTCTTCTTAATTCTATCATCTGTGGATTTAAGTTGATTTGAGTATATATGATGCATTGAGAGATGGTCATATTTATTTATGTGTTCTTAATTAACAATTCAGAATAGTGAGAATAATTGATAAGAAGTGTATTAATTTAAGTGAAACAATAAGTGAAGTTGTGATCTTAAATCTCCATAATCTGATTTTTAACTAGTGGTAATTAGAATTAGTTTAATTAAATAATTTAATTCATAACCTTAAATCGATTGTTTAAATAAAATTAGTTTGATTAAGAGTTAGTATTTGAAAATTTGTATTAATAATTCCTCGTGGGAACGATACTCTACTTACACTTTAATACTTGTTGACCACGTATACTTGCGTGTTGTGCGTAACTAGATTTTACCAAACAACAATCTTATGTCGCAATGATTTTTTTTCTGGAGTTCTCCCCTTTCTTTTGACAAGATGCTTGATCCCGCTTTATACTCCTTCCATTTCTTGGAATCAGAAAATGTCCTACCCCTTTCGCACGTTGTTATCGGGGATTATTATAAGAAACTCTCTTTGTTGACTAAGTCGAGAGTGAGTAATATCCTGCACATCAAACGAATAACAAAATGCACAAAAGCTTGACGGCTTGGGCCGTCAAGATTAGTATAATCTTGTGAATGAAGTATTTAAAGTTAAAGTTTATGAAATTGAACGAGTTATGAAATCGCAAGGAAATTTTTAAGCATCCATGGTCATTGTTCATAGGTAGGATTAGATTCAAAAGACTTATCTTCCTTTATCAGAGATACTTCATCTTCGCTCTAGACGTTATTCTTCGCAGAACTGACTTCATATGACATGTGCACTTTGAGTGATGCAACTCTTAGCAGGGGTTTCATTTCAATGACCTTGCAAATTTTTCTTAATTCAAAATTTCTTTTTTTCTTTTTTTTTTCTTAACTTGTCTCATTTTCTTAGGCTATTCAGAGTTACCTATTTAATGAGTTTTAGACCAATGACTCCCAAATCAAATGGCTTTAGGGTACTAGGTGTAAAGACACCCCTTCGTGTTTAATTTCTCGTGTAACAAAGGCCACACTTCGAGACAAGTCAGGCGATTCTCGGCTAAGCTTGTGTAAGATTCGCTTTCTTAGGCTTAAATTACCCATGTAGCGAGCGTCGGGCCGATGACTCCCAAACCAGATGACTTTAGGGAACCAGGTGTAAAGACACACCTTGGGCTTAATTACTCGAGTAACCTAGTCCACAATTCGGATCTGCTCAGATCTCGCCTTCGTCTTCTTCGTAATGCTCATTTTCTTAGGCACTAAGTTACCCATGTAACGAGCGTTGGGCCGGTGACTCCCAAACCAGATGGTTTTAGGGCACCAGGTGTAAAGACACCTCTCAGGCTTCATAACTCGATTAATCCAGGTCACGATTTGAAACATTAGGTTGGGTACTCATCTTCTCATTAATTATCATTTTTGTCACCATAGTTTCATACCCCACAACTAAGAGTCAGGGCAACTGCAAAGTGCAAACACACATACAAGGTCAATTCTGTTCAAACTAGCGCTTTGAACTAGGATATCGTGCCCAATTAAAAAAGTTGAATAATCTTAATTCTCTAATAGTTCCTGCGATTCTCGCTCGATGGACGTTTATCAGAATTAATCTAATTTATAACAAGTTAAGCAAAAGTCTCCTCTTTTAAAATCTTTTTTTAAGAATACTCACCATGTATATTATCGCTAATGCATGTAAATGGAGATTGAAAGCACATAAAGAGATGATAGAGTCGTACCTCACATGCGGGCCATTGTATTCTAAGAAAATTATGATGGGAAAAGCCCCAATGATCTTACCGGACCGACATGGAAATGTCACGAGGGAAGCTCTGATAATGACGAACCATGCTGATGGTGCTGACTGGTGCATTCTCCTTTTTAGGATGACCGATAAATGCCCCAGTGTTGAGTTGTCACTATTTCTGAAATTACCCTAGTCTTGTTGTAAGGGTCTCATATCGGGTTGTCACCGATTTTGAAATTTCCCCAGTCTTGCTTTTCATCTGGGGTAATTGCTTTTTTGTATGTTTGACAGATAGGCTGATAAGATGCCGAGATCACAAAAGTCTTTTACCTCATGACTCACCTGGTGAACATGTAGTGGAGCTTTGACATTTGGTTTGCCCCAATCCTCGTTTTGACTTGTAGGCGTAATTGGCTTTGATGATTTTCTTCTTCTAATTTGATGAAGGTTTCAGGTTGAGGGTGTCAGCTCTTTGAAGGTCCTTGCTAATGATCATGCTTGATATATTGTTGTATTGTTGTTCTAACTTTGATGATTGATATCGAGAGGCCTACGAAATCCACTGAATTGGACCTAAGATCTCTGCTTGGTTGGTGATGTGATACCTTCAACGAGATTTGGTTTAATCTGTGAGGTTTAATATATGGCCTTTTCCTCATGGAACAAGTCGTCGGGTATGAGATAGACTTTGCCACTATGGTAGCCCATGTGCTTCTATAGGTCAAAAGATATCAAGTCTTCTCGCACTTCAGGAGTGATGAGATGTTGACAAGTTGCATCTTATAATGATTGCTATTTAATCCCTGTGACTGGTTATCTTGATGTATCACTGTATCTTTCTTTTCGGGACTTGTTCCAGATTTAATGGAATGACATTGAAGTGCCGTTGGGTCTTCTCAACATGGGTCACCAATTTTGAGGGTTTTTCTTGGGTGTGGACTTTGGTGTCTTGAGATTGGTGTTTGGTTTGATATTTAAGTTGAGAGGTAGAGTGTTTGGCTTTTTCTTTTTAGGGTTAGACAACACCATAGATGGCTGCCTACGTACTCCCGTGCGAGGAAATCAGGTTTTATGTAGTTCCTGCTTGATGAGTTTTAAGAAGTTGTTTCTTGTGATCGTTGAACTGTTGAAAGGGTTTTATGTAAGACCCCAACTTTCTAATAAATAAAATTAAATTTTCTCTATTCATTATCTTGAAATAATAAGGTGATAATTTGATATAATACTTTGGTTATGGGTGAAATGTGCAAATTTTGCAAAATAAACAAGTGATTATAAAATATTCATTGTTGTCGGAGAATATTCGTTTGGTCGTGGAATATTCTTGTTGTCGGGGAATATTTGTATGATGTCACATCCATTTGTGGGCCCCATAATGGAAAACGGTCGGATGAAGAAAACGACAAGTTTGAGTTTTTATAAATTACAGCGTAATTGTTACCGTTAACACTGTTGGAATACCCGTGGGTTAAAATACAAGATGTCTGGCATTGTGGTTGCACAAGAAGATCACCCAGGTATTACACATATTTTGAATTATTGTTTCTTACGTAAGAAGGCGTTACTCAATAATTGTTACAATAATTACTGTTCAATATTTTATTTTATTGATTCAATAATTGCTACGTTGATATTTTATATTATTGTTGTTTCAATAATTATCACTGCACAGTATTTTCCATTATCAGATCAATAATTCATATTATTTGAATAATATTATTAGATAGCATTATTGGCAATGTCTAAGAAAGTTCTATCTAAGAAAGGGTTTGGTCACCTAATTGCGCGCCAATAAGGAGAAATCCATATCGGAAAGCCCTCTCTTTCCTGGGAACGACCTGGTTGTCATAATTGTGATTCTGTAATATTATTTGTGAATAATTAATTATTAATTTATATGATAAGGAAATATTTTTTTGTATGTGGATATAAATGATGGAATTAATGTTGAGGTATTTTATCAGTATTTCGTCGAAATAGAGGTGTTGAAAATCGTACGTATATGAATTTCGCTCATTTTTCGTTTGGAATTTGGAAAAACTTAAATCTACAAAGTTGTAGAGAATTTAATTTCCTATGGAATGGACATAAAATTCGTATTTTTCTGATAAAAGAGTTATTTATTATGAATTATTGAAGTTTTAGAAATAAATGTTTTTATTAAAATTATGGGTGGGACCCACTTTTGTCCTTTGTTGGTGGAAATGAGCTAATTCAAATGTGGTGGGCTGAGAATTCATTTTCAAGGGTGGAGTGTTGCACATTTTCAAAAAAAAAAGAGCCTCCGTATGAAAATTTTGTCAACTATGGCGTTTTGACATTTTCCTATAAATAGTGTGCTTAGTTAGAATTGAAAATCACACCAGAATCATAAGTTTTCTCTCCCTATATTATCGTGCGTATTTTGTGAGTATTTAGATACTTTGAGAGTTGCTATTCAGTACAAGTTTCCTTTAGCACTATATCCGATATTCCAGTCAGAAGTACTGTTCTTTTGAGGTAAGGGATGTTATTTATTTCATAAATGATGTTATTATTTCAATATCACTAATTATACCGAAATATTGGTATGAGTTTTATTGTGGAATTTCTACCTTTTCATGTCGGGATTACTATTCACGTATACGATACTATTCACGAATACGGTACTATTCACAGAAAAATAAATTTTTCTTTGTCCAAGATGTCTATTGTGGTTATTATCTTTGATTGTATCCATGTTTTGATCTTTATTTTTGAATTCTGCTCCATAATTGATTGTTATGGAGTATTTTTGAACTTGGATAAACTGTAGTATGAATCCCTAATATTTGTCCTTTTGTCTCATTGGATTTATTTTCTTTAAGATATTTTTCATCATCCTCAGTCCTAAATGATGATATTACTGAATATATTTGGCCTATAGTGCAAAGATGAATGATTAACTAATGAATATCTTTGGCCCATAGTGCAAAGATGAACAGGTGTTGAGATGAACATGACTAACTGGTCATACAAATGTATATCTTTGGTCTGTAGTGCAAAGATAAATATTTGATTCAAGATGTATATTGATTGATGTTAAAGTGATAAAATATTGATGATGGACTTTTAAATCTTAGAAGATAGTAGAATTCATTCTCTACTTGACTATTCTAATGGATTGTTGTTTCCGCTACAGTTGTTGATCTAAAACTTGTTGTCTATTATATTCTATCAAATTTTTCCCTGTTGAAGACAAATGATAATTTGTTGTATAGTATCTTAGTCATAATATTCTTACTGGGCTAGTTGAGTTCACCCTTTTCCTTTTTGTTTCATTTTTCTTCTCAGCAGGCGAGAATATAGCGGGAACTAGTTGGGGTGTGGAGTGATGTTTCCAGTCAGTTGTGTTAGCAGTCCTCACTATTTTATAAAATAGTGTGATAATAAATGTAATGAGGACTCCTTTTGAGTTTGAATATTGTCTATTAGACAATATTTGAATTTAAACTCACAGTATAGGTGTTGTCGTATTTTACACAACAATTTTTTTTGTTTCTGTAACATGTATTTGGCGACTCAGAATGGGTGATGTATACCTATTTTGGGGGCGTCACAGTTGGTATCAGAGCTTAGGGATATGGTCTCTGGCACAGATCGGGGAATAGAACTAGGAGGGGAGAGACGAGTAAATCCTTCGCTAGTGTGTCCTACCTAAGCTTATTTGTTTGGTCGGTCATAATATAGGGATATTATGTGGCATGTCAATTTCTTTAATTAACCCTTATTTTATGGCTGTATTTGAGAATGGCAGCTGAAAATGTTAACAATGAAGTGAATGAGATCGTGGAGACACCTTTAATCACCAACCAAGGGAATGTGCAACAGGAAGATAATATTCCTCCTGTAAACAACACTACCGAATAAACGATGAATGATGAGATGTTTAGAAGCTTTTTGCAGTTCATGCAAAATCAAACGAGGGAGACTCGTGTACAAAATAGGGTGGAAATGATAGCAACGCGCGGCTTGTCACAGCCAATCAATTCAAAGAGTTGGGACCACCATAATTTGTGGGAAAGCCGGATCTGATCAAGGCGGAAATGTGGGTTAAACAAATTACCAAGATATTTGATGTCTTGGGATGCACGGAAGAACAAAAAGTTCCATTCGCCACCTTTATGTTCCGTGGTGAGGCAGACTACTGGTGTTTGTGAAGCGTACCCAGCCAGCCGCACTCAACACGTCTTGGGAAATATTTCAGAAACTGTTCAATGACAAGTACTTTCCTAAAAGTATTCGTCATATGAAGGAGGTAGAGTTTATTAGACTGGAACAAAACAACATGACGGTGTCCCAGTACGACGCGAAGTTCGCGGAGTTATCCAGGTTTGCACCTCATTTGATAAAGAATGAGGAACGTATGACGCGGATGTTTCTGAGATGTTTGAAACCCGAGATTTGGCAATATCTTATTTCTCACAAATTTTCTCTATATTCAGATGTTGTCAACAGGGCTCAATTATTAGAGTGAGATAATGAGTATGTTCAATCGAGGGACCACAACTAGGGTCATATCGGTGGCAGCAACCATCGAAGCAATGATAACCAGTGAGGTGGAAAGAATACAGACAAAAGCGGTAACCACTCGGGTGGTAATCGTGGCCATGAAAATAGAAGAAGCGAGTCGGGAGGAGATTTCAAAAAGAGAAGGTACAACAATGATAACGTGAAGACGTCAGCACCAACTGTTTTTAGGGGAGGAGAACGATCACCAGTCGTATGTTATAAATTTGGGAAAGAAGGACACATCAGCCCAAACTGCCCACAACAATCCAAGCTATGTTATAACTGTGGAAAAGAAGGTCATATAGCTAGAGATTATCTTATAGCGAAACCAAGTCCAACGGAGATAGTGACTCCAAAGGTTGTCCCGAACAAGTCAAAGTCGGTGGTTCCTGGAAGGGCATTTGTCGTGACTGCCCAAAACGCGAGGAACCCGAACGAGGTGATCACATGTAAGCTAATCATAAACTCTTGCGAAGTTTATACCTTATTAGATACCAGTTATATCCATTCTTTTATCTCTCATGCTTGTGCTCAACGTTTGAACTTGACTCCAGAGAAATTAGACTTTGATTTATCTATTGCGACTCCTTTGGGAGAAACTTTCATTACATCTACTATTTATAAATCTTGCTTGATCCAAGTTGGTACCATCACATTACCTGTCGATCTTATTGACCTTAAACCTGGTACATAGCCCATTTCTAAAACCCCATATCGAATGTCTCCTATTGAACTTTAGGAGTTAAACAACTGCATGAGTTGTTAGACATCGGTTTCATTCGTCCTAGTATATCTCCTTGGGGTGCTCCTATTTTATTCGTAAAGAAGAAAGATGGGAGTATACGACTTTGTATTGACTACCAGGAATTGAACTATGTCACCATCAAGAATAGGTATCCGCTACCTCTCATTGATGACCTGTTCGACCAGTTACAAGGAGCATAATTCTTTTCAAAGATCGATCTTCGTTCATGATATTATCAGCTGAAAATTAAAATTGAGGATATTCCGAAGGCTGCTTTTAGAACTCGGTACGTGCATTATGAATTCTTAGTCATGTCTTTTGGACTGACTAATGCTCCTGCTTCTTTCATGGATATGATGAACCATGTGTTCAAGGAATATTTGGATCAGTTCATTGTTGTCTTTATTGATGATATCCTCATCTATTTCAAAATCCGTGAAGATCATGAGCATCATTTGAAGCTGGTACAAGCTATATGCCAAGTTGAAGAAATTCGAGTTCTGGATTGAGGAAGTAGCATTCCTTGGGCACGTGGTGTCAAAACATGGAGTATCTGTTGATCTGGCGAAGATTGAAGCAGTAAATGAAAGTAGTATGCACACAAGCCAATCATGTTTGATGATAAAGCATATACTTTGTAACAATCTTATTCATTTATTAATAAAAAGTATTATTTATTAAAGGCTTTTAATTATCTACATGATGTTGTTTTATAATATGTGATAAACCCATAGTTTTAAGCAATGCTTTTAGAATAATGATGATGATCATTCTAATGAGATCTAAATTCTTAGAAAGCTTAAAACTAAAATAGTTCCCAATCGTTGGATTACTAAATTGAGGATTAGTGAATCCGGATAGATTGGTACATACGTTGCTTGCTCATTGGATGAGGATGATTGATCCCATGATCATTTGTGTGGAGACACTAAAGCAAGTATGTAGGTGCTTATTAGAAAATAAGTTCATTTGAACATTGGCTCGCTAAGGAATACCTAATGGAGTTTTACTTGCTGTCATCGATAGGAATTCTCTGTAGTGATAGTAGTACAAGTGATCCTTGGACTTGAGATCATCATAGTATCTTGTGTATAATGAGTTTTACTTTGACTTATTCCTTAAGACCCTTAAGGTATATCAAAGGATATGCTTGGGTATAAAAAGTTATACATGGAGATAATGTATGATCAATAAAGAATCTACCACTTCTAGTAAAAGAAGAGAAATGTCCTATGTGATTCGATAAATAACAACTCAGTAGTCCTTGGCCTAGGAAGAATGAAATTAGAAAGGAGTTTCTAATTTGCATTATTTGGAGTTGTGCATTTAAGAGTCGAAATACATACAATTAAATAAAATAAGACTTGACGAAATTTCATGTCTTATATTTAATTGGGACATTGTATGGTGGAAGGATTGAATTGTCACAGAACTATTTACTCAAAGGTTCTTTTATGATTAATGTTGAAATCTATATTATCTGGAAAGTCGCTGATCGCTAGGGAGAACTTATCCCTATTGTAGAATAAATATTATTTATTTAAATAAATTATTAGTTTAATTTATTTATTTAAATAAGATTAGAATTGTTCTAATTGATTTATTCACAACTCTGCTTTAATATGGAGAACCTAAAGGGTCACACCATAAAAAGGAAGAATAATTATTTAAAAAGTTAATGGCATAATCGTAATAATAAGTTAAGTATATTTAATTTAATCTATGGTGATAGAATAAATTAAATAGCTTAATATTTATTATTTAATATTTTGGAAATATTAAATATAAATTAATAAGAGGAGTCTTATTATTATTATTATTATTATTATTACTATTATTATTATTTAATTCCTAAAAGGAGTTTGGGAATTAATTAATAAAAGTACTCTCAAATATCCTAATAAGATTAGGAGGTTAAATTAATTAAATTCTTTTATTAATTATCCCTAATAAGATTAGGGAGCTTAATTAATTAAAAGAATTTAATTAATTAAACTAAAACCCAATTCCTTAATTGTTAAGGAGGGTTACCCACATCTATAAATAAGAGGAGTCTTATTATGGGTGATGGGGTTGTTGACTTTTTAACAATGATCGTAATTTCAATAGTTGAGAAGTACGCTCATTTTCATAGAGATAGAAAACTAGGGTTTGAGCCAAATACCCATCTTCTTGAATTCTTCTTCTTCCTTGGTGGATCACCTCTAGAGGCCAAACACTTTGGTGGCTAACGTTGATCAAAGGAAGAAACCAAATCCGGTGGATTCAAGTTAAACGCGAAAAGGATTGGAAGTGAACTTGTACTTGAGGAAGCTCGGATCTTCAAGGGTTTGATTCTTATTCATATCTTTTCGTTTAATTAATAATTATGCATAAAAGGTGATCCGGGTATATAGTACGTAAAATTTTTAAACTCTGATTTTTACACGTTTTCGCTAATTTTGTTCAATTTGATTGCGTTCATGAATATTACAAACCTAACAGTGGTATCAGAGCCAAACCTTTATGCAAATTATTAATTGTTTTGATTTGATATGTATATTGATATGTGTTTAGAATAATTTAATTGGGCATAATTTTATTGTATAAAAAAAACACGAAATATTTTTTTCGCTGCTGATTCCATTCACGTGGTTAGTTCAATGGTGATTCTGAATCTTCCAAGATTAACGTGAAGTCATTACTTAGGCGAATAATAAATTCTTCCAGGATTCTTTTGTTAACTTGGTATCATATATATATATATATATATATATATATATATATATATGTGTGTGTGTGTGTGTGTGTGTGTGTTTCCCTGAAGCATGTTTGCATGTTAACAAAGATGCTGATCACGTGGGATTCATTGGTTACAAGTAATAATTTTAAAAGGATCATATGATTACTTGTATAATATATGTTTATTATATATTATATATATAATCGCATGGTTATATTATATATAATATAAATATATATTATTCTTATTATTTTAGAATTATTATTATAATCTTAAAATAAAATATATTTTAATCTTAAAATAAAAAGTTTATTTTAATTTTAAAATTAGATTCCATGCTAATTAATTAGAGTTGGAATTGGATTCTATGATAACTAATTAGAGTTGAAATTCGATTCCATGTTTCCTTAAATAAAAGAGTTTATTTAGATATAAAATAAGATTTCATATTATTCAAAATAAAGGAGTTTATTTGTGAATAGAAAAGAGAATCCGTATTTCCTTAAATAAAGGAGTTTATTTAGATATGAAATATGATTTCATATTATTCAAAATAAAGGAGTTTATTTATGAATAGGAAAGAGAATTTGTGTTTCTTTTAATAAAGGAATTTTTTTTACATGGAATTGGATTCCATAATTAATTAAAATAAAGGAGTTTATTTTGATTAAAATTTTGATTAAAATAAAATAGTTTATTTTATTCAAAATTGGATAAATTAAAATAAAATAGTTTTATTTTGATTTAAATTTGGATTAAAATAAAGGAGTTTATTTTGATTCAAAATTAGATTTTATACTAACTAAATTTGCCCATTAAATGATATCAATATATATATTGAATGTTTATTATTCATGAGATGAATGTTATTTATTGATTCATATGGTGACGTGTATGATAATAAATGGGATTGATTATGGACTATTGACCAATGTGATTGAATTTTATTTTAGTTGGATGCATGAATATATGGGTTTTATTAAATGGGGTCTTTGTACCTCGTCTTTTCTAATTTTTCTGAATGTAAATTCTATCTCCCTCCTATGTACTTCCCTCGATCACGATCAAGGTTTCTATTTATTTTAAATAGTTTTGTAATAGGAATAGTTAGAATTAATTTTAAAGAATTGGAGATCAAGGAGAAAGGAGCGCTTGAAGACCCGTTTGTAATGGAGCCCGGGTTTAAATGTAATAGTTATATTTAAATATTATTTCTTGCACCCTGGGGTTTGACCTTTTGGTTCACTTGGTGGCTCTAGTGAACCAAACTAGAATAAAAGTCCATAATCAATCCGGGTAGAATATAGTATTCTATATGTGCATGCTTATACTATATATATTATATATTATTCAAACATGCTTCGTATGTTAATTAATATAACGCGTATTTTATATATATATATATAAATGCTGCATAAACAAGATGAGACATTTAATAATAAATCCTCAATTTTTTTTTATATTAAGTCCTAAGCGTTCAAAGATATTTGGAATATCGAACGTCGCCTTTCTAGCATGATAAAATTAATAGAGTATTAAATATTTAATATGAGTTTGTTGTGTCACCACAAGGCAAGTATTAAGTATTTAAGATGTTAATTTATCACATTTGATGCTTATAAAGAAAATTGAACAATATTGTTTTGTTGTGTCACCACAAGGATGATATTTTTCTTTTTTTTGAATATATGGAGTGCTAGGTTGGACTTAACTTGGATAATTTTGATTCGGATGTGCCACCACTGATCAAAATAATCTAAGAGGCAAAATACAAGGAGTTGCATAGTTGATGTAATTGACAAGAGTTGTCTACCTATTTATTTATATATAGTTTGTTGTGTCACCATAAGGCTATATACATTTGAAATGGGATCCTTATTCTCACTAGCAAATCTTTAATTAGATTTTGCCGAACTATATATATTGAGAGTAATATAGTTTGAAGAAAATAGTGGGAGATACCAATTTAAAATAAGACCTAAATTATTTTGGTAATTAATAAAAGAATGTATGTTAAAATGTTGTTAATTACAAATTCATTTACATAATTTTACAATGTCTAAATTACTATCACTGCGAAACATATTAGATGCTAAATTAACCGAACCAAATTAAACGGATTGGTTAATGAATTTAAGAATAGTTCTCATAGCTGAAAAGCTATCTTATGTCCTTAATACGCCTATTCCTCAAGAATGGTTGCGCATAATGCCTCCGAGGAAGACATTGCTACTTTTAGAAAGTGGCAAGATGATGCACATTGGCTCAATGCATCATGCTAGCATCCATGAGTAACGAGCTTCAGTGTTAGCATGAAACTATGGATGCTTCTACTATATTCTTGCATCAAGTAGTTGATGGTGAGAAAAATAGGGACCGATAGATATAAGATATCTAAGGAGCTCTTCCGATCTAGAATGACCGAGGACACACTACAATGCGAGATAAAAGTCCTTAACATAATCAATTTGATTGATCAATTAGGACAACGGGTTTTGTCATGGATGGAGAGTTGAGCCAAGATTTGATCTTGCACTCACTCCCGGACTCCTTTCACAATTGTTGTGAATTTTTCATATTAACAAGCTAGATATCAGCCTCGTTGATTTGCTTAACATGTTAAAAAATGTTGAGAGTCACTTTACAACCAAGAATGACCAAGTCTTACTGGTAGGGGCCAAAGGATCTTCTGAGAAGAAGAATGATTCAAAGAAGGTAAATAGAAAGGCAAAAACAAAGGATAATAAGAACAAAACCGACATCACGGATAGCAAAAGAGTTTGCTTCCACCCAATAAGCCCGACACCGAAAGAAAAAGCTGAAGAAGCATCTTGCGAGGCTAACCAAAGAAGCTTAGTGAAGTTTCTTTATAAATACAAATTTGTTCAAAATTTAAAATAAATTTTCTTTTAAAGTCAAGGTTCTACTTGGGTATTGGATACCGACTTTGGTTATCATAAATATAGATTTATGAAGGACCAAACATAAGTAGAAAAAGCTAAACAAATATAAGTAAACCTACATATGGGAAATGAAGCAAAGGTTGCTATATTAGCCATAGAAACTTATAGTTTAGCAATGCCTACTAGGCAAATCTATTAAGTCAATAAGTAAGTTATTGTATTCCGCCTCATTGGAAACATTATTTCCATTTTATCATTGGACAATAAAATCTTTGGTATTATATTTAAGAACAATTGTTGTTCTATTTATAATAATAATGTTTTGTATAGAACTGGAATATTACTTAATGGATTTTGTAAACTTGACTTATGTGAAAATAATTTTACAAATTGAACAAACTAGTATAAGAAAAGTAGATGATCATTCAAAGAATTGAATGTATGTATTTGCTGAAATACAAGTGTGAATTACTTGAAATGTTCAAAGAATTCAGAAGTGAAATAAATTGGCAAAGTATTAAGATTCTTTGATTAGATCAAGGAATAAATACTTGTACAATAAGTTTCTAGATCATCTCAAATGGTTTTCTCATAATGGACGCCTCCTGATACATAATAATTGATTGATGTATCTGAAAGGAAAAATCATACCTTGTTGGACATGGTACGGTCCAAAATGATTTTACCGACATTCTAGTATCCTTCTAGGATCATGTCCTAGAAATGGCTGCATATCTACGAAAAGGTAACCTCAAAATCCAGACCCAAGACTCCATAAAAGTTATGGACATGAAGGATTCCTAATCTTAAGTATGTTAAGATAAGGGGTTGTCCAACATATGTGAAAAGGTTTCGAAGGATAAGCTTGGGAATTGATTTGATATGTACAGATTTGTGGGACATCCTAAAGTAAGTTTAGGGTATATGTTCTATAATTCTACTCAGCAAAAGGTGTTTGTTGCGAAACACGCTGCCTTCTAAGATAAAGGTGTTTATCATTAAAAGGGGCTAGTGGGAGGATAATAGATCTTGAAGAGTTCAAGAACCACAAAATACTATAAGTCAAATAAGAGGAACACAGTAGATAGACCTATTATACCACAATAGAATCAAAAATGAATAATAATACCAAGATACTGGAGGTATGGATTCATCATAGATGATGATGATGAGGTACACATCATAGAAGATGATGATCCAGCTACATACGATGAGGTAAGAGTTGTAGACACTCGAGAAATGGATTGAAGCAAGTTTCTCAAATATGGAACATTCGCTTTGATGAAGCAATCAAAAGAGTTTGATTTTATCAAAACAAGAATGAACCTAGTGTGTACAAAGGGTCGTGGGAGCTTCGTGACATTCCTAAGACAATATGTTGATATACTACTGGATAAGGAATGACATACCAATGCTACAATCAAGAAAAGATAAAGTTGTCTAAACATTCCTCCATGAATGATTTGGAAGAGTATCTTAATTGGAGATATAAATCTATATAGGTAGATTTAAGAGGATGCTCGACTTAACCCAAGGAACGTATATTCATTTGATGCTAAAGTCGTTTAGCATGGCAAACTCTAAGAGATGTCTCATGTTGATGAGCCATGGAGTGTATCTCTCTTAATAGTCCCCACAGACTCCTGAAAAGAGAGGTCGCATGAGTGACAATCATGTATGCAATGAAATGTACGAGACCTAATGTTGATCAGTCATATTATGGAGAAGTTCACTATGACTCAGTGAAAAAAAAAACATATTAAAGTGCTTAACCAGCACTAAGGATGTGATCATATTCATGGTGGGTCTAAATTAAAACTAGAGGGCTTAACAGACTCAAGTTTTTAGACATGACACAAGATGATGAAAAATCCACTTTAAGGTAAAGCGTTATCTTGAACAGTGGTGCAGTGAATTGGAAAGGTTCCAAATAGCAAAGAGTTGCTGGTTTAGTGATAAAGACAAAGTATATAGCTATAAATGAAGCTACAAGTTGATTGTTTGGATGAAAAGTTCATTACAGAACTAGGAATAGTTCCTAATTCTCATCTTGGATATAAACATGTGTTGTGGCACTTTCACTTGATTATAGGAATCATTGAAAGATGGGAAATCACTATAGAGATAGTGGACTCTCAAGAACAACATTACATATCCATATACTGAAGATTATCCAACAGCAGGATAATCGTCACTTAGAGAAGAAGAGTATGAGATACCATGACGATTGGCTTTAGTGCAAGTGAGAGATTGAAAGTAGTATGCACACAAGCCAATCATGTTTAATGATAAAGCATATACTTTGTAGCAATCTTATTCATTTATTAATAAAAAGTATTATTTATTAAAGGCTTTTAATTATCTACATGATACTGTTTTATAATATGTGATAAACCCATAGTTTTAAGCAATGCTTTTAGAATAATGATGATGATCATTCTAATGAGATCTAAATTCTTAGAAAGCTTAAAACTAAAATAGTTCCCAATCGTATTGGATTACTATATTAGGGATTAGTGAATCCGGATAGATTGGTACATCGTTGCTTACTCATTGGATGAGGATGATTGATCTCATGATCATTTATGTGGAGACACTAAAGCAAGTATGTAGGTGCTTATTAGAGAATAAGTTCACTTTGAACGTGGCTCGCTAAGGAATACCTAATGGAGTTTTACTTGTTCTGTCAATAGGAATTCTGTAGTGATAGTAAGACAAGTGATCCTTGACTTGAGATCATCATAGTATCTTGTATATGATGAGTTATACTTTGACTTATTCCTTAAGACCCTTAGGGTATATCAAAGGATATGCTTGGGTATAATAAGTTATACATGGAGATAATGTATGATCAATAAAGAATCTACCACTTCTAGTAAAAGAAGAGAAATATCCTATTTGATTCGATAAATGATAACTCAAGAGTCCTTGGCAAGGCGAAATGAAATTAAAAAGGAGTTTCTAATTTGCATTATTTGGAGTTGTGCATTTAAGAATCGAAATACATACAATTAAATAAAATAAGACTTGACATAAATTCCATGTCTTATATTTAATTGGGACATTGTATGGTGGAAGGATTGAATTGTACGGTAACTATTTACTCAAAGGTTCTTTTATGATTAATGTCGAAATCTATATTATCCGGAAAGTCGTTGATCACTAGGAGGCTTATCCTATTGTAGAATAAATATTATTTATTTAAATAAATTATTAGTTTAATTTATTTATTTAAATAAGATTAGAATTGTTCTAATTGATTTATTCACAACCTAGGTTTAATATGGAGAACCTAAAGGGTCACACCATAAAAGGAAGAATAATTATTTAAGAAGTTAATGGCATAATCGTAATAATAAGTTAAGTATATTTAATTTAATCTATGGTGATAGAATAAATTAAATTAGCTTATTATTTAATATTTAAATATTTTAAAATATTAAATATAAATTAATAAGAGGAGTCTTATTATTATTATTATTATTATTATTATTATTATAATTCCTAAAGGAGTTTGGGAATTAATTAATAAAAGTACTCTCAAATATCCTAATAAGATTAGGAGGTTAAATTAATTAAAAGAGTTTAATTAATTATCCCTAATAAGATTAGGGAGCTTAATTAATTAAAAGAATTTAATTAATTAAATAAAACCCAATTCCTTAATTGTTAAGGAGGGTTACGCACATCTATAAATAAGAGGAGTCTTATTATGGGTGATGGGGTTGTTGACTTTTTAACAACAGACGTAATTTCAATAGTTGGGAGAGTACACTCTTTTTCTATAGAGATAGAAAACTAGGATTTGAGCCAAATACCCATCTTCTTGTATTCTTCTTCTTCCTTGGTGGATCACCTCTAGAGGCCAAACACTTGGGTGGCTAACGTTGATCAAAGGAAGGAACCAAATCCGGTGGATTCAAGTTGAACGCAAAAAGGATTGGAGGTGAACTTGTACCTGAGGAAGCTCGGATCTTCAAGGGTATGATTCTTATTCATATCTTTTCGTTTAATTAATAATTATGCATAAAGGGTGATCCGGGTATATGGTTTGTAAAATTTTTAAACTCTGATTTTTACACGTTTCCGCTAATTTTGTGCAATTTGATTTCGTTCATGAATATTACAAACCTAACAGTACAAAGTTGGGAGCAACCGAAGTCGGTGAATGAAGTATGTAGCTTTCTGGGCTTAGCTGGTTATTATCGGAGATTCGTGGAAGGATTTTCTCGAATCGCTAGTCCGTTAACTTAGCTGACTCGGAAAGATACAAAATTCGTATGGAGCAAAGAATGCGAGAAGAATTTCCAAGAGCTCAATAGGAGACTCATTTCGGCACCTGTTCTGACAATAACATCTGGTTCGGTTGGATTTTTTATCTACAGCGATGCTTCAGGCAAAGGGTTAGGGTATGTTCTCATGTAACATGGGAAAGTTATAGCCTATGCCTCGTGACAACTCAAAGAATATAAGAGGAATTATCCTACTCATGATCTAGAGTTGGCAGCAGTTATTTTTGCGTTGAAGATCTGGAGACACTACTTGTATGGAGAGAAAGTGGAGATCTATACAGATCATAAAACCTCAAAAATTTTTTCACCCAAAAGGAACTGAACATGCGGCAACGACGTTGGCTCGAGCTGTTGAAAGATTACGATCATACCATCCAATATCATCTTGGAAAAGCGAACGTAGTAGCTGACGCATTGAGTAGAAGATCATATGCGGGTACGAGTGTGATATTGTCAATGCAAAGGCCCATTTGGTATGACCTGCAAAGGATGGAGATAGAGTTAAATACTCCATGGATCCACGTGATGATGTCAAATATATGAGTAGAACCGACTTTAATCGATAAAGTTAAAGCTGCTCAAACTACGGACCTGGAGCTGATACATATGAAGAAGAAAGTGCAAGAAGGTGCTATTCTAGAAGCAAGAATCGATGAAGAAGGAATACTTCGAGTTAACTCCAGACTTTGTGTTCCTAACGATTCTGACTTGAAACATAGAATCATGATGGAGGAACACAACACACCGTTTGTAAACATAGAATCATGATGGAGGAACACAACACACCGTTTGTAATCCATCCTGGGAGTACCAAAATGAATCATGATCTTTGACATACATTTTGGTGGAGCAATATGAAGAGAGAGATCGCGAAGTATATCTCGAGGTGTTTAACTTTTCAACGTGTAAAGGCGGAGCATCAAGTACTAAAGGGTCCATTGTAACCACTTGAGATTCCGAAATGGAAGTGGTAACACATTACCATGGATTTCGTTACGGGTCTTCCTAAGGTTTCTCAAGGCATAAATGTAATTTGGGTTATTGTTGATAGATTAATCAAGTCTGCTCATTTCTTACCTATACGGGAGACTTAGTCCCTTGAACGTCTTTCTTGTATATACGTGAATGAGATTATGATATTGCATGGCATTCCAGTATCCATATTTTCAGATCGTGGCCCAAGATTCACTTCACGATTTTGGGTTAGCTTACAGAAAGCGATGGGCACAGATTTACAATTCAGTTCGGCATACCATCCTCAAATGGACGGGCAATCAGAAAGGACTATTAAAATTCTTGAAGATTTATTAAGACTATGTGTCCTAGATTTCAAAGGGAGTTGGGATAAGTACTTACCATATGTGGAATTCTCCTACAACAACAGTTATCAGGCAAGTATAGGTGTGGCTCCATTTAAAGCATTGTATGAATGAAAGTGTCGCTCTCCAGTATGCTGGGATGAGGTGGGAGAAACAACATTGTTGGGACCATAATTGGTACGCATAACTACAGAAAAGATCCAAACGATTCGACGATGTATACAAACGACACAGGATCGACAAAAGAGTTATGCGGATCTTCATCGAAAGGGCGTGGAATTTAATATTGGGGATCATGTATTATTACGTATTGCTCCATAGAAGGGAGTTACAAGATTTGGGAAGAGAGGAAAGCTCAATCCAAGATTAGTTGGTCCATTTGAAATTCTTGATCGAATAGGAAATATGGCATATAGACTCGCATTACCTCCAAGCATGTCTCGTGTTTATAATGTTTTTCACATTTCTATACTTCGTAAATATGTGAAAGACCCGAACCACATTATTGAGTTAGAACCAGACGAGATATCCGAAGATTTAACGTACGAGGAGGTACCCGTTAAGATCTTGGATATGAAATTACATGTCCTACGCACCAAGGTTATACCACAAGTTAAGGTTTTGTGGAGGAACCATGCTATTGAAGAAATGATCTGGGAGTTGGAATCAGAAATGAAAGCGAGGTATCCTCACCTTTTCAAAACACCAGGTATGTACGTCAATTTCAAGAACGAAATTTCATAAGGAGAGGAGGTTGTAAGACCCCAACTTTTTAATAAATAAAATTGAATTTCCTCTATTCATTATCTTGAAATAATAAGGTGATAATTTGATATAATACTTTGTTTATGGGTGAAATGTGCAAATTTTACAAAATAAGCAAGTGGTTATAAAATATTCATTGTCGTCCGAGAATATTCGTTTGGTCGTGGAATATTCTTGCTGTCGGGGAATATTCGTACGATGACGCAACCATTTGTGGGCCCCATAATGGAAAACGGTCGGATAAAGAAAACACCAAGTTTGAGTTTTTATAAATAACGGCGTAATTGTTACCGTTTACACTGTTGGAATACCCGGTGGTTAAAATACAGTAATACGTTTGGTTTCACAGTAGCACACGGTATTGCACAATATTTTCGAATTATTAATTCTTACGTAAGAAGGCACTACTCAATAATTGTTACAGTAATTACTGTTCAATATTTTATTTTATTGATTCAATAATTGCTACGTTGATATTTTATATTATTGTTGTTTCAATAATTGTCACTGCACATTATTTACCATTATCAGATCAATAATTCATATTATTTGAATACTATTATAAGATAGCATTATTGGCAATGTCTAAGGAAATTCTGTCTAGGAAAGGGGTTTGATCACCAAATTGCACGCCAATAAGGAGAAATCCTTATCGAAAAGCCCCCTCTTTCCTGGGAACGACCTGATTGTCATAATTGTGATTCTATAATATTATTTATGAATAATTAATTATTAATTTATATGATAAGAAAATATTTATTTTTTTTATGTGGATATAAATGATAAAAATAATGTTGAGGTGTTTTATCAGTATTTTGTCGGAATAGAGGTGTTGAAAATCGTCCGTATGTTGATTTTGGTCATTTTTCATTTGGAATTTGGAAAAACTTAAATGTACAAAGTTGTAGAGAATTTAATTTCCTATAGAATGGACATAAAATCGTATTTTTCTGATAAAAGGGCAATTTATTGTGAATTATTGAATTTTTGGAAATAAATATTTTTATTAAAATTATGGGTGGGACCCACTTTTGTCCTTTGTTGGTGGAAATGTGTTGATTCAAATGTGGTGAGCTGAGAATTCATTTTCAAGGGTGGAGTGCTGCACGTTTTCAAAAAAAAAGCCTCCGTATGAAAAATTTGTCAATTATGGCGTTCTGACATTTTCCTATAAATAGGGTGCTTAGTTATAATTAAAAATCACACCAAAATCATAAGTTTTCTCCCTATATTATCGAGCATATTTTGTGAGTATTTAGATACTTTGAGAGTTGCTACTCAGTGCAAGTTTCCTTTAGCACTATATCTGATATTTCAGTCAGAAGTACTATTTTTTTGAGGTAAGGGATGTTATTTCTTCGTAAATGATGTTATTCTTTCAATATCATTAATTATACCAAAATATTGGTATGAATTTTATTGTGGGATTATTACCTTTTTTATGTCGGGATTATTATTCACGTATACGATACTATTCACGAGTACGATACTATTCACAGAAAAATAAATTTTTCTTTCTTTGTCCAAGTTGTCTATTGTGGTTACTATCTTTGATTGTATCCATGTTTTGATCTTTATTTTTGAATCCTGTTCCACAATTGATTGTTATGGAGTATTTTTGAACTTGGATAAATTGTAGTACGAATCCCTAATATTTGTCCTTTTGTCTCACTGGATTCATTTTCTTTAAGATATTTTTCATCATCCTCGATCCTAAATGATGATATTACTGCATATCTTTGGCCTATAGTGCAAAGATGAATGATTAACTGATGAATATCTTTGGCCCATAGTGCAAAGATGAACAGGTGTTGAGATGAACATTACTAATTGGTGATACAAATGAATATCTTTTGCCTGTAGTGCAAAGATAAATATTTGATTCAAGATGTATATTGATTGATGTTACAGGGATAAAATATTGATGATGGACTTTTAAATCTTAGAAGACAGTAGAATTCATTCTCTACTTGACTCTTCTAATGGATTGTTGTTTCCGCTGCAGTTGTTGATCTAAAACTTGTTGTCTATTATATTCTATCAAATTTTTCCCTATTTAAGACAAATGATAATTTGTTGTATATTATCTTAGTCATAATATTCTTTATCGGGCTAGTTGAGCTCACCCTTTTTCTTTTTGTTCCATTTTTCTTCTCAGGAGGCGAAAATATAGCGGGAACTAGTCGGGGTGTGGAGTGATGTTTCCAGTTACCAGTCCTCACTATTTTATAAAATAGTGTGATGATAATTGTAATGAGGACTCCTTTTGAGTTTGAATACTATCTATTAGACAATATTTGTATTTAAACTCACAGTATATGTGTTGTCGTATTTTGCACGACAATTATATTAAATGAAGTTGTATTTATTTCTGTACCATGTATTTGGGGACTCAGAATCGGTGATTTATACCTATTTTGGGGGCGTTCACATTTTATGATTTTTTATAGGGGCTAGACAACACCATAGATGGCTGCTTACGTACTCCCTTGTATTGGGGAGATTAGGTCTACCATCCCAACATCTCTTGGAACTCACAACTTTATCCTCTGGATCTCCTTCTTCCTGGCTAACTGAGGCCTAATAGTCCATTTATCAGTGGTTATGTTGCCTTCGAGGCTTGCTATAGAGGTTACTTATTGGTTATGAATATCTTAACTCACTACCATAACTTGATCGCCTCATAATCCAGCACATCCCTCAAGGATGCTTAAATTGGACCCATCGAAAAAAGGGATGAACTCTTAATTCCTTGATGGGTTAGCTTCCTCGACAACCTTATCACCTTTTTCTTCATCTATTCCTTCATCTTTTTCATGGGTTTGAGAGAATTTTACTATGAAATCTCTCCCAAATTGTTATTATATTTCTCGCAAGGAACTTACCTTTTTTGGCTGTTTCTATACTGGAAAGGATTAATATTTCCACTTCATTATCCAGGAGGGTAAAATCATGAAGGTGGTTGCTGACTTTGGGTAACAAGATGTTTGATGGTGGCAGATGAATCTCCTTTAGGGACTGTCTTGTTTCCTCTACCACTCCCCTCATTATGATGGGTTCACCATGTGTTCCGCCAGGATTGATGTTCATAACCGTTACTTCCTTTGAACTATTGGTCTCGAGTGGAAATTTTAAGCTCTTTTTCTCTTTTGTGCCTTCCTTGATCGTGGGGATTTCTATCTTCAACTCTCCACTTTCAATGAGATTCTAGATTTTGTGTCTCAGAGACCAACATTCCTCAATTGCATGTATAGGTGAGTTAGAATGGTAGAGACACATCTTTATGGGATCATAACTCTTTTTGCCTCGAGATCTATGGGAGGCAATAATTCAGTAATCTTTCATTTGCTTATCAGAAAGTGCATCATTTCTTCCTTTGATTTGTTTAGAGGAGTGAATTTTTGGTCACTGGTGGATATGGTTTGATCTTTCTTCTTTGAGATTTTGCATTCTTCGAGCGATTTTTTTGCGAGCGAGATCTTCTAGAAATTTTATCATTACACTTTTCTTACCCTTTCAACATGGTTTGATCTTTTTCATTTAGCTGGCTCATCTTGGAGGGATATAGGCTTGAATTCTAGTTAACCTCTTTTTTCTCTTAGCCTTCTGATAGTTGAGTGAAAAGCTTCCTTGTAACTTGATGTTGGCGCACTCAGATTAGCTAATAGTGTTACTTGATGCTTGATTGTCTCTAATTTCTAAATCACAATCATATATTCCTCCAGATTTTCCCACTCGAGGATATTTTGGGACGCCCCCAAAATAGGTATACATCACCCATTCTGAGTCGCCAAATACATGGTATATAAATCAAATACAAACTTCTTTTCTACAATACGACAACAACATAACTTAGAGTTTTTACACAAATATTGTCTCATAGACAGTATTCAAACTCAAATGAAGTCCTCATTACATTTATTATCACACTATTTCATTAAATAGTAAGGACTACTATAGCCACCATCTTGGACCGTCACTCTGTTCTCCGACTAGTCCCGACTACGTTCTCATTTCCTGAAGAGAACAATAAAGCAAAAGGGAGAGCTCAACTAGCCCAGTAAGAAATATTATGACTAAGATAATGCAGAATAAATTATCCTTAGCCTTCAACAGTATAACAACTGATAAAATACAATAGACGACAAGTTTTAGATCAACAACTACAGCGGAAAAAGCAATCCATTAGAAGAGTCAAGCAGAGTATGATATCTACTATCTTCTATGATTTAAAAAGTTTATCATCAATTTTATCGCTGAGACTCAGCTTAATAAATAAACCACATCATCGAATCATCCCTGCACTACGGGCCAAGTATATTCATGTAATCATCAATGGTCATGATTATACCGAATAATCCATGGTCATAATCATACCAACAATTGTCCATCAATGCACTACGGGCCAATGAGGACTTTTACCGCATCATTTGTAACATTACGGTCATGATTAAACCGAATAATCCCTAGTCATAATTATACCAATCAATAGTCCATCTATGTACGTAAGCCACATATGACTTTCATCACAATATAAACATGAGGATGATGACAATGATATAAGCATTAATCAAACAAAATCAAGGATAAATATTAAAGACTTTAAATTTATCCAGAATTTAAAAATATCCTAATTGTCAACATGATACTACTTTATGGAGGAAAATTCAAGAATAATATTCATGTATCAAAAACAATTTGGACAAAAAAGAAATATATCTTCGGGGTGAATAGTACCCCGTGAATAGTACCCTGTGAATAGTACTTCGGGAATAGTACCTTGTGAATAGCACCCCGACATAAAAAGTGCCCAAAATACCTGAGTGAATAATATTCGAGTGAATAGTAATCAGGTGAATAGTAACCCGTGAATAGTAACTCGTGAATAGTACTCTGGCACGAAAAGTGCCTCGAATACCCCTTACGAATACAACAAATAATATTCATGCGAATACGAAAAATAATATCTCTTCAGAATATGAAATAAATAATACCCCTTACGAATACAACAAATAATATTCCTTACGAATATTGAACGAATAATCCCTGGTCATTATCATATCAATCAACAGTCCATCTATGCACGTAAGCCAAAGATGATTTTCATCACAATATAAGCATGAGGATGATGACAATGATATAAGCATTTAATTAAATGAAAGCAAAGGATAAATTTTAAAGATTCATAATTTAATCTATTTAGTATTCAATAATATCCAAATTGTCAATATAATACTTCTTTGTGGAGTAAAATTCAAAAATAATATAAAGGTTCCCCCCAACGAAGTTTCAACCGATAAGTTAGAGTCTAATTTCTCCGGAGTTAAATTTAAACGTTGAGCGCAAGTAGGAGAGAGAATTAAAAAAAATAGGTAGAACCGGTATCAAATAAGGTATAAGCTTCGCAAGAGTTTATGATTAGCTTACCTGTGACGCCCCCAAAATAGGTATACATCACCCATTCTGAGTCGCCAAATACATGGTACATAAATAAATAAAACTTCAGTAATACAATTGTCGTGCAGAATACGACAACGCCTATACTATGAGTTTGAATACAAATATTGTCTAATAGACAGTATACAAACTCAAAAGGAGTCCTCATTACAATTATTGATACACTATTTTACAAAATAGTGAGGACTACTAAAACAACTATCTTGAATCATCACTCCATACCTCTTGCTTAGTTCTCATTAAATTCTCTCCTCCGAGAGAGAACAATGGAACAAAAGGAAAATGGTGAGCTCAACTAGCCCAAAGAAGAATATTATGACTAAGATAATATACAACAAATTATCATTAGTCTTCAACAGGAAAAATCTGATAAAATATAATAGACAACAAGTTTTAGATCAACAACTGCAGCGGAAACATCAATCCATTAGAAGAATCAAGTAGAGAAAGAATTCTACTATCTTCTAAAATTTAAAAGTCCATCATCAATATTTTATCCCTATAGCATCAATCAATATACATCTTGAATCAAATATTCATCTTTGCACTACAGGCCAAAGATATTCATCAGTTAATCATTCATCTTTGCACTACAAGCCAAAGATATTCAGTAATATCATCATTTAGGACTGAGGATGATGAAAAATATCTTCAAGAAAACGAATCCAGTGAGATAAAAGAACAAATATTAGGGATTCGTATTACAGTTTATCCAAGTTCAATAATACTCCATAATAACCAATTGTGAAGCAGAATTTAAAAATAAAGATCAAAACATTGATACAATCAAAGATAGTAACCATAATAGACATCTTGGATACAAAGGAAAATTTTCATTTTTCGGTGAATAGAGTCGTATCCGTGAATAGTGTCGTATACGTGAATAGTATCGTATACATGAATAGTAACCCCGACATAAAAAGGTAAAAATTCCACAATAAAATCCATACCAATATTTCGGTATAATAATATTGAAAGAATAACATCATTTAGGAAGAAAATAACATCCCTTACCTCAAAATAAGCTGTATTTACATTGAATTTCTGATATAGTCTTGTGTAAACTTGCAGACCTAATAAAGAACTCTCAAAGTATCAAAATACTCACAAAAATATGCTCGATAATCTAGAGAGAAAGAAAACTTATTTCTGGTGTGATTTTCAATTCTAACCTAAGCTCCTATTTATAGGAAAATGCTAGAACGCCATTGGAGACTAAAATAATAAAATACTATTATTCTTTTCTTTTTCTCTACGCATCAACCAAATTTGAATCAAGCATGTCATCTTGGACAAAAAAAAATAGCAGCCCATGTGTATTCAACACCAACCACAAGTGGGTCCCACCCATAATTTAATAAAAATTATTTTATTTTCCGAAACTTCAGTAATTCATAGAAAATAGCCCGTTTATTAGAAAAATACGAATTTTATGTCCATTCCACACGAAATTGAATTCTCTAAAACTTTGTAGCTTTGAGTTTTTCCAAATTCCAAACAAAAAATATCTGAAATCCACAAACGGATGATTTTTAATACCTCCATTCCGACAAAATACTTATAAAACACCTCAGCATTAATTCCTTCATTTATAACCACATAAATAAATAAATCCCGTATTTATATCCACATAAAATAAATATTTCTTTATCATATAAATCAATAATTAATTATTCACAAATAATATTACAGAATCACAATTATGACAACCCAGTCGCTTCCGGAAAGAGGAGCTTTCAGATAAGGATTTCTCCTTATCAGCGCCGCATTTAGGTGACCAACCCCTTCCTGAGCGTAACTTCCTTAGACATTGCCAATAATGCTATCTAATAATATTATTCAAATAATATGAATTATTGATATGATAATGGAGATATATGCAGTGACAATTATTGAAACAACAATAATAAAAAATATCAACGTAACAATTATTGAATCAATAAAATTAAATATTGATCAGTAATTACTGTAACAATTATTGAGTAGTGCCTTCTTACGTAAGAATCAATAATTCAAAATATCGTGCAATACCGCTGTAGCACTTCTTTAACCGACCCACGCCAGATTCAGTATTTTATCCAACAGGTATTCCAACAGTGTTTAATGGTAACAACTACGTCGTTATTTATAAAAACTCAAACTTGTCGTTTTCTTCATCCGACCGTTTTCCGTTATGGGGCCCACAAATGGCTGCACCGTCGTACGAATATTTCCCAACAGAAAGAATATTCCATGACCAAACGAATATTCCCTAACAAAAATGAATATTTTATAACCACTTGCTTAATTTGCAAAATTTGCACATTTCACCCATAACCAAAATATTATAACATTTTAACACCTTATTATTCATAATAATAAATAGAGGAAATTTAATTTTATTCATTAAAAAGTTGGGGTCTTACATTACCCGTGATCACCTCATTCGGATTCCTCCCTTTTTGGGAGATTACGACAAACGCTCTCCCTTGAACTACCGGTTTTTTCTTGTCTGGGACGGCCTTTGATGCCTCCATCCCAGCTGGACTTGACTTTGGTGCCCAACAAAATCGGGCTAGGTGACCTTTTCTTCTACAATTATAATATGCTTTGGATTGCTGCGTTCAGTTTGGGACTGATGTGTCCCTCCCCTCCGCATTTGTAACATACGACCGGCGATCGTTTTCCTTCCTTAACAATAGGTACTGGTGCTGACGTCTTTCCATCATTATTGAATCTCCTCTTCTTGAAATTTCCACTTCTATTATCTTGGCCATGATTACCGCCGGAGTAGTTACCATTTCTGGCATGTTGATTTCCTCCACGTTTGTTGTCACTGCTTCTATGACTGCTACCATAGGTATTATCGACTTGTCGGATGCTCTCTCTTGGTTGGGTTGACTCATTATCAAGCTCCAATAACTGAGCCCTATTTACAACATCTGAATACAAACACAGTTTGTGAGAAATTAAGTATTGACGTATCTTGGGTTTCAAACCTCTTAGAAACATCTGCGTCATTCTCTCCTCATTATCAACCAAGTGGGGCGCAAACCGGGACAACTCAGCAAACTTAGCTTCGTACTATGACACGTTCATATTGTTTTGCTCCAACTTGATAAACTCCACAACCTTCATGTGACAAATACTTTCGGGAAAGTACTTGTCGTTGAACAGCTCCTGGAACTTCTCCCAAGACATTTTCAGTGCGGTAGGATGAGTACGCTTTATAGATTCCCACCAGTAATCTACCTCTCCTTGCAACATGAAGGTGGCAAAAGGAACCTTTTGCTCCTAGGAGCATCCCAAGACATCAAATATCTTGGTGATCTGCTTTATCCATGTCTCTGCCTTAAGTGGTTTTGGCTCTCCAAAAAACGCTGGTGGTCCCAGCTCCTTGAACTGCTTAGCGGTGACCGTCCAAGAGATACCAGTGTTTCCACCTGCATTTTGGACAGGAGCCGCTCTCGCCTGATGTTGCATGAATTGCATAAAGCTTCTGAACATCCCATCGTTCATCATTTGATCGGTGTTGTTGTTTACTTGAGGATTACTGTCTTCCTGTTGCAAATTATCTTGGGTATTGATCGTTGGTGACTCACGGTCTCATGTGCTTAATTGTTGTTCTCAACATTTTCAGATACCATTTTCAAACACTGCCACAAAACAAGGGTTAATTGACATATCACATATTATCCATATACTCTTACCGACCAATTAAATACCAAATAATCTTAGGTAGGTCATACTAGCGAAGGAATTCCCTGTCTCTCCCCTCCTAGTTCGTGTCTCACATCTCAGCCAGAGATCATATCCCTAAGCTTTGATACCAACTATGATGCCCCCAAAATAGGTATACATCACCCATCTTGGGTCGCCAAATACATGGTACTGAATACAAATACAAAGTTAATTATACAACATGAGCTGAGAGTTTTTACACGAATATTGTCTTCTAGACAATATCCAAACTCAAATGGAGTCCTCATTACATTTATTGTCACACTATTTTATAGAATAGTGAGGACTACTATAACACAATCTCGGGCCATCACTCCATTCCCCGACTAGTTCCGGCTATGTTCTCATTACCTGAAGAGAATAATGGAAGTAAAAGGGTGAGCTCAACTAGCCCAGTAAGAAATATTATGACTAAGATAATGCAGAATAAGTTATCATTAGCCTTCAACAATGTTAAACCGATAGAATATAATCGATGACAAGTTTAATCTGCAATGAATAAGAAATCCATTAGAAGAGTCAAGTAGAGCATGATATCTACTATCTTCTATGATTTAAAAGGTTTTCATCAACTTTATTCTTTGAGACTCGACAAATAAATAAACCACATCATCGAATCATCCTCAAGACTACGTGCCAAGGATATTCATGTAATCATCAATGGTCATGATTATACCGAATAATCCCTGGTCATAATCATATCAATCAACTGTCCATCTATGCACGTAAGCCAAAGATGACTTTCATCACAATATAAGCATGAGAATGATGATAATGATATAAGCATTTAATTAAATGAAAGTAAAGGATAAATTTTAAAGATTCATAATTTAATTTAATCAGTATTCAATAATGTCCAAATTGTCAACATGATACTTCTTTGTGGAGTAAAATTCAAGAATAATATCCATGTATCAAAAATATTTTGGACAGAAAAGAAATCAATTTTTTGGGTGAATAGTAATCGGGTGAATAGTACCCCGTGAATAGTATTTTATGAATAGTAACCCGACATGTAAAGTACCCAAATACCCGAGTGAATAATATTATAGTGAATAGTAACTCGTGAATAGTATCCTGGCATAAAAAGTGTCCCAAATACCCGAGTGAATAAGATTATAGTGAATAGTAACCCGTAAATAGTACCCCATGTGAAAATATTGATATTTAATAAGAAAGTTCATATCAATATTCCAATGAAACGATATTGGATGAAGCGCAAAACTCAAGGATATTCCACTAATTTCAAGGATTATAGAAGCAATACTTACCATAGTAAGTTTAGATTTAAGACTATGAAAAGAAATAACATACGGAACTGCAAATGGATTTTCAATCGTCATACGGTACGTAATCCGCATAGACAGGTTATTCCGACATATTAAAGGATGAATACAAAAAAAATAGTATTCCTTATGAATACAAAAGAAATAATACCCCTTACCTTAGTATAAGGCTGGATACTGTAATAGTGAAGTAGCATAATACTCTTCTTCTTGCTCTCTATAGTTTCTCTCTCTATAGTGTCTCTTGTGAATCTCAATGAATTGGTGAGAATGAAAGAAGAATTAAGCTTTTATTTATAGGAGAATGGACTAAATAGTAATTTATTCACGAACGATCCAAAATGATTTACTATTAGAACCGACGGTCCATATTGATTACTATTAGAACCAGAACTGATGGTCCAGATTGATTTACTTTTAAAACCACCACCGACGGTCCAGATTGATTACTTTTAAAACCACCATCAACGGTCCAGATTGATTTACTATTAAAACCACCACCAATGATCCAGATTGATTTACTATTAAAACCACCACCGACGGTCCAGATTGATTTACTATTAAAACCACCACCGACGGTCCAGATTGATTTACTATTAAAACCACCACCGACGGTTCAGATTGATTTACTATTAAAACCACCATCAATGGTCCAGATTGATTTATTATTAAAACCACCACCAATGGTCCAGATTGATTAAACTTATTACACTTGGGTACCCCTAAAGTTTTCTAAGTTTGAATTATTCCCCTCTAACTTTTGTAATTCACTTATCTTCAATAAACACATTCTTAATACTTCAACAATTATTCATCATTAATATTATAACTCATAATATTTAACAACCGAGATCATTCCTGAGAAAGGGGGCTTTCCAATAAGGATTTCTCCTATCATGCCATGATTAGGTGACCAAACCTCTACTCGACGTAACTTTCTAGACATTGTCAATATTGCAAATAATAATATGAATAACTTTGTTGTCTCAATTATTGATTTAATAATATAAAATATTATGCGGATGATACTACGACAATAATTGAATCAATAATATGAGAAATATTATACGTGAATTATTTGTAGTAATAATTGAGTATAAATGAGTGACTTCTCACGTAAGCATCAATAATCAATATCGTGTGCTACTTATGTAACCACGCCGATTTCTATTTACTTTTACTACCGGGTAGTTCAACGACAACGGTAAAACTTTTAAATTAGTTATTTTTAAAATTATTTCATTAGTTTTCTAACAACGACAAGACCTCCGCTAGGGGTCCACTTAATGATTGTACTGTAAATGCGAATATTCCCTATGAAAATGAATATTCCTCGACCAATCGAATATTAATATTCCACGACCAATTGAATATTCTCTGTTAAAACGAATATTCCCCCACCAATCGAATATTCCCTGACACAACGAATATTTTATATCAACTTGCTTACTTTGCAAAATTTTCAAATGTCACCCTTAACTTTAATCTTTATCAATTTAACCATTTACTAAATAAAATAATAATTATAAGAAAATTGAATACTTTTATTTCATAAAATTTGGGGTCTTAAAATCTCCTCTCTTTATGAAATTTCGCCCTCGAAATTTACGTGCGTACCTGGTATGTTGAAGAGATGAGGATACCTCATCAGATTCTAACTCTTGAGGTATAACCTTTGAGAGTAGAATATATTCATTCTTATCTAACATTTTAACAGGTATCTCCTCATACGTTAAATCTTCTGCTATCTCTTCGAGTTCTAATTCACTAATGTGGTCCGGGTCGTCCACATATTTATGTAACATAGATATATGAAAAACGTTATGAACACGAGACATATTTGGTTGTAAAGCGAGTCTATAGGCCATAATTCCTACTCGATCGAGGATTTTGAATGGCCCAATTAAATCGAGGGTTGAGATTTACTCTCTTCTTCGATTCTTGCTTTTAGAATAACCCCCTCTTAAACCTTATTCTTCACATTCATCAGCTCCAGGTGTGTAGCTTGAGCGGTTTTAACTTTATCGATTAACGTTGTTTCTACTCGTATTATTTGACATCATCATGTGGGTCCCTAGAGTTTTTAACTCTATCTCTATCATTTGTAAGTCATAAGAAATGGGTCTTTATGTTAACAATATCGCACTTGTAAACGCATACGATCTTCTACTCAATGCGTCAGCTACCACGTTCATTTTTTTAGGATGGTATTGAATCGTATTATCGTAATCTTCAACAACTCAAGTCAACAGCTTTGACACATGTTCATTTTGGGTGAAGAACTATTTGAGGGTTTTAGAATTAGGTTTTGTACTGGGGTCAATACAAAATTTGATTTCACCCTCTAGGGTAGGCTAGGAAGTTCTTTGAGAATACGTCAGGAAATTTATTAACGATAAAAATATCATTTAAAAACTGTGACTCTCATCCAAGACTTGGATAACACATGTAATGAAGGTTTCTCCTAATGGAGTTTCAACAGATAAGTCAAAGTCTAATTTCTCCAGAGTTAAATTTAAATGTTGAGCGCAAGTAGGAGAGATAAAAGAATGGGTAGAACTGGTATCAAATAAGGTATAGACTTCGCTAGAGTTTATGATTAAATAACCCGTGATAACTTTGTTTGGGTTACTCGCTTTTTGAGAAGTCACAAAAAATGCTCTTCTTGAAACCACCAACTTTGTTTTGTCCGTATCTGCCTTCAGTGCCACCATCCCAGCTGGATTTGATTTTGCTACAGGATAAAATCGAGCTATGTGACTGTCTTTTCCACAACTAAAACATACCTTGGAAGGTTGTGAATAGTTTGGACTTATGTGTCCCTCCTCTCCGCATCTGTAGCATCCAACTGTCGGTCGTTCTCCTCCCCAAGAATTTGTTGCTGGTGTTAGTGCTACTACTGACGTCTTCCCATCATCATTAAATCTTCTCTTCTTAAAGTTGTTCCCACTTAGTTCACCTTTCCTATTATCTTGGCCATGATTACCACTGAAGTGGTTACCATTTCTTGCTTGATAATTTCCCCCACGATGGTTATCATTGTTCCGATGATCGTTGCCACCGGTACGATTATTATTGTGTTGTTGCTCTTTATCTTTTTGTTGGACTGGCTCATTATCACGCTCCAATAACTGAGCCCTATTCACAACATCTGAATATAAACAAAGTTTGTGAGAAATGAGGTATTGACGTATTTCGTGTTTCAAACCTTGCAGAAACATTTGCGTCATTCTCTCCTCATTATCTACCAAATGGGATGCAAATTGAGATAACTCCACAAATTTAGCCTCGTACTGCGACACGGTCATATTGCTTTGCTCTAGCTTGATGAACTCAACCTCCTTCATGTGATGAATACTTTCGAGAAAGTACTTATCGTTGAACAATTCTTGGAACTTCTCCCAAGACATCTTGAGTGCAGCAGGTTGAGTACATTTTACAGATTCCCACCAGTAATCGGCTTCTCATCTCAACATGAAGGTGACAAAGGGAACCTTTTACTCCTCGGAGCATCCCAAGACATCAAATATCTTGGTGATTTGCTTTATTCACGTCTCCGCCTTAAGTGGTTTTGTCTCTCCCAAAAACTCCGGTAGTCCCAGCTCCTTGAACTGCTTAGTGGTGACCATCCGAGAGTTGCTAGTGTTTCCACCTGCATTTTGAACCGGATTCTCTCTCGCCTGATGTTGCATGAATTGCATAAAGCCTCTTAACATCCCATCATTCATCATTTGATCGGCATTTTTGTTTACCTGAGGATTATTGTCTTCCTGATGCACATTATCCTGGGTATTGATCGTTGGTGACTCAACGGTCTCATGCGATTCATTGCTTATCTCGACATTTTCAGATGCCATTTTCATACACTTCCACAAAACAAGGGTTAATTTACATATCACATATTATCTCTATACTCTGACCGACCAATTAAATACCAAATAAACTTAGACAGGTCATACTAGCGAAGGAATTTCCCGTCTCTCCCCTCCTAGTTCTTGTCTCACATCTCAACCATGGATCATATCCCTAAGCTTTGATACCAACTGTGATGCCCCTAAAATAGGTATACATCACCCATTCTAAGTCGCCAAATACATGGTACATAAATCAAAAACAAACTTCTTTTCTACAATACGACAACAACGTAGCTTAGAGTTTTTACACGAATATTATCTCATAGACAGTATTCAAACTCAAATGAAGTCTTCATTACATTTATTATCACACTATTTCATAAAATAGTGAGGACTACTATTGCCACCATCTCGGACCGTCACTCTGTTCCCCGACTAGTCCCAGCTACGTTCTCATTTCCTGGAGAGAACAATGAAAGCAAAAGGGTGAGCTCAACTAGCCCAGTAAGAAATATTATGACTAAGATAATGCAGAATAAATTATCCTTAGCCTTCAACAGTATAAAATCTGATATAATACAATAGACAACAAGTTTTAGATCAACAATTGCAGCGGAACAAGCAATCCATTAGAAGAGTCAGGTAGAGTATGATATCAACTATCTTCTATGATTTAAAAAGTTTTTCATCAATTTTATCGTCGAGACTCAGCTTAATAAATAAACCACATCATCGAATCATCCCTGCACTACAGGCCAATGATATTGATGTAATCATCAATGGTTATGATTATACCGAATAATCCCTGGTCATAATCATACCAACAATTGTCCATCAATGCACTACGGGTCAATGAGGACTTTTACCACATCATTTGTAACATTACGGTCATGATTATACCGAATAATCCCTTGCCATATTCATACCAATTAATAGTCCATCTATACACATAAGCCACAGATGACTTTCATTACAATATAAGGAAGAGGATGATGACAATGATATAAGCATTAATCAAACGAAATCAAGGATAAATATTAAAGACTTTAAATTTATCAAGAGTTTAAAAATATCCAAATTGTCAACATGATACTGCTTTGTGGAGTAAAATTCAAGAATAGTATTCATGTATCAAAAATAATTTGGACAGAAAAGAAATATATCTTCCGGGTGAATAGTACCCCATGAATAGTACTTCGAGAATAGTACCTTGTGAATAGTACCCCGACATAAAAAGTGCCCAAAATACCCGAGTGAATAATATTCGAGTGAATAGTAACTCGTGAATAATACTCAGGCACGAAAAGTGCCCCGAATACCCGAGTGAATAATATTCGAGTGAATAGTAACCGGGTGAATAGTAACTCATGAATAGTATTTCGGCATAAAAAGATAAATAATTATCAAGAAAGCTCAGCATAATATTTCCATGAAAATATATTGGATGAAGCGCAAATATCAAGGATATTATACCAATTTCACGGAGTATAGAAGCAATACTTTAACAAAATGAGTGTAGAATTAGGGATACGAAATGAAATATTATTACTTAAATAATATAGAGTATGGAAGAAAATATTATTTTATATGAATATTGAACAAAAATAATATCCCTTACGAATACGAAAGAAATAATACCCCTTACCTCAGAAGAAGATTGGATACTGGAACAGTGAAGTAGCAGACTTCTCTTCTTCTTTCTCTCTATAGCTTCTCTCTCTATAATTGCTCTTGTGAGTCTTAGTGAATTGGTGAGAATGAAAGAAAAATGAACTTCTATTTATAGAAAAATATAGTTTTGATAATTGCACGTTTTGGAGCTCGAAATATTACAGTATAATACCTTCATCTTTTTCTTCATTTATAATTTAGTCCTGCAAGTATTATAAAACTTGCACCACCTCCCCTAATAGTACATCATGTGAATCAATAGTTCTATAATGTGAATCAATGGTTTTATACATGTGAAAAAATAATTACAATATAGTACCTTCATCCATACCTCTATTTTTAATTTAGTCATACACATATTATCAATCTTGCACCACCTCCCCTAATAGTAAAGGCATATGAATCAATAGTACACACATGTGAACAAATAGTTATAAGCATGTGAATTAGTAGTAATTAATTGTTCATTTATCCGATTAATTACCCGATTGGTCAATATAACCTCCAGACATCAATTATTATCGGAATAGATGTCGATTTCCACGAACACTAATAATCCCAACACAATGGAAATATCAATTTCATCTTTAATCAACAGGAACTTATTCATCATTAATATTATAACTCACAATATTTAACAACCAGGTCATTTTCAAAAAAGAGGGGCTTTTCGATAAGGATTTCTCCCTATTGGCACGCAATTAGGTGACCAAACCTCTCCTCGACAGAACTTTCTAGACATCGTCAATATTGCAAATAATAATATGAATAAATTTGTCGTCTCAATTATTGATTTAATAATATAAATATTATGCAGATGATACTGTGATAATAATTGAATCAATAATATGAGAGATATTATGCAGCAATTACTATAGCAATAATTGAGTATAACTGAGTGACTTCTCACGTAAGCATCAATATACAATACCATGTGCTACTATGTAACCACGCGTATTACTGTATTTTTACTACCGGGTAGTTCAACAGTTTAACGGTAAAACTTTCGTCGTTATTTATTAAAAATATTTCAGTCATTTTTTAACCACGACAGTACGTCCGTTGTGGGGTCCACCAATGATTGTGTCGTCGTACGAATATTCCTTATTAAAACGAATATTCCCCGACCAATCGAATATTCCCCTACACAACGAATATTTTATATCAACTTGCTTACTTTGTAAAATTTTCAAATGTCACCCTTAACTTTAACCTTTATCAATTTAACTATTTACTAAATAAAATAATAATTATAAGAAAATTGAATACTTTCATTTCATAAATTTTGGGGTCTTACACATTTGTTTTATTCCTTTGGGGGTATTCCTCTATTTTTTGTATGTATTTATGATTTAGATTCATTTTGGCGCTTCCTGACACGATCATATTCATTCCCTCAGTATCATGCTACAAAAGAAAGTTGGTGTTGACATTTAGCTGGTCAGACCATTGGACCACAACATCGTCACTTTCGATTAGATTTCAGACTTTAAGTTTTAAGCACCAACAATCTTGTGTAACGTGTCCCGGAGACCCAGAATGGTAATCACATCCCTGTCTTGGATTGTATCTTTTATTTTTTGGATCAAGAGGTGGAGCCAATTCGGTAATTTTCCTCTAGTCGATTAATAACTCCAATATATTTTTTAGGGAATCACTTAGTGGAGTGAACACCCGATTTTTCATTTTTTCAAATTTTATTTTTTTCCTGGCATTGGTTGAATGCAGCCTATTGTTGTAATGACATATTGCCTTCCTTCTTCTAAATGGGGGGGACTATAGTTGGGTTTCCTAGCCTTCCCCTATAAAACAAGGGATACATCTTCATTGCCTTTCTCGGGCACCCTTTTGGGAGTGTTCGCATAGTTTTTAGACTGTATATTCTCGACGACTGCTTCTAAGGTCGTGAGGTCTTTAATCTTTCCTGTTTTCAGGCCCATCTCTGCCATTTCACTATGTTTGATCATTTCCAAGAATGACTTGCCTATTACTGCTAGGCGGGCTGACCTATACTGCCAGACGTCTCCATCTTTGAGCGAATTCCCGAAAAGATTCATTGTTCTGCTTTTTAACTTTGGTCACCTAATATCTATCCGGTGCCATTTGTGACTGGAAGCTGTAATGATTTAGGAAGGTATGTGCTAGCTCTTCCTAGCTGTGGATTTTAGAGTTGTCCAATCGAGCGTACCAGACTCTGGCCTCTCTCATTAGTCTTTTCTGGAATAACTGCATTCTCAGCTTCTCATCCTCTGCATAGGATCCGAGTTCTATGATGTATACCTTTAGATGGGTATAATGGTCTCCTAACCCATTGTACTTCTAAAAATTTGGGACCTGGAATTTCTCTGGATAACGAGCCCCTGAGAATATGCAGAGATCTGTATAGTTAACGCTTCTAAATTATCTAGTTCCTTTTATAGACCGGATGGTTTCTTCCATTTGTTGGACTTTCTTTCTTATATCCCCAATTTCCCGGTCTTTGTTGAGATTTATGATTTCAGGGGTTTTGTTGGTTTTTTATAGGAATGAGGTTCAGGTGTCTAGATTTCCATCTTTCTATTAATGCCCTGACTGCTCCCTTGTGTGGATGACTCTAGTATATGGGCGTTGTCTGGCCCTAAGTGCTTTTACTTTGTTCTATTAGGAGGATAGCCAACTATGTTTTTTGATTCTTAAGTCCTGCAAACTCCTCTCGAGACACATAACTTGATTTATGCTGGGCACTTTTAGCCATGTTGGTGGATACGCTTTGATCTGGTAATGGGAAGTATCTTACCTATAAGAAAAGTATGTAGTTTAGTCTTAATAAGCATTAACAACATGCATTGATGCAATGTCTTAGTTTTTTATGGTTTTTAATATTTTCCTGCAAAACAAATGTCAGTTGTTTTGATGACAAGATAACATGACCGGATTTGATATCTGTACAATAGCGGAATTGACAAGGAAAGGAAATGATATTTATATTTAATTGATATTTACATGGAATTGAGATTTACATTGAATTAAAAGGGAAAGGCATGAGGAGACTTTCCTTCGTGTTTGGTTTATCAGAGGCTGAACTATCTTAGGGTTACTCTCATGGGCTTTTCGGCATAAAGCATCCCAAATCATCGTAATCTACTAGATGAGAAGTTAATCCGATCTCTCAATTGGAGAAGATCTGAGTGGCGCCTTTCTTGAGCCTCGCGGGATTAGTCTCCTCTTGAGTCTAGTAATCAGCCACCGACGGGTTCGCCTCCTGGTGGAGGAATAACACAACATACATTCATCGCATCTCACCGCATGAAATATGATGACATTGTGCGAATCACTAATATAAAGCATTGTAAGGAGACATTCATTCACATCCATTCAATGTAAAGAAAACACTCACACACATTTAGATAAAAAGGGAATTCAAAAGATTAAAATGCGACTTAAGCCATCTACCATCCCTAGCAGAGTCGCCACCTATCGACGCCAGGAAAATATCCTATTGCGTTCTTTACCTTTTAGATGTTCTATGTTGATTTATTTTGAAAGTAGTGCTATGCCTCTTTTGCACCTATATACAAAGGGTTTGACTTAGATAAAATTTCAATTTTAAACAAAACATGTGAAGGTGATGTTTTCAAATCATGTTTTTCAAACCCTTATGTTTGCATAAGAATTGAGGCCTTCGATACTTTCATTTTATTCTATATTCTGTTTGGTTTGATTTTATTTAATATGCGAAACATCTTTTCCAGTATATATATAAATATATATATATATATATATATATATAAGTGTTAGACTTCTTATGGGCATGAGAGCCATCAAAGTAAGCCCGAACACCACATGCATGATTTTCACTATTTTGAGCCCTTAAATTTGGATAACTGTTTTAAGGCTCTACAATTACATGTACGCTAGATGGCAAGCTGGCTGTATAACTTAAATAAGTCCATTATGGGAACTAGATCTAGATCCATTGATTGAATTGTAGAGCTTGTGGCTCCTAGGCTCACATGATATTATTTAAACAGCTTGCACGATGAATATATAGAAATAAAATACATGTTTACTTCTTGACATCGCAAAACAAAAGATTCATCAGGTAAATCCTCGCATGCGCATAGCCAAAGCTTCTAAATATTTACAAAACTAGAAAAAAAAACTAGATCTATACATATCTGAGCCATTCTAGCTTTCAGGTTCAAGTTTTACAACTTTTGAACCGATTAAGAGTTAGATCTGGTTAGATCTAGTACAAATCTAGTCAATACAACACAAATATTAACTATTTACACAAAATGAACGGTTAAAAAACTAGATCTATACCATACAGAGGCAGATATATATATATATAGTACTTATATATAGCGTAAAGCAAGAAGAAGAAGCAGATATGAAGAGATCTTACAGTTAGGCACGAGAATGGCTATCGAACGACTTTAGGCACCTCTATACTCAATTTCCATCGGTTAAAACTTGATATGTTGCAGTATATATGTATAGAAGTGTTTACACAAAAGATTTATAGAGTTTAAACATAAGAAAAGCTCATTTTCTCTGACAGATACTCAAATTTTCTCTCTTCTGGGCCCTCTCTCTTTCTTCTTTCTTAAATGAGTTGCTGGGGGCTGATATATATAGCCTGGCTAGCCGCGAGTCTACCTGCGGTGGCCGCAAGTGTAAGACCCCAACTTTTATGAATAAATATTTAATTTTCTCTAAATATCATTTTGAATAATAAGGTGTGGATTTGATATAATGTTATAGTTGTGGGTAATATTTACAATTTTTGCAAAGTAAGCAAGTTGTCATAAAATATTAGTTTGGTTGGGGAATATTCGTACGACGACACAATCATTGGTGGACCACATAACAGAATTACCGTCGGAGTTAGAAAACAACAAAAATAACTTTTTATAAAAATAACGACAAAAGTTTTTTCTGAATTAACTATTGAAATACCCTTGATAAAAAATACAAAGAATACGGCGTGGTTGCATAGTAGAACACGGTATTGTACAGTATCTTTGATTATTGATGCTTACGTGAGAAGTCACTCAGTTTTACTCAATTATTGTAATAGTAGTTGTTGCATAGTATCTCATATTATTGATTCAATTATTGTCACAGTATCATCTGCATAATATTTTATATTATTAAATCAATAATTGAGATGACAAAGTTATTCATATTATTATTTGCATTATTGACAATGTCTAGAAAGTTCTGTCGAGGAAATGGATTTGTTTACCTAATTGCGCACCAATAAGGAGAAGTACTTATCGAAAAGCCCCCTCTTTCCTGGGAATGATCTGGTTGTTAATATTGCGAGTTATAAGATAATGATGAATAAATGTTATTAAAAATATGTTTAGTGAAGCCAAGTGAATTGAGATAAATAGAGGGGGTTTTTATGAAGTGTTTGTTGTAAATTTGGCTTATTACATGGACCCCCACTTACTCATTTTTCAAAATCGTCGATAGAAAATTATCTTAGTTTTGTTTTATTACTTTTATATATATATATATGGGGAATATGGAGGTACACAGCCATGTAACTTTTAAAGTTACACGGTCTACGATCGTAGAGTGATTTCACTCTACGATCGTAGAGTAGTCCCCAGATAGTAGAGTGAATTCACTCTATGATCATAGAGTAGTCCACGATCATAGAGTGAATTCACAAATCGTAGAGTGACTACTCTACGATCGTAGAGTGAAATCACTCTACGATCGTTGACCGTGTAACTTTAAAAGTTACACAGCTGTGTACCTCCATTTTTACCTATATATATATATATTGTGTGTGTGAGTGTGTTATATATATATATATATATTATATAAGTTTTGTTGTTATTATTATTATAATAGTAATAAAATAGAAAACTTTTTATATAAAATAGAATATATTATATTTTATTTTATTGCATAGTACTGCATAGTGTTGCATAGTATTGCATAGTGTTGCATAGTGCTGCATAGTAAATCAGAATTTTTTTTAGTTGAACGAATTTGGCCCCCGTGATGGTTTTACTACGCACCCGTGATTTTCTAAATTCAAATAGTATCTTGTCATTCTCCTATAAATAGGATGCTTAGTTTAGAAATGAAAATCACACTATAATCAGAGAATTCTTCTTCTGTAATATTGAGCATATTTCTTTTGATTTTAAGGAAGCTTTGAGTGTGAAAAACAGTATAAGTTTTCTTCAAAAATATTCTCGCCATACTAGTCAGAAATACTCTTCTTTTAAGGTAAGGGATATTATTTTTGTTCAATATTCGTATGAAATAATATTTTCTTCCACACTCTGTAGTATGTAAGTAATATTATTTCATTTCGTATTCCTAGTTCTACACTCATGTTGATAAGTATTGCTTCTATACTCCCTTAAAATTTGTAGTATATCCTTGAAATTTGCGTTTCATCTATTATCTTTTTACAAAAATATTCTTCTAAACATCCTTGTTAATTTTTATCTTTTTATGTCGGGGTACTATTCATGAAGTACTATTCACGAGGTACTATTTACTCGGGTACTATTGTAAGACCCCAACTTTTATAAATAAAGATGAATTTTTTATAAATATCATTTTTGAATATTATGGAGTAAAATTGATATAATGATGAAAGATGGGAGTATGCGACTTTGTATAGATTATCGGGAGTTGAATCATGTCACCATCAAAAATAGGTACCCATTGCCACGTATTGATGACCTGTTTGACCAGTTGCAAGATGTCAAATTCTTTTCAAAGATTGATCTTTGTTCCGGATATCAACAATTAAAGATTAGAACCGATGACATTCCAAAAACGGCTTTCAGAACTCGGTACGGGCATTATGAATTCCTAGTCAGGTCCTTTGGATTGACTAATGCTCCTGCTGCCTTCATGGATATGATGAACTGAGTATTCAAGGAATATTTGGATCACTTTGTGGTCGTCTTTATTGATGACATCCTTATTTATTCGAAAAGCCGTGAAGATCATGAGTAACACATGAGGCTGATACTTCAAAAGCTTCGTGAATACAAGCTTTATGCCAAGTTGAAGAAATGTGAGTTCTGGCTTGAGGAAGTAGCATTCCTTGGGCACGTAGTATCAAGTCATGGAATATCTATTGACCCGGCAAAGATTGAAGCCATTCAAATCTGGGAGCAACCCAAATCAGTGACCGAAGTACGTAGCTTTCTCGGCTTAGCTGGTTATTATCGGAGATTCGTTGAAGGATTTTCTCGAATCGCTACTCCATTAACTCAGCTGACTCGAAAAGATACAAAATTTGGTTGGAGCGAGCAATGTGAGAAGAGTTTTCAAGAACTCAGGAGGAGACTCATTTCAGTACCTGTTCTAACACTACCATCTGGCTCGGAGGGATTTTTTTCTACAGTGATGCTTCGGGCAAAGGGTTAGGATGTGTTCTCATGCAACATGGGAAAGTCATAGCCTATGCCTCAAGACAACTCAAAGAATATGAGAGGAATTACCCTACTCATGATCTAGAGTTGGTAGCTGTTGTCTTCGCACTTAAAATTTGGAGGCATTACTTGTATGGAGAGAAAGTGGAGATCTTTACGGATCATAAAAGCCTCAAATATTTCTTCACTCAAAAGGAACTCAAAAATGCGACAATAGCGTTGGCTCGAATCATTAAAAGATTATGATCATACCATCCAATACCATCCTGGAAAAGTGAGCGTGGTAGGCGACGCGTTGAGTAGTATCTTGATGCGAGTGCGATATTATCACAACGAAAGTCCCATTTTGTGTGACTTGCAAAGGATTGAGATAGATTTAAAGACTCTGGGGACCCATGTGATAATGGCGAATATATGAGTAGAACCGACTTTAATCGATAAAGTTAAAGCTACTCAAGCTACAGACCTGGAACTGATGCGTATGAGAAAGAAAGTGCAAGAAGGTGTTATGCCGGAAGTAAGAATTAATGAAGAAGGAATACTTCGAGTCAAATCCAGACTTTGTGTTCCTAACGACCCTGATTTATAGTATAAAATCATGATGGAGGCGCACAACACACCGTTTGCAATCCATCTTGGGAGTACCAAAATGTATCATGATCTTCGTCATACATTTTGGTGGAGCAATATGAAGAGAGAGATAGCACTGTTTATCTCAAGGTGCCTAACTTGTCAACGAGTCAAGGCGGAGCATCAAGTACCAAAAGGTCCATTGCAACCACTTGAAATTCCAGAATGGAAGTGGGAGCAAATTACCATGGATCTCGTTACTGGTCTTCCCAAGGTTTCTCAAGGCATAGATGCGATTTGGGTCATTATTGATAGATTGACCTAGTCTGCTCATTTCTTACCGATACGAGAAACTTATACACTTGAACGTCTTGCTCGTATGTAGATAAACGAGATAGTAAGATTGCATGGTATGCCAGTATCCATAGTTTCTAATCGAGACCCAAGATTAACTTCAAGATTTTGGGTTAGTTTATAAAAAGCTATGGGCACGGATTTACGATTTAGCTCGGCATATCATCCTCAGACGGACGGGCAGTCGGAGAGGATGATTCAAACTCTTGAAGATCTATTAAGACTCTGTGTCCTTGACTTCAAAGGAAGTTGGGACAAGTTCTTACCATTAGTGGAGTTTTCCTACAACAACAGCTATCAAGCAAGTATTGGCATGACTCCATTCGAAGCGTTGTATGGAAGAAAGTGTCGCTCTTCTCGGATGTCTTTGGGATGAGGTGGGTGAAGCAACGTTGTTGGGATCGAAGTTGGTACGTATGACTACGGAAAAGATTCAAACGATCCGACAACGTATAAAAACCTCACAAGATCGACAAAAGAGTTATGCTGATCTTCATCGATAGAACGTGGAATTCGATATAGGAGATAATGTGTTATTACGTGTTGCTCCATGGAAAGGAGTTACGAGATTTGGAAAGAGAGGAAAGCTCAATCCTCGATTCATCGGCCCATTTTTAATCCTCGATCGAGTAGGAACTGTGGCCTATAGACTCGCTTTACTGCCAAGTATGTCTCGTGTTCATAATATTTTTCACATATCCATGTTACGTAAATATGTGGAAGACCCGAACCACATTATTGAGTTAGAACCAGACGAAATAGCGGAAGATTTGACGTATGAAGAGGTTCCTGTTCAAATCTTGGATAAGAAGGAACATATTCTACGCTCCAAGGTTATACCTCAAGTCAAAGTTTTGTGGAGAAACCACGATGTTGAGGAAATGACCTGGGAGTTAGAATCTGAAATGAAATCAAGGTATCCTTACCTCTTGACATACCGTAATCGTACGTACCCTAATTTCGAGTGCAAAATTTCATAAGAAGGGAGGTTGTAAGACCCCAACTTTTATAAATAAAGATGAATTTTCTATAAATATCATTTTTGAATATTATGGAGTAAAATTAATATAATGTTATAGTGGTGGGTAATATTTATAAATTTTGCAAAGTACGCAAGTTGTTATATAATATTCGATTGGTCGGGAAATATTCGTTTTAACGGGGAATATTAAGACAACAATGACAAGCATTGGTGGACCCCACAAATTATTATCGGATTGAGAAAATGACAAAATACTTTATGAAAATAACGGCGGAAGTTTTTACTGTTAATCTGTTGAAACACCCGGTGTTAAAAGTAAATGCGATGTACGTGTGGTTGCATAGTAGCACACGATATTGATTATTGATGCTTACGTGAGAAGTCACTCAGTTTTGTTCAATTATTGCTACAGTAATTGCTGCATAGTATCTCACGTTATTTGATTCAATTATAGTCAAAATTTTATATATTATTAAATCAATAATTGAGACAACAAGGTTATTAATATTATTATTTGCAATATTAACGATGTCTAAGTTACATCGAGGAGAGGTTTGGTCACCTAATCATGCTACTAATAGGGAGAAATTCTTATTGGAAAGCCCCCTCTTTCCTGGGAACGACCTGGTCAATTAATATTGTGAATTATAATAATGGTGATAAAGTTTGTTTTATTATTATTATTATTAATGTAATAAAATAGAAAAACTTTTTATATAAAACAGAATACTTTTATAAAATTATTCATTTTATTAGACTATAAATAGAATATATAATATTCTATTATGCATAGTGTTTTGCATAGTAAAATCTTTTTTATATAAAACATAATACTTTTATAAAGTTATTTGTTTTATTAGACAATAATTAGAATATATTATATTTTATTATGCATAGTGTTGCATAGTGCACATATAGTGTTTTTGCAAGTAAAAATCTTTTTATATAAAAATGAGAATACTTTTATAAAGTTATTCGTTTTATTATATTATAAATAGAATATATTATATTTTATTTAAAAGATTTTGTTTTAAATCTGGACCATCCATTTAAAGTAAATCAATCTGGACCATTCATGAATTAGTTACTATGCGTACTATTCTTCTATAAATAGAAGCTCATTCCTTCATTATTTATTACTTAATTCAATTTGAAACTCTGAGAGAGAACTATAGAGAGAAAGAAGAAAAGTGTTACTACTTCTTCTTCACTACTTCTATATCCAAGTACTCTTCTTTCCAAGGTAGGGGATATTATTTGTTGTACTCGTAAGTTGTAAGACCCCAACTTATTATAAATAAAATTGAGTGTTCTCTATTTATTATTTTGAAGTAATAAGGATTAATTTGATATAATGCTCTGGTTATGGGTGAAATGTGCAAATTTTATAAAATAAGCAAGTGGTTATAAAATAATCATTGTTGTCGGGGAATATTCGTTTGGTCGTGGAATATTTTTTGTTGTCGAGGAATATTAAATGCGACCAGCCAGATCATTTATGGGCCCCATAATGTAATAACCGCTTCGGATGAAGAAAATGACAAGTTTGAGTTTTTATAAATAACTTGCGTAATTGTTACCATTAACACCGTTGGTTTACACGGTGGTAAAATCTGATGTCTGGCGTGGTTAAGATGCTACCACGGTATTGCACGCGATATTGTTGAAATATTGATTCTTACGTGAAGAAGGCACTACTCAATAATTGTTACAGTAATTACTGTTCGATATTTTATTTTATTGATTCAATAATTGCCGCATTGATATTTTATATTATTGTTGTTTCAATAATTATCACTGCACAGTATTTCCCATTATCAGATCAATAATTCATATTAATTGAATAATATTATTAGATAACATTATTGACAATGTCTAGAAAGTTCTGTCAAGGAGAGGTTTGGTCACCTAATTGCGCGCCAGTAAGGAGAAATCCTTATTGGAAAGCCCCCTTTTTCCTGGGAATGGCCTGGTTGTCATAATTATGATTCTGTAATATTATTTGTGAATAATTAATTATTGATTTATATGATAAGGAAATATTTATTTGATGTGGATATAAATGATGGATTTATTTATTTTATGCGGTTAAAAATGAAGGAATTTTAGTACGAAATAATTGTTGAAAGTTTGGCATATTTTTGTGGAATTATAATTATTTCTCTGATAAAATATTCATTTAAATATATTTTAATTGTTTTATTTAATATATATATATATATATATATATATATATATATGTGATTTAATTTTCCTTGAATATTTTCCAAGCTGGTGGGTGGAAGTAATTAAGTTTCCTACATGTGTGTTTTATCTTGGTGGGTGGCCATTTGATTTGTCTGCAAAGTATTTTTTTCAAAATGTTGAGGGCCCAACCATGGAAAATGAGAATGTGAATTAGGCCATTTGGTTGTTTCCTGCAAAGTTGCTGCAAAGGGTGGCCCCGCCCATATTGAAAGTAAGTAGTAGGTGTTAAAAATAAAGAAAAATTAGGCAGGCTGATGTTTACTCTTCCTCCGATTTGTGCTATAAAAGGAGGGCAAACCTCCATCCTAAATCACACCACAAAACTCTCAAGCATTGTTACTATAATATTGTGAGTATTTCTTTTGAGTACAAGAATACTTTAAGCGTAGTTTTTCTGCAAGATTTTCTCAGAATAATATCTGATATTCCAGTCAAATCCAAGCTTCTACTAAGGTAAAGGATATTATTTTATTTCAATACTCGTAAGAAATATTATTTTTTCATATTCCATATTATGGAAGGAATATTATTTCATTTCATATTCCTAAATTTGAACTTACTATGGTAAGTATTGCTTCTATAATTTCTAAAATGATTAGAAATTTTGCTTCATCTAATATCATTTCATAGGATTATTGGTCTGAACTTTTTATCAAATTTGAAACTTTTCATGACTGGGTCTTTGTTCACGAGTCTTCGTTCACATTCTTTGTTCAAGGTCTTGTTCACGAGTACTATTCACGAGTCTTGCATCGCTCACGATTCGTTCATGGGTATCGCTTCACAAAAAAAAAATATTTTTCTTCTTCTTCCAAGTTATCTGTTGTTACCCTTATTCTTGAAATTAAATCCATGTTTTGATCTTCATTCTTGAATTTTACTCCACTATAGTTTATTATGGAGTATTATTGAACTTGGATAAACTAAAATATGAATCCCTAATATTTGTCCTTCTGTCTCACTGGATTCGTTCTTTAAAATATTTTTCATCTTCCTCCGTCCTAAATGATGATAGTACTAAATATCTTTGGCCCGTAGTGCAAAGATGAATGATTAACTGATGAATATCTTTGGCCCGTAGTGCAAAGATGAACAGGTGATGAGATGACCATGACCAACTGGTGATACAAATGAATATCTTTGGCCTGTAGTGCAAAGATGAATATTTGATTCAAGATGTATATTGATTGATGTTACAAGGATAAATTATTGATGATGGACTTTTAAATCTTAGAAGATAGTAGAATTGTTTCTCTACTTGACTCTTCTAATGGATTGTTGTTTCCGCTGCAGTTGTTGATCTAAAATTTGTTGTCTATTATATTTTATCAGATTTTTCCTGTTGAAGACTAGTGATAAATTGTTGTATATTATCTTAGTCATAATATTCTTTACTGGGCTAGTTGAGCTCACCCTTTTCCTTTTTGTTCCATTTTTCGTCTCAGGAGGTGAGAACATAGCAGGATCTAGTCGGGGTATGGAGTGATGGTTCTAGAAAGATGTTTTAGTAGTCCTCACTATTTCTGTAAAATAGTGTTTGAATAATTGTAATGAGGACTTATTTGAGTGTGGATATTGTCTAAAAGATAAAATTTGTATTTAAACTCACAATATGTGTTGTCGTAATTTGCACGACAATTGTATTATTGAAGTTGCAGTTTGCTTTCTGTACCATGTATTTGGCGACTCAGAATGGGTGATGTATACCTATTTTGGGGGCGTCACATAAGGGGTATTATTTCTTTCGTATTCATGAAGAGAAAGTTTGTTATTCCATTCTTTATTATTACATTGGAATAACTTTTGTATCTGTGAGCTACCCTATACTTGGTGAAATTCTTACATTATTCCATTCTTTATCATTATGTTGGAATAACTTTGTATGCCACAAACCGCATGCATGGTGATTTCTATTATTATTACATTCTTTATCATTACATTGGAACATCCTATGCATGCTTTATGTATGACTGGTTCCGTTCTTTATTATTCATTGGAACATCCCGTGCATGCTTTATGCATGACTTCGATTCCGATTCTTTATTATTACATTTGGAACATCCCGTATGTGCTTTACGCATGGCCTGGTTCCATTATTTATCATTCTGTTGGAACATCATGTCTGTGCGTTAACGCATGACCTGGTTCCGTTATTTATTATTCTGTTGGAATAACCTGTTTGTGCAGTCTATCGCATGCCTGGTGATTTCTTTTGTTATTCCATTCTTTATTATACTCAGTTGGTTAAAGTTTTAACTTCTACACTCCATGAAATTAGTGGAATATCCTTGATATTTGAGCTTCATCCAGTATCTTCTCATGGAAATATTCTTCTGAGCATTCTTGAATTTTACTCCACAAAGAAGTATCATGTTGACAATTTGGACGTTATTGGTTCCTGGATAAATTAATTCTTGAACTTATTTTATTGAATTCTTATATCATTGTCATCATCCTCGTGTTTATATTATGTTGAAAGTCATCTGTGGCCTGTTGTGCATAGATGGACTTGGTATGATTATGACCAGGGATTATTCGGTGTAATCATGACCGTAATGTTACAAATGATGTGGAAAAAGTCCTCATTGGACGTAGTGCATTGATGGACAGTTGTTGGCATGATCATGACCATTAATGAATACACGAATATTTTTGGCCCGTAGTGCATGGATAATTTGTGGTCGTGATACTAAAGAATATCCTTGGCCGTAGTGCAGGGGTGATTCAATGATGTGGATTTTTTATTAAGATGAGTCTCAGCGATAAAAGTGATGAAAAACCTTTTAAATCATATAAGATAGTAGATTTTATTTTTTACTTGACTCTTTTAATGGATTGCTTGTTCCGCTACAGTTAAACTTTACGTTTTTTATATTGTATCAGTTTAACACTATTGAAGACTAAGGATAATTTATTCTGCTTTCTCTTAGTCATAATATTTCTTACTGGGCTAGTTAAGCTCACCCTTTCTTTCACTGTTCTCTTCAAGAAATGAGAACGTAGCAGGGACTAGTCGAGGAACGGAGTGACGGTCTAGAGGATAGCATTAGTAGTCCTCATTATTCAGTGAAATAGTGTGTTAATAAATGTATTGAAGACTTATTTTGAGTTTTAATGCTGTCTAGAAGACAATGTTTGTATTAAAACTCACAGCTCATGTTGTATATTTAAGATTGTATTTGAATTTTGTACCATGTATTTGGCGACTCAAGATAGGTGATGTATACCTATTTTGGGGGCGTCACAACTATTCACCCGGGGTACTATTCACGAGAAAAATTGATTTCTTTTCTGTCCCAATTATTTTTGATACATGAATATTATTCTTGAATTTTACTTCACAAAGTAGTTATCATGTTGACAATTTGGACATTTTTAAACTCTGGATAAATTAAAAATCTTTAATTTTTATCCTAGATTTTGTTTGATTGATGTCATTGTCATCATACTCATGCTTATATTGTGATGAAAGTCATCTTTGGCCCGTAGTGCATAGATGGACTGTTGATTGGTATGATTATGACCAGGAATTATGTATTGATATAATCATGACCTTTAATGTTACAAATGATGTGGTAAAAGTCCTCATTGGCCCGTAGTGCATTGATGGAAAATTGTTGGCATGATCATGACCATTGGTAATAATAACGAATATCATTGGCTCGTAGTGCATAGAAAATTCGTGGATGTGATACTAACAAATATCCTTGACCCGTAGTGCATGGATAATTCGATGATGTGGATTATTTATTGAGTTGTGTTACAACGATAAAATATTGATGATTAACTTATAAATCATAGAAGATAGTAGATATCATGCTCTACTTGACTCTTCTAATGGATTGCTTGTTCCGTTGTAGTTAAGCTTATTGTCTATTGTATTCTATCAGTTTTACACTATTGAAGGCTAACGATAATTTATTTTGCATTATCTTAGTCATAATATTCTTTACTGGGCTAGTTGAGCTCACCCTTTACTTTCATTGTTCTCTTCAAGAAATGAGAACATAGTCGGGACTAGTCAGGAAATGGAGTGACGGTTCAAGATGGTGGCTATAGTAGTCCTCACTATTTTATAAAATAGTGTGATAATAATTGTAATGAGGACTCCATTTGAGTTTGGATATTGCCTACGAGACAATATTCGTGTTAAAACTCTCAGCTTATGTTTTGTCGTATTTTACACGACAGTTGTATAATTAAGTTTGTATTTTCAATCTAGTAGCGGAAATTATGTAAAAGTATAAAAAATACATATAAAAATAGTACTATTTTTTATATTTATTTTAATGATATTATAAAAATTGTAAATTATCAAACTAGTACTAGTAATTATAATATTTATTAATTTCAAAAACTAAATGATTTAAATTAATTTTTAGTTTAACATTTTCTTAAATTAACTTTTTAAAAGTCGAACTTAATTGTATATTATGAGACATATATATATATATATATATATATATATTAATTGCAAGATTGAAAATGTAAAATTAGTTTAAAAAATTTCTAAAAATATTATAATCTTATATTTTAAAATGAAAAAAATAAATATAGTAACTCCATTGCTATTCAATATCAACAAAACGAAGGAGGATCAGGAGGAGGAAGTTGGGTTAATATTGGTTCTTGGTAATGATAATAATAAAAATTCAAGGAAATTTTGCTCAAGGCCTCCTATTGACCTTGTTAATAAAGATTGTGCATTAAGTTGGGTCTTATGGTGGATGGCTACTTATGCATTATCGATTATTTTCATAGTCTGCATGCTTGCCTGCCTTGTCTATATATAACCCCATAAAAATTAACAAGAGTACGTGCAATTTCAAAATTCCACCACCTGCAACACACTTGTTCGGCCGCCATCCAACCAACCTATAAGTAGACTGTAGATCAATATCATATCGATCATGACATGGTTTTCTGTAAGGGACTAAGGGCTATAAATTACCAGAGTTTTTATATATTACTTGCAGTCCAGGACAACAACAATTTGCTTTTCCAACCTTTTCTCATTTCAGTTGAGTTAAGTCATGTCGCTAACACTTTAGATCCCGAAGCTGGTTCTCTAAATCTTGAGATTGAATCTTCAATTTGTTTGCGGCTTCGTCAAGCTCAGAAAGCTGCACTGAAAATGATTCATCTTCACACTTACGTACAGCAACCTCCGAACATAATGCAACAAGATTAAAACTCGACTTGAGAAGATCCAGCCTAGTACGAAAAGGAGACATGTCAACACCCACGGTTGCAAGGTCGTCTACATCATCGCTAAACTGCTTCAGGTCCTCGACTCGCAATGAATACAAAGAAAGAATGTGCAAACCAAGAACAAGGCTTGCGAGCTGATCTAGGAAGAAGGTTTGGGAGGAAACCGCCTTAACAATCAGTCGGTCAAGCATCTGCGGGAACCGAGCTAGGAGACGCTCCAGACTTTCCCGACTAGAAGCTGATATCTGGAAATCCCACCAAGAAACAAGATCCCCATTTGGATTGAAAGAAGCTCTGGAAGGAGCTACTTTAGAGGCCACCATAGAATTTGTCGAGACAAGGGATGGATGAGCAGAAACATATTGTATGGATGATGATTCCTCGTAGCCTTGGCCACCTGGAGGATAACCAAGGTCACTATATGGCGAGTGTGTAATGTCCGGATGGAGAGTATCAAATAAAGCTAGTGCCTCAACACGCAAAGGCAAATCTTTCATCTTCTCGCTCTGAAAACAAAATGTCAAAGCATAATATATTATATAAAAAAGGATATTCAAGAAAAATCATATGTTGACTAAAGAGAGATACTCACAATATAGTCAATGGAAAAAGAGTCGGGAGATACCGCAGAAAGGGGAATGTCATTAATTCAACCCTCCCAAAGTACTATCAACAATGCCCTCATGAGCAATCACCACCTCGATAGAATCCTTCTAGGGAGGATGAACATCACCAATAGTTTCAGAATGATTCCCCCTTGAGGAAGTAAGAGTCTCATCAACATCTTTGGGCCCATCATACGGAGAAGTCATAGAAGGGTTTGAAGAAATTGTTGTATCACCTACAACAAGACTTGAGCTCACATCGGATAAAGTATCCTTAGCATCAAGGCTAACACAATCATCACGAGGAGTAGATGACTCAATATCAATAAAGATAGGTTGGGGAGGCTCATGACTACTGGAAGCTGCCGCGAACGCCTCATTTGAAGTACCATACATAAACCCAAGATGAGCGTCATCATCATCTTCATAGACCACTTTAATCTGAAAAATTAAGGAATTTGAGGTAAGGGATGTTATTTTCTACTTAAATGATATTATTTTCTTCAATATCATTATGCCAAAATATTGGTGAACGTTTTTATCAAATTTGGAACTTTTTGTGTCGGGGTTACAATTCACGTATACGGCACTATTCACGAATACGGCACTATTCACCGAAAAATGAAATTTTCTTCTTTTTGTCCAAGATGTCAATTATGGTTACTATCTTTGATTGTATCCATGTTTTTCAAAATTGGTATTTGTCCTTCTGTCTCACTAGATTCATTTTTTTTAAAATATTTTTCATCATCCTCAGTCCTAAATGATGATATTACTGAATATCTTTGGCCTGTAGTGCAAAGATGAATGATTTTTGATGAATATCTTTGGCCCATAGTACAAAGATAAACAGATGTTGAGATGAACATAACCAACTGGTGATACAAATGAATATCTTTGGCCTGTAGTGCAAAGATGAATATTGATTAAAGATGTATATTGATTGTTGTTACAAGGATAAAATATTGATGATGGACTTTTAAATCTTAGAAGATAGGTGAACTCATTCTCTACTTGACTATTCTAATGGATTGTTGTTTCCACTGCAGTTGTTGATCTAAAACTTGTTGTCTATTATATTTTATCAGATTTTTTCCTGTTGAAAACTAATGATAATTTGTTGTATATTATCTTAGTCATAGTATTCTTTACTGGGCTAGTTGAGCTCACCCTTTTCCTTATTGTTCCATTTTTCTTCTCAGGAGGTGAGAACATAGCAGGATCTAGTCGGGGTATGGAGTGATGGTTCTAGAAAGATGTTTTAGCAGTCATCACTATTTTTGTAAAATAGTGTTTGAATAATTGTAATGAGGACTTATTTGAGTGTGGATATTGTCTAGAAGACAATATTTGTATTTAAACTCACAGTATGTGTTGTCGTATTTTGCACGACAATTGTATTATTGAAGTTGTAGTTTTCTTTATGTACCATGTATTTGGAGACTCGGAATGGGTGTTGTATACCTATTTTGGGGGCGTCACAGTTGGTATCAGAGCTTAGGGATATGGTCTCTGGCGGAGATCGGGAATAGAACTAGGAGGGGAGAGATGAGTAAATCCTTCGCTAGTGTGTATATCTAAGCTTATTTGTTGGTCGGTCATAATATAGGGATATTATGTGATATGTTAATTTGTTTAATTAACCCTTGTTTTATGGCGAGATTTAAGAATGGTCACGAGAACGTTAACAATGGAGTCTATGAGGCGTGGAACAACCTTTAGTTACAAACCAGGAGAGCGTGCAACGGAAGGCAATATTCCTCCTGTAAACAACACTCTTGAGCAAACGATGAATGATGGAATGTTTAGGAGCTTTTTGCGATTCATGTAAAATCGGATTTAGGAGACTCGTGTACAAAATACGGGTGGAAGTGATAGCGATGGGCAATCTATCACGACCCACGCCAGATTCAAGGAGTTGGGACCACCAGAATTTATTAGAAACCCGGATCCGATCAAGGCAGAAACATGGGTCAAGTAAATTACCGAGATATTTGATGTCTTGGGATGCACGAGACAGAAGGTTCCATTCGCCACCTTTATGTTCCGTGGTGAAGGCGGATCTTGGTGGGAGTCTGTGAAGCGTACACTGACTTCTTTGCTCTCAACATGTCTTGGGAAACATTTCAGAAACTGTTCAATGAGAAGTACTTTCCTGAAAGTATTCTTCATATGAAAGAGGTAGAGTTTATCAGATTGGAATAAAACAATATGACGGTATCCCAGTACGAGGCGAAGTTTGTAGAGTTATCCAAGTTTGCACCTCATTTGGTTGAAAATGAGGAACGAATGACGAGGATGTTTCTGAGAGGTCTAAATCCCGAGATTCGGCAATATCTTATATCTCATAAATTTTCTTTATATTCAGATGTTGTAAACAAAGCGCAATTATTAGAGCGAGATAATGAGTATGTGCAACCGAGGGACTACAACCATGGTCATACCGGTGACAGCAGTCATCAGAGCGATGATAACCAACGAGGAGAGAAAAATATGAACAAAGGCGGTAACCACTCGAGTGGTCATAGTGGCCATGATAATAGGAGAGGTGAGTCAAGTGGAAATTTCAGAAAGAGGAGATTCAACAATGACGGGAAGACATAAGCGGCAAAGACGGCAAAGACCAACAACAAATTCTAGGGGGGAGAACGACCGCCGATTAGATGTTACAAATGCGGGAAAGAGGGACATATCAGCCCAAACTGTCCACAACAATCCAAGGTATGTTACAACTGTGGAAAGGAAGGCCATATAGCTCGGGATTGTTCTGTAGGAAAACCAAGTTCAACGGGGATGGTGACTCCAAGGGCTGTCCCAGATAAGTCACAATCAGCGATTCCTGGAAGAGCGTTTGTCGCGAATGGCCAAAACGTGAGGAACCCAAACGAGGTGATCACGGGTAAGCTAATCTTGAACTCTTGCGAAGTTTATACCTTACTAGATACCGGTTCTACCCATTCTTTTATCTCTCCTGCTTGTGCTCAACGTTTAAACTTGACTCCGGAGAAATTAGACTTTGATTTATCAGTGGAGACTCCATTAGGAGAAACTTTCGTTACGTCCACTGTTTATAAATCTTGCTTAATCCAAGTTGGCACTATCACATTACCAGTTGATCTTATCTCTTTAAAGATACTTGCTTTTGATGTGATTTTAGGAATTAATTGGTTAACCAGTCATCATGCTAAAATTGATTGTTTTCGTAAGATTGTTAGTTTTCATATTCCTAACCAACCTGTCATACGAATTCAAACTACTAAACCACTAAAATCAGTCACTGTCATATCAAGTCACAAAGCTATTTGTTTATTGAAAAACGGATGTCAAGCTTTCTTAGCCCATGTTATGGATTTGAACAAAGACAAGTCAGATTTGAATAATATTTTTGTTGTTAGAGAATTTCCTGATGTATTCCCTGAAGAGCTTCCCGGTCTACCCCCAGAACGTGATGTTGAATTCTTTATTGACCTTGAACCAGGTACAAAGCCCATTTCTAAAACCCCATATCGAATGGCTCCTATTGAACTTCAGGAGTTAAAAGTCCAACTACAGGATTTATTAGACATTGGTTTCATTCGTCATAGTACATCTCCTTGGGGTGCTACTGTTTTATTCGTAAAGAAGAAAGACGGAGTATGCGACTTTGTATTGACTACATGAGAATTGAACCATGTCACCATCAAGAATAGGTATCCGCTACCTCGTATTGATGACTTGTTCGACCAGTTGTAAGGAGCACATTCTTTTCAAAGATCGACCTTCGCTCGGATATCATCACCAAGATTAAAACGAGGACATTCCAAAGACGCCTTCGAACTCCCCAGACGGGCATTATGAATTCTTAGTCATATCTTTTGGATTGACTAATGCTCCTCTTTGCTTTCATGGATATGATGAACCGAGTATTCAAGAATATTTGGATCGATTCGTTGTTGTCTTTATTGATGACATCCTCATCTATTCCAAAAGCCGTGAAGATCATGAGCACCATTTGTAAGCGATACTTGAAAGGCTTCGAAAACAAGCTTTATGCCAAGTCAAGAAAATGCGAGTTCGGCTTGAGGAAGTAGTATTCCTTGGGCACGTGGTGTCAAAACATGGAGTATCTGTTGACTTCACGAAGATTGAAGCGATAAAAAAGTTAGAACAACCGAAGTCGGCGTGATCAAAGTCGTAGCTTTACGGGCTTAGTTGGTTATTATCGGAGATTCGTGGAAGGATTTTCTCGAATCGCTACTCAGCTAACTCAATTGACTTCGGAAAGATACAAAATTCAGTATGGAGCGAGGAATGCGAGAAGAGTTTCCAAGAGCTCGAGAAGAAACTCATTTCAAAGACATGTTACGCAATACCATCCGAGTGCAGAGATGGATTTGTTATCTACAGCGATGCTTCAAGCAAAGGGTTTGGATGTGTTCTCATGCAACATGGGAAAGTCATAGCCTATGCCTCATGACAACTCAAAGAATATGAGAGGAATTATCCTACTCATGATCTAGAGTTGGCAGCAGTCGTATTCGCATTGAAAATTTGGAGACACTACTTGTATGGGGAGAAAGTGGAGATTTATACGGACCATAAAAGCCTCAAATATTTCTTCACCCAAAAAGAACTCAATATGCGGCAACGACGTTGGCTCGAGCTGTTGAAAGATTATGATCACACTATTCAATATCATCCTGGAAAAGCGAACGTAGTAGCTGACGCATTGAGTAGAAGATCATATGTGAATACGAGTGTGATATTGTCAATGCAAAGGCCCATTCTGTATGACTTGCAAAGGATGGAGGTAGAATTAAAGAATCCAGGGACCCACATGATGATGGCGAATTTACGAGTAGAATCGAGTTTAATTGATAAAGTTAAAGCTGCTCAAGCTACAGACCTGGAGCTGATACGTATGAAGAAGAAAGTGCAAGAAGGAGCTTTTCCAGAAGCGAGAATCGATGAAGAAGGAATACTTAGATTCAACTCCAGACTTTGTGTTCCTAACGATTCTGACTTGAAGCATAAAATCATGATGGAGGCACACAACACACCGTTTGCAATCCATCCTGGGAGTACCAAAATGTATCATGATATTCGACATACATTTTGGTGGAACAATATGAAGAGAGAGATCGCGGAGTTTACCTCGATGTGTTTAACTTGTCAACGTGTAAAGGCGGAGCATCAAGTGCCAAAGGGTCCATTGCAACCACTTGAGATTCTGAAATGGAAGTGGGAACACATTACTATGGATTTCGTTATAGATCTTCCCAAAGTTTCTCAAGGCATAGATGCGATTTGAATTATTGTTGATAGAGTAACCAAGTCTGCCTATTTCTTACCGATACGTGAGACTTATTCCCTTGAACATCTTGCTCGTATGTACGTGAATGAGATTGTGAGATTGCATGGCATGCCAGTATCCATAGTTTCGGATCGTGACCCAAGATTCACTTCACGATTTTGGGTTAGCTTGCAAAAAGCTATGGGCGCATTTCTGATTCGATTCAAGATACCATCCTCAAACGGACGGACAATCAGAGAGGACTATTCAAGCCCTTGAAGATCTATTAAGACTCTGTGTTCTAGATTTCAAAGGAAGTTGGGATAAGTACTTGCCACTAGTGGAATTCTACTACAACAACAGTTATCAAGCAAGTATAGGCATGGCTCCATTTGAGGCGTTGTATGGACGAAAGTGTCATTCTCCAGTATGCTGGGACGAGGTGGGAGAAGCAACGTTGTTGGGACCAGAGTTAGTACGCATGACTACTAAAAAGATCCAAATGATTCGACAACGTATTCAAACCTCACAAGATCGACAAAAGAGTTATGCTGGTCTTCATCGAAAGGACGTGGAATTTAATATTAGGGATTATGTATTGTTACGTGTTGCTCCATGGAAGGGAGTTACAAGATTTGGAAAGAGAGGAAAGCTCAATCCACGATTGTTGGTCCATTTGAGATTCTTGACCGAATAGGAAATGTGGCCTATAGACTCGCATTACCCCCAAGTATGTCTCATGTTCATAATATTTTTCACATATCTATGCTTCATAAATATGTGAAAGACCCGAACCATATTATTGCATTAGAACCAGACGAGATAGCCGAAGATTTAACGTACGAAGAAGTACCTGTTAAGATCTTGGATAGGAAAGAGCATGTCCTACGCACCAAGGTTATACCACAAGTTAAGGTTTTGTGGAGAAACCATGCTATTGAAGAGATGACCTGGGAGTTGGAATCAGAAATGAAAGGGTGGTATCCTCACCTTTTCGAAACACCAGGTACGTACGTCAATTTTGAGGACGAAATTTCATAAGAAGGGGAGGTTGTAAGACCCCAACTTATTATAAATAAAATCGAATTTCCTCTAATTATTATTGTGAATAATAAGGTGTTAATTTGATATAATTCTCTGGTTATGGGTGAAATGTGCAAATTTTGCAAAATAAGAAAGTGGTTATAAAATAATCATTGTTGTCGGGGAATATTCGTTTGGTCGAGGAATATTCTTGTTGTCGGAGAATATTCGTACGACGGCACAGTCATTTGTGGGCCCCATAATAGAATAACTGTTGGATGAAAAAAATGACAAGTTTGAGTTTTTATAAATAACTTGGCGTAGTTATTCTCAGATTAACACTGCATTGGAATACCGTGGTTAAAATAAAATATGATGTCTGGCGTGGATGCATGTATTTTTGAATTATTAATTCTTACGTGAAAGGCACTACTCAATAATTGTTACAGTAATTCTTCGCTCAATATTTTATTTTATTGGTTCAATAATTGTTGCGTTAATATTTTATATTATTGTTGTTTCAATAATTGTCACCGCACGAGATTTCCCATTATCGGATCAATAATTCATATTATTTGAATACTATTATTAGATAGCATTATTGGAAATGTCTAGAAAGTTCATCAAGGAGAGGTTTGGTCACCTAATTGCACGCCAAGATGAGAGAAATTCTTATTGAAAGCCCCTTTTTTTACAGGGAACTACTGGTTGTCATAAATGTGATTACGTAATATTATTTGTGAATAATTAATTATTGATTCATATGATAAGGAAATATTTATTTTATGTGGATATAAATGATGGATATATTTATTTTATGTGGATAAAAATGAAGGAATTAATCTTTGAGGTGTTTTATCGGTATTTTTTTGATTGTAGAAGGTATTAAAATTATCCGTTTGTGGATTTTGGGTATTTTCTGATTGGAATTTGGAAAACCTTTCTTCTACAAAGTTGTAGAGAATTAAATTTCCTATGGAAACACGCGAGTTTCGAATTTTTCTGATAACCGGGCTATTTTCTATGAATTACTGAAGTTTCGGAAAATAAAATGATTTTTATTAAATTATGGGGTGGGACCCACTTTGGTTGGTGTTAATAACATGTGGGCTGCTGGAAAAATTTCAGAATTGTCATGCCTTGACAAGTCTTGGTCTTGGCATGCGTAAAGAAAATAAGAAATAATATATTTTATTATTTTAGTCTCCTATGGCGTTCTAAAGATTTTCCTATTAATAGGCGCTTAGGTTAGAATTGAAAATCACACCGAAACAAGTTTTCTTTCTCTATATATTGTCGGCGTATTTTAGTGAGTATTTATATACTTTGAGAGTTCTTTGTTCGGTCTAAGTTTCCTTGACTTTTTCATCAGATATTCCGATCAAAAGTAGATTATTTTGAGGTAAGGGGATGTTATTTTCTTCTTAAATGATATTATTTTCTTCAATATCATTATGCCAAAATATTGGTGAACGTTTTTATCAAATTTGGAACTTTTTGTGTCGGGGTTACTATTCACGATATCAAGACTATTCACGATATCTGACCTTTATTCATAGAAAATGAAATTTTCTTCTTTTTGTCCAAGATGACAATTATGGTTACTATCTTTGATTGTATCCATGTTTTGATCTTTATTTTTGAATTCTGCTTCAAAATTGGTATTTATGAAGTATTATTAATCTTGGATAAACTGTTATACGAATCCCTACTATTTGTCCTTCTGTCTCACTGGATTCGTTTTTTTTAAAATATTTTTCATCATCCTCAGTCCTAAATGATGATATTACTGAATATCTTTGGCCTGTAGTGCAAAGATGAATGATTTCTGATGAATATCTTTGGCCCGTAGTGCAAAGATAAACAGGTGTTGAGATGAACATAACCAACTGGTGATACAAATGAATATCTTTGGCCTGTAGTGCAAAGATGAATATTGATTAAAGATGTATATTGATTGTTGTTACAGGGATAAAATATTGATGATGGACTTTTAAATCTTAGAAGATAGGTGAACTCATTCTCTACTTGACTCTTCTAATGGATTGTTGTTTCCACTGCAGTTGTTGATCTAAAACTTGTAGTCTATTATATTTTATCATATTTTTTCCTGTTGAAAACTAATAATAATTTGTTGTATATTATCTTAGTCATAGTATTCTTTACTGGGCTAGTTGAGCTCACCCTTTTCCTTTTTGTTCCATTTTTCTTCTCAGGAGGTGAGAACATAAAGCGAGATCTAGATCGGGGTATGGAGTGATGGTTCTAGAAAGATGTTTTAGCAGTCCTCACTATTTTTGTAAAATAGTGTTTGAATAATTGTAATGAGGACTTATTTGAGTGTGGATATTGTCTAGAAGACAATATTTGTATTTAAACTCACAATATGTGTTGTCGTATTTTGCACGACAATTGTATTATTGAAGTTGTAGTTTGCTTTATGTACCATGTATTTGGAGACTCAGAATGGGTGTTGTATACCTATTTTGGGGGCGTCACAGTTGGTATCAGAGCTTAGGGATATGGTCTCTGGCGGAGATCGGGGAATAGAACAAGGAGGGGAGAGATGAGTAAATCCTTCGCTAGTGTGTCCTATCTAAGCTTATTTGTTGGTCAGTCATAATATAGGGATATTATGTGATATGTTAATTTGTTTAATTAACCCTTGTTTGATGGCAGTATTTAAGTCCATTCCATCCAACCTATTCTGGGTCGCCAAATACATGGTACAGAAAACCACTACAACTTTATTACAACAATTATCGTGCAAAATACAACAACACAAATACTATGAGTTTGGATACAAATATATACCCATTGTGACTCATGTTCCAACCTTGGATAGCACGTCACAATGGCACCTTACATAAAGGTACAGTCAATAACTGTTTTAGAAATTAAAATCTTTTGAAAGTGCTCAAGGAAATCTTCGTACATGGGAGGCCATGCGTCTAGGTTATGATAGATATCTTATGCCCACTGAATTATCCTTGGTTGACCTAATAGACCCCAAAGAAAAACGAGAAGATTACTATCATGTTCTTTCCAGTGGTGAGTCTTCTCTTGACATATAATTATCTCTGTTGTCTCCAAGTGACAATTATATTTCAAATAAACCCCAAGATCATATAGGTAGTGCTCGTAGATATATTCAGCAAGTGGATGTGCACAACCCTGTCTTATGATAACACGAGTTTGTATGTCATTAGACATATTGTATAATAGTGGCAAAACACCCTTCCAAAGTTGGGTTCACTTCACCCTATTGTTGTTCACCAAAATCAATTATTAAGTGACGTATAATATACGACACACACATCTTAGGTCCTCAATACAATTATATATTGTATGTCATGCCATTTTATAATGTGTTGAGAAATTTTGACAGTCTTGGACCACCACACTATTCCCCTGTTATCCCCATTTCTACCAAATTTACACTCTTATTACCTGAAAGGAATTATGAAGCAAAAGGGTGAGCACAACTAGCTCAGTAAAGAATATCATGACTAAAGATAATTAAATTATAAATAGCCTTCATCAATAATAAATCAGAGATTTAGAACATATGGTAGATGATAAAAATTTCAACCATAGTTGTAGCGGAACGAGCAATCCAATAGAAGAGTCAAATAGACCATAAAGTCTATTATCTTCTCCACATTAAAAGTCCACCAACAATGTTTTATCCCTGTAACATTAATCAACAGTTCCTTTCCACAATTATATGAAAAACTCATAATCATAATTGTAATTCTAAATTTCTCTTCGCATCCAGGACGAAGATAATTTTCATCACATGTCTTTACCTGAAACATCAAAGATCATGGTTATACCAAATCACAGTTCCTATTTATAATCATACTAACAATTTCATCTTTGCACTACGACCAAAGATATTCATCAATGCACCATCTTTGCACTACTGTGCCAAAGATATTCAACAACAGTCATCTTTGCACTACGGGGCCAAAGATATTCATCAACAATTCATCTTTGCACTACTGGCCAAAGATATTCCTCAACAGTTCATATTTGCACTACAGGCCAAATATATTAATATCTCAAAGAAATATATAATCATTTCAGAATTTATATAAACAATAATTATAACCATGTTGATCATTTCTCCTTTGCACTTAAGCTAAAGATATTCACTTATAAATTCAATGGTCATGATCATACCAGTCAACAATTCAACTTTGCACAACTGGACAAAGAGAACCCATAGTCATGATCATACCAAAAATGTGACGACCCCAAAATTAGGTATACATCACCCATCTTGGGTCGCCAGATACATGGTATCGTAATTCAAATACAACTTACTAATACAATACATGCTAATATGCACATACGACAAAACATAAACTGTGAGTTTGAATACAATTATTGTCTACTAGAGATTATACAAACTCAAAAGGAGTCCTCATTACAATTATTATCACACTATTTCACAAAATAGTGAGGACTACTAATGCTATCCTCTGACCATCACTCCGCTCCCCGACTCTAAATCAAAATATATTCTCATTTCACGAAGAAACGAAAAAAAGGGTGAGCTCAACTAGCCCAAAGAAGAAATATTATGACTAAGATAATGCGAGAATAAATCATCATTAGCCTCCAACAATATTAAACCGATAAAATATAATAGACATCAAATTTAAGCTGCGCAATGAACAAGCAATCCATTAAAAGAGTCAGTAGAGAATAGAATCTACTATCTTTTATGATTTAAAAGTTTTTCATCACTTTTATCATTTGAGACTCTACCAATAAATAATCCACATCATTAAATCATCCCCGCTACGGGCCAAGGATATTCTTTAGTATCACGACCACGAATTATCTATGCACTACGGGCCAAAGATAATCGTGTTTTCATTAACGGTCCTCATCATGCCATAAAACAATTCATCTTTGCTCCCTTGGCCGAAGAGAATCCATAACCATAATCATACCAAAAACTATCCATCAATGCACTACAGGCCAATGAGGACTTTTAATTTTCACATCATTTGTAACATTACGGTCCATGATTATACCGAATAATCCTCGGTCATAATCATACCAAGTTCATCTATGCACTCTACAGCCACGGATGACTTTCAACATAACATAAACATGAGGATGATGACAATGATATAAGAATTCAATTAAACAAGTTCAAGAATTAATTTGTCCAGAACCAATAACGTCCAAATTGTCAACATGATCTTCGCTTTGTAGAGTAAAATTCAAGAATGCTCGGAAGAATATTTCCACGAAAAGATCTTTGGATGAAGCGCAAATATCGAGGATATTCCACTAATTTCATGGAGTATAGAAGTCAAAATTTTAATCAATCGAGTATAATACCGAATGGAATAACAAAAGATATCACCATGCATGCGGTACTTTGTATGTATTTGTTATTTCAACAGAATAATAATAACGAACCGAGTCGTGAAATTGAAATTAGCAATGACGGATGTTCCAATGTAATAATAAATGCGGAATAATAAATGATGGAACCAAGTCCTACATATAACACGCACGAGATATTTCGACGTAATAATAAAGACGGAATAATAAAAATGGAACCAGTCCCAAGCGTATAGCATGCATGTGATATTCGGACGAATAATAAAAAGAGAATAATAGAAGAATGTCACCAAGTATAGGGTAGCTCAGCGTGTCTGAGTTATTCCAATGAGCAATAAATAAATGGAATAATGTAAGTTCTCTTCTTGAATACAAAAGAATAATATCCCTTACCGTAAAATAATACTTGATATAAGAGTAGTGAAGTAGCGAGAAAACTTTTCTTCTCTCTCTATAGTCTCTCTCTATAGTTTCTCTCTCAGAGTTCAAATTGAATTAAATAAGAAAATAATGAAGGAATGAGCTTTTTTATAATAAAATGGAATGCATAAGAATTAATCCATGAACGGTCCAGATTGATTTACTTTAATCGACTATCATCCATATTTAAAGAAAATCATTTAAATAAAATATAATATATTCTATTTATATAAAAAGATTTTCTACTATACAAACACTATTATCTGCACTTATGCAAACACTATGCATAATAAAATATAATATATTCTATTTATAGAATAACTTTATAAAAGTATTCATTTTATATAAAAGATTTTACGTATTATTACATTAATAATACCAACAAAACCGAGTGACTTATCACGTAAGCATCAATAATCAATACCGTGTAATACTACTTAACCACGCCAGACATCGTATTTTTAACTTTTAACAATTGTTTTCACAGCTTAACGGTAAAACTTCCGCCGTTATTTTCAATAAAATATTTTTGTCGTTTTCTCGATTCGACAATAATTCCGTTAGGGGTCCACTAATGATTGTCTTGCCAGCATTTAATATTTTCTCATTTAAAACGAATATTCCCTGACCAATCAAATATTATATAACAACTTGCGTACTTTGCAAAATTTGTAAATATTACCCACAACTATAACATTATATTAAATTCACACCATAATATTCAAAAATATATTTCGAGAAAATTTAATCTTTATTCAAAAAAATCTGGGGTCTCACAAAAAATCTACCCATCTTTACACTCAAGTCAAAGAGAAATGTCATCATTAAGGTTATAAAAATGTTATATATAATAGTAAAATTAATATAATCAAAACATCTAGATTTAATCTCAAGAGTAATATTCATAAATCAACTATAATTTGGTTAGAAAAAGAAACCAATTTTGTCATGAATAGTAACTCGTGAATAGTAACCCATGAATAGTAACTTCGTGAATAGTAACTCGTGAATAGTAACTCAAGAATAGTAAACCCGACATAAAAAAGGTAGAAATTCCACAATAAAATTCATACCAATATTTCGGTATAATGATATTGAAATAACATTTCTTAAACTTATAAATAATTTATTTTAATTGTTTACACTTTACTAAATAATGCATTTAATCATCCTAAAATTCCAAACTCATAAGATTTCATCACCAATAACCAAAGCCCTCATCAAAAATCTGCATATACCTCATATAGGATTCTCAAGCCATAAAATCCTATTTTCCAATTTTCTTACTTCACATAACATATTTAATTCATTTACTCATAACTAGTCAATTTTCATGAAAAATACCAAATCAGTTCCAAAAATATTTCGTTTCTGGGATTTAGCAGAATATAGTCCCATATTGAACATATATTTTTTCCGGAATTTTTAAAATTCATTTACTATTTTTCATATGGTCAAAACCGCCGAATATTTAGACATTTATCATAAATTGTATTTTTCTCCAAAAATTCCGAAATTCACAGAGTACACTGATATTATATAGATGTACTCCCAATAAAACTTTTATCAATTTTGGAGTTAACCACAAGGAGTTATAAGCGGTTACTTTTAAAATAGTCTTTTCTCATAAAATTCATAACTCTTAATCTATAGATCCAAAAATCACCATTTTTGGACACAATCAATAAAACTCATCAAAATATCATTTTAAAATTTTCCAAAATTTTTTGAAGGTCGAAAGAAGTACGAACTGAAAAACATAATAACCCTTAAAATTCCTTACCTCAAAAGATCAGTACTTCTGACTAGAATATCGGATGAAAAGCCGAAGGAAACTTTCACTGAATAGCAACTCTCAAAGTATCTAAATACTCTCAAAAATATGCTTGATAATATAGAGAGCGAAAACTTATATTTCTGGTGCGATTTTTAATTCTAACATAAGCACCTATTTATAAGAAAATGTTAGAACGCCAAAGGAGACTAAAATAATAAATTATTATTTTCTTTCTTTCTTTTCTCCACGCACACCTCAATTGAAATGCTTGGGCAGCCAACTTGGAAGATATAGCAGCCCCAGTGTTATTCAACACCAACTCAAAAGTGGGTCCCACCCATAAATTAATAAAAATTATTTTATTTTCTAAAACTTCAACAATTCATAGAAAATAGCCTGTTTTTCAGAAAAATATGAATTTTATGTTCATTCTGCCTGAAATCAAATTCTCTACAACTTTGCAGAAGAAAGTTTTTCCAAATTCCAGACCGAAAATATCTGAAATCTACAAACGGATGATTTTAAACACCGTTTCAACATCTTTTAAAATTTATAACAAATCATGCGTTAATTTTCAACGGTTCAAAATTTGTGGACATATACTTAACTCATATATGTATAACATATCCAAAAATCACAACGATCCAACGGTCAGATCAAAATTATAACTCATGCAATAGAGCTTTAAAAACACCGATTTGATCTTTAATGCCTCCATTCCGACCAAATACTGATAAAACCCTTCAACATTAAATCCTTCATTTATAACCACATAAATAAATTCATCGCTTATATCCACATAAAATAAATATTTCCTTATCATATGAATCAATAATTAATTATTCACAAATAATATTACAGAATCACAATTATGATAACCAGCCGCTCTCCTGTAGAAAGAGGAAGGGAACTTTCCGATAAGGATTTCTCCTTCTTGGCGCATGATTAGGTGACCAAACCTCTCATTGATGTAACTTTCTAACGCGCAATTAGGTGACCAAACCTCTCATTGATGTAACTTTCTGACATTGCTCGATAATGTTATCTAATAATATTATTCAAATAATATGAATTATTGATCCGATAATGAGAAATATCATGCGTTGACAATTATTGAACAACAATAATATAAAATATCAACACAAAGAATTATTGAATCAATAAAATAAAATATTAAACAAGAATTATTCTTGAAAAATTATTGAGTTGTGGCTTCTTACGTAAGAATCAATAATTCAAAAATATTGTGCAATATCGTGTGCTACAATGCAACAACGCGTATTACTGTATTTTAACCACAAGGTATTCCAACAGTGTTAACGGTAAAAAAATTCAAACTTGTCGTTTTCTTCATCCGACAGTTATTCCGTTATGGGGCCCACAAATGACTGCGCCGTCGTACGGATATTCCCGATAAAAAGAATATTCCACGACCAAACAAATATTCTCCGACAACAATGAATATTTTATAGCCACTTGCGTATTTTATAAAATTTGCATATTTCACCCATAACTTTAAACTTTTATCAATTTAACCATTTACTGAATAATAATTATAAGAAAAATTGAATACTTTTATTTCATAAAATCTGGGGTCTTACAGTAATCTCATCCGGGAGAGGGTGGAAGAGAGTAAGAAAAAGAGAAAATAGAGAGAGAAAGATAGTTCAAATAAAATGGTGTTTTATTTGGGTTCCATCACATAGTTATTGTGGTGAAGTAATTTGAGTGTGTACTCAAATTAAGATATCTTTGTATTCTCTCGTATTATTCTAGTGAATTCTTCGGAGTTTGTCCCGTTATTTTTTCCTCTTAGTTTTATAGGGTTTTCCACGTAAAATCTCGGTGTCTCGTGCTTGGATATTTTCTACTTATTTCCTGCATGGTTATTATTTTGGTAGAACTGTAAATTTAATTTGTTTGTCATGTGTTGATATTTTATATGTCTAATTTATCAAAGACAACAGTATTTGAGAGGTGATTTTTTCCTAACAACCAGTAATCAATGGAGAATCGAGACAAGAAGAATGAGAGAAGAAAAAGGACAGAAGAAGAGAACCCTAATTTTTTTCCCCCAAATATCATTCTGTTCCTTTTTGTTGATCGGCCTTTATACATGGGGAAATACACATCAATACAACTTTGTTGACTTTTCAAATTTTCAAACAGAATAAGGATGAAACCCTACTGTTTAACGGAGTGTAATATTTTTTGAGTACAATCACCAGTTTGTAATTTTTTTCACTTCAGGTATCAAATTATAAGTCGTATCCCAGTACAGGTACCAAAAATTGATTTATCCCTATAATATTCACATCAACTGTAAATTTAAAAATCTTCCAAATTATCTTTAAAAAATCAAATTTCATCTTTTCCACTTTCTACGCTTTAATTGAATGCGCAAAGGTCCAGAGTCTCCCGAGTCCAGACCAATTAAGTTCTACTATAATTTATGCTTGGATGTTCCTTTTACGACTAATTTACAATGACATTTATATAACAACATATGAGATTTTTCAAAAGTCAAATTAAATGCTCAAAAATTATTATTTTTTAAAAAAGATTAGTTCAGATTTATATCATTTGTCACTAAAAATTAGGTAAAGATTAAAAAATAAAATTAAGAAAAAACTTTTGAACTATGAAGTCGTCAAATTTAGACCGCTAAGTTGACTTGAGATCAATTAAAATATCGTTTAAAAATATTATATATAAAATTTACTTGATCGATGGTTTTTAAACTTACCTGTACTTTGCACGAATTATTAAATTTGTTCATATAAAATTGTACATCGCATTTTAGCATGTGGTGTACCTGTTCTTGTATTAATTTTATAAATCAAAATGATTTATATTTCAAATAACATTGGTCCCACAATAAAAATTAATACAAGTGAATACAACTAGGTCTATAAACGAATTGAACTGTTCGCAAAATGATTCGATTTGGTTCCAGTTCGATTGAATTGCCTTGGCGAGTCGTTCGATTACTCGATCGAACATGTTCGCGAACTATTGGCGAGGCGTGTCGTCCGCTTGTTAAACTAGCGGACTGATTTAAAATATATTTTGGACAATTACACCCCCAAGTCAAGCTTAAGTGAACAAAGCAAAATCAGGATTTCTAAAAGGTCCATGTAATAAGCAAAATTTACAACAATACTTCATAAAAATCTCATCAATATTTTTAATAACATTTATTCATCATTAATATTATATCTCGCAATATTTAACAACCATATCATTCCCAGGAAAGAAGGGGCTTTCTAATAAGGATTTCTCCATATTGGCGCACAATTAGGTGACCAAACCTCTTTCCTCGACAAAATTTTTTAGACATTGTCAATAATGCAAATAATAATAAGAATAATTTGTCATCTCAATTATTGATTTAATAATATAAAATATTGTATAGATAATACTGTGACAATAATAGAATCAATAATGTGAGATCTTATCGCAAAGAAATATCATGAATAATAATTGAGTATAACTGAGTGACTTCTCACGTAAGCATCAAATACCGTGTGTTACTATACAACCACGCGTATTACTGTACTTTTATCACCGGGTATTTCAACAGTTAATGGTAAAATTTTCCCCGTTATTTTTATAAAAAGATATTTTTGTCGTTTTCTAACTCCGACAATAATTCCGTTGTGGGGTCCACCAATGATTGTGCCGTCATACGAATATTCCCTGTTAAAACGAATATCTCCCAACCAATCGAATATTTTATAACAACTTGCTTACTTTGCAAAATTTATAAATATTACCCACAACTATAACATTATATCAAATCAACACTATAATATTAAAAATATATTTTGAGAAAAATTAATCTTTATTCATAAAAGTTGAGGTTTTACATACATCATAATTATAATTCAATATAAAAATGTCGCAATACATAACAGTATAAAAAGTTACTCTCTTCGTTTCAGGATAAAAGTTCTGATTGAGTTTTTGCGCATATTAAGAAAGAGGCTAAAATGACAAAATTGTCCATATTTAAATTCTCATTTAATTGCATAGTTTTTTGCACATTACTAGTGATGCTCTATAAATATGAATAGAGAATAGAAATATAACAATTAATAATAAGAGTATTATAGGTAAATTATTGTAAAAAATAGATTATTTAAAATAAATAGATATTTAATTTAAAATTACCTAAAATAGTAATAAAAAATATTATCTTGATAAGTAGGGAGTAATAAACTTACACGAGAGATATCCTTTCTTTATACGAATGGAAGAGAGTCCTTGGTTTTTTCTACTATAAACCTTGTTCATTAACCTTGTTTTATATTTTATATTTTATTTAAGTAGTATATAGATTACAAACAAGTCTTTTATGACTTATTGTATTACAGATTTAATGAATTAATATATTTATTAGAGGCATAAATTGTAATTAAAAAAATTCAAACCGACATAATCTGCCCGTTCCGTGATAATCTAATACATGTAACCTATCAAAAAAATATATCAACTTAGTGTAACAATGCATTATGAAGCTATTATATTGATCCGTTCCATTTGAAAGTTTAGTTAAAAGAAAGAAATAATAGGAAAGATGAGAATTAAATTGAATTTTCTTCTTTTGTTGTTATGTGTTTCTTAATTTTGTGTACTTTTTAAGCCATTATTATTTTTAAGGGAAAAAAAGTAGTACACAGTTCATTGTGGATATAATGGAAAATTAAATGTGAATTTAAGACATTTTTATGTGACGAAAATAGTATTAATTAGCACGCAGTCTATTGTCCATATAATAGTACGAAAATTATTATTATTATTGTTTTTAAAAATAATAATTAGTACACAGTCCATTGTGGATAGAATATAAGCTTGTCTATATTTATTTTTAATTTTTTAAATTTATTAACGTAAATTTAAGGCATTTTTATGTGACGAAAAGAGTAATCCCTCCGTCCCAAATTAATTGCTCAGTTTTGACTTTGTAAAGTTAAATTGACCATTTTTAAAACTAATCTTTTTACTATTTTTGTTAAAATATAGGTGAAGAGATTATAACCAAAAGAAAGTATATACAATTTATTAATAATCCCAATTTTTATAATTTTAGAAATATATTTATATATGCTTAATTAACAATTCTAAAAATAGTCAATTTAACTTAAAAAAAGTCAAAACTGAACAATTAATTTGGGATGGATGGAGTATTAATTTTACAAATATATTGAATGCCATTAATTTTAAACCGTTGACAAAAAGTCAAAATAGATTAATACATAAATTTAAGCTGTTTAATTTATTAAAGGTGTAATAATTTGACAACCACTGGTCCACAGTTCACTACTTCACCTGAACTAATTAAAGAAGCCCTAGTACCTATTGAATTGACTCGAAGTAGTTAGTATGAAATTTATTTTGAGGTAAGTTAGTTAATTGACCAATAGAATACTGATATGCAGACGAGGTTGTATGTGTGTCAGTATTCTATTGGTCAATTGACCAACTTACTAACAAAATAACTTCATACTAACCGGATCCGAATTGACTATATGACTTATGACTTGTGACTTGAATTAATACAAATATACAATAATCTCCGTACTCAAATTAGTGTTATTATATATTCCCTCCGTCACAAGATAAAAAATATTATTATATTTTAGATAGTCTTAAATTAAATATCTATTTATTTTAAATATTCTATTTTTATAATAGTTTGTCTATAATACCCTTAGTATTAATTATAGTATATTTTTATTTTCTATGCATATTCTCTATACAATTAAATGAGAATTTTAAAATGGACAATTTTATAATTTTATCTTTTTTTTAATATGCCGAATTTTTATCCTGGGATAGAGGGATTACAAATTTATTTACTTTGACTTTTTTATCGTCGACTTTTATCTAAATTAATAGATAAAATTACATTATATCTGAATAATTATAACTTTAAAAACTCAGTATCTATTCGACTGAAAATTTAATTTAAAGAATTGATGAATATATATTGCATGAAAATATTAATTTTAGTGTACAATTCATCATTAAAATATTTTTATTAATCTATATTTATATAAATATATAATAAGATAAAATTTAATTTTTGGTCTTCGTTTATGATTTTTGGTGTTCGCCTATAATTTAACTACAATTTTTAAAGTCTCCATAATTTTATTTTATTTATAAAGTAATCCAAATAGCTACCAATAAAAGACAAACTTAACATGACTCTTTTCTCTTATACTGACATGCTTCCAATAGAACATGATGATGGCGTAATGTAAAAATAATTATGATTTATATATTACTAGTGTCTAAAATTTAATTAAATTTTAAAAGTATATGTCATAATAGTAACTTATTATGTAACAATTTTATTCCTAAATAATTATATATTAAAAATATTAAACAAATATAATAAAAAAATAATTAATATTAAAAAACGTAATATATATTACAAAATATATTAATGATCGAATTTTAATTACCAATTTTATTTTAGACAGGAGATCTTTAATTAATTAATGTTAAAAAAAAAACTCCAAATTTATATACTCCCTCCTTCCCAGGATAAAAGTCCTTATTACTATTTTGGGTTGTCCCATGTTAAATGTCCTCTTTCTTTTAATAACCAAACTTTTACACATTTTTTCCTATTATGCCCGTAGCATTAAATATCTCATATTTTTCTTATTCTAATTCTCTCTCCATATTTAATGACATTATTATGGGCAATTTTATTATTTTATTTCTCTTCTTAATATGCGTGAAAAGTCCACCAGGACTTTTATTCTGAGACGGAGGGAGTATTAATTATTAAAATTTAGTAACCTTATTTAAAATCATGATGATAACTTATTATTCAACATCAAATGTATTTCATATAGAATTCCTTAGAAAAATTCTATGGAGGTAAAAATATAAATATGTGAAATTGTTAAGCACTCATATCTAATTTTTTTATACAATTATTATGTCCGCATAGAAAAACTCAATTTCTTAAACACAAAGTTTATGTTTTGAGGTTCTATTCATTTTTTGAACTCTAAACTATTTATAAATTCGAAATATCGTAAACTTGAAGAGTACATATAGAGCTTAACAATAGTCCTTCAGAGAGCCCAAATTAAGGCCCAGATTGACATGCTGTTGGTATATATCATAAATAGTTGGGACAATTACATTTTCTATTACATTTTAAAAAATAATTACATAAAAAGTCTACAAACAAAATAATTACAAAAAAAGTACATATACAATATTTAATTACAAAAAAGAGTGCAATCTTATCCCTTATATTTAGTTGAGTGATTTAATGAGTTATTGATAATGGCCATGTTTGTGGATTTAAATTTTATCCCTCTCATCAACCTCCATTTTATCTGCACACCCTCTCCTTCCCCTTCCTTTGCCTCCCTTCTCCTCCCCCGCCCACGTCCCACCACCTCCATCCGCCTCCCACCGCCATCCCCTCCTCCCGCCTCTTTCTCCACCACACCCCACCCCGCCCGCCCCATGCCCCCGCCCATGCCCCCTTCTCCTCCCAGCCACCCACGCCCACCACCTCAAAGGCCTTGCTTTGGATCTCATGGGACACAATCCTCCGCCCTCAAATGCCTCGATATGGCGGTGATGTTGAGTTCAGATAATATGGTAGAGGGTTCTGGCTTTGTATATCCCAATTGCAACAATAAATGGGTAGTACTCTTGGTGTTTGATGAGGGCCTAGTGGGACATAATAGAACTTGTTTGGTTTGCTCTCGTTCTAGATAGTCAGCTTTGAGGTTTTCCACACTTTCATATACTTTACTCAAAGTCCAAAATGAAGCCATTTCTTCCTCAGCCAGAAGCCTGATGAGACTACCTAGTGGAAGTTCCAAGAGCCCAAACAGAAAGTCTACGAACTCCTTACCTGCCTCTGCAAAGATGACTATTCAAATACTGGATGATGATAATTAAGCCTTCATATCAAGGTAACCAAACTGTCATATCAAAGTAACCAATTAATTTAAAAAAATCTATTTGTAGATTTTTTTTTATAATCAGATTAGTAGCCAAACTTATCTAAAGGTAACTAATTCAGCTTTTATTGGGTTACTAATTAATTATAAAAAATCTATTATAGATTTTTTTTTATAAAAAATTGATTAGTAGCAAAACCTTAATGTAACCAACAAAAAAACTAAAATTGTTACCTTTGAAAGTTTTGGTTACTAACCTATGACCGAAATTTCTCTTTACTTACCTACAAAACTAAAATGGTTACCTTTCTATAAATATTTGGATACCAACTTGCACTAAAATTTATCTTTTCTCCTTTTAATTTCGGACTAAATCAACCTTCGTCACAATGTCGATGTGGCTAGTAATGGATGGATGAGGATCGAGATCGGCGTCCATGGTGTTGAAGCGGCGGCGAATGGGAGGAGGAAGATGACTGGCGAAGGGGAGGAGGAAGATGACGTTGCCAAACTTTGAATATTTGAATTTTAATTATTATTTTTGAATTTAAATTTGAATTTGTTGTTAGATCCAAGATATTTGAATTTGAATTATTAATTATGGTAGTTATTTCTCCTTGATTTTAGGTTTCCTTATTATTATGAATTGTACTATTTTTTGTAATATGAGTCCTAATTATACTCTTTTTATAATTATTTAATTGATGCACTTTTCTTGTAATTACTTTCTATTTGTTGTATATTTATGTAAAAGACCCTAAATAGTTTAGCCTTTCACTTGATCCAAGTATCCAACCTTGACTCTGATTTGACTTTCTCCACTCTAATTTACGGATCAAAACTCCATCTCATTTTGATGCAATGATTTGTACTCTTTCTTTTTCATATTATTTGATTATTGTTGACTTTTTAAAGTCAACTTAAGAGATTTTTAAATTCAAAATTAATATAAATTCTTTTAATTTTAATCAGTACACTGATGAATATTGTAAATTGTCTAAAAAGTATTATTTATTGTAAGTTTTATTATTTCATAATTTTTAATGAATCATATCAATTTTGAGTTTGAAAATTTTATAAATTGACTTTCAAAAGTCAAGAATAATCATATGATTTAAAACGGAGTTAGTAATATTGATTCTTTGGATCAGTTTTCTTAGTAAAGTTATGGATCCGATTTAATTTTACTTTTACGTTTTACTTATTCATCTAAATTTTAATATGATGAAGACTCAGTATGTTACATGACAAATTAGAACGTAAGATATTCTATATTCTTATACCTTAAGAAATTTCAATTATTATATTATGTACGTAAATAATTATTGGTTTAATTTGAATTGAAAAATCATTATAATATTTCTTATCTTATTAATTAAGTAGTTGTTAACAAGTTATTAGCTTTTATTTTTTATTTTTTTAAATTGAGGTTTTTCATTCTTTGTGCCTTAAATTGTTTATTTATTAGTGTAGTTGCTATTAATTCTAACTAGTTATAACTGCAAACATTGAAAGAAGCGGTTGAATCAGAATATCAAATTTACAATTAATACCACAAATACAACTACTACGCTCTCTCGTACAAATACTTCTCGTCAATATAGAGTTATTACTAGCAACAATGTGAACGAACTCAGGAATTCACACAAGTAAACCCAAACCTACTCATGAAAACTTAAAAATACTAGAGAGAGATTATTTAGAGAGAAATATATTTGAGAAAAATAATACGTTATTTTCTTTAACCATATCAAGAAAAATAATCAATATTTATCAATTAATATGAGATAAGTTTTACAATGGACTAAATTAGCAGAGTTATCTCATATAGTCTTAACCATATCAAGTATTATTTATAGGGTAAATTACATATAATAGTACATTTTTAGAAATAATTACAAAAATCATACACCTATAAAATAATTACAAAAGTATTACACTTTTTTGTTTTTATTTTCAATCTTAACATAATTAAAGGTCCTTAAATTAAGGGATTAATATGTAATGGCTGACATGACAATATTAGTATAATTAGGATTCCTTAATTTAGGGGATTAGTTTTGGTAGGTGCCATTTTCTCTCTCATCTCCTCTTATTCTGCCATTTTATTTTTTTCTGCCATTTTCTCTCTCATCTCCTCCTACTTTCATTTTCTCATGCGCTTATCGCACTTCTATTCTTCCATTTTCATATTTAAAGACAAAAGCTGAAGAGTGAAGAGAGAAATGAAGACGCCATTGAAGAGAGAAGATGAAGACGCCATTTTGCCATTTTCTCTCTCATTTTCTTCTATTCTGCCATTTTTTCTTCAAAAGATGAAGACGCCATTTCTGCCATTTTTGTATAAAAGATGAAGACGCCATTTCTGTCATTTTCTTCTATTCTGCCATTTTTTCTATCTCTTTCATTCTTCCAATTGTTCTTCATATTTCTTTGTACTCTGTTTTTGTAAGTACTTCTATTTTACCTCTCTCTCTTTCTCTCGGGCACTAATTTTTAAGGTTTTCTCTTTAATTTCATTCAATTGGGGTTTATGATCTTAATTTTATGCAAAATGTGCGTTTGATTATGAATTTATGATCACTTTTTTTGTTGATTGGTGTTGATTGGTGTTTACCTTAGTATAAAAGTTTGGTTACCTCAGTATAAAAGTTTGGTAACCAAACTTTTATACCAAACTAACTCAGTTGGTTAAAATTTTGACTTCTATACTCCATGAAATTAGTGGAATATCCTTGATATTTGCGCTTCATCCAGTATTTTTTCATAGAAATATTCTTCCGAGCATTCTTGAATTTTACTTTCTAAGCAAAGATGTCGTATTGACAATTTGGACATTATTAGTTCCTCAGATAAATTAATTCTTGAACTTGTTCTATTGAATTCTTATATCATTGTCATCATCCTCATGTTTATATTTTTGTGAAAGTCATCTCGTGGCAGCTGTAGTGCGTAGATGGACTTGGTATGATTATGACGAGAGATTATTCTTGTGTCATGGCCGTAATGTTACAAATGATGTGGTAAAAAGTCTTCATTGGCCTAGTAGTGCATTGATGGACGATTGTTGGCATGATCATGACCATTAATGAATACACAAATATTTTTGGCCCGTAGTGCATGGATAATTGTGGTCGTGATACTAAAGAATATCCTTGGTAGTAGTAAGCGTTGGTGATTCGATGATGTGGATTATTTATTAAAATTTGAGTCCCAAATGATAAAAGTGATGAAAAACCTTTTAAATCATAAAAGATAGTAGATTTTATTCTCTACTTGACTCTTTTTTAATGGATTGCTTGTTCACTGCAGCTTAAACTTGATGTTTGTTAAATTGTATCGGTTTAACATCGCTTAAGGCTAATGATAATTTATTCTCGCATTATCTTAGTCATAATATTTTTACTGGGCTAGTTGAGCTCACCCTTTCTTTCACTTTGTTTCTATTCGTGAAATGAGAATATAGGCGAGACGAGTCTGAGAATCGGAGTGATGGTCCTAGATGGTGCATTAGTAGTCCTCACTATTCGTGAAATAGTGTGATAATAATTGTAATGAGGACTTCTTTTTGAGTTTGTATACTTTCTAGTAGACAATATTTGTATTCAAATTCACAGTTTATGTTTTGTCGTATTGTACACAACAGTTGTATTATTAAGTTGTATTTGAATTATGTACCATGTATCTGGCGACTCAAGAATAGGTGATGTATACCTGTTTTGGGGGCGTCACAAAAAATATATAATATTTTTACACATAAGCACTGCACTCCTGTTGCCTATTAGGATGCCACGTCAGCAATTTCTGACGTGGCAGACCCAATTGAATGAAATCGAAAAAATTGATAGATCAATCACCTAATTGACAAAATTAAAATGTGGATCACCAAAATGGAATATGGTCTATAGTTTAGGATAGTAAATCATATTTAAATCTAGTTTTAATTATAAATTTTTCAATAGGACTCTTACGAGTCAAAATAACTAGAAAGAATATTATTAGATCAATAAATTAAACCTAATAAATTTGATTTGATTTGATTTGATTTGATTTGATTTAAACCTCAAATTAAAACCGAGTTGTAAGGCTTGTAGAAAAAATATCCAGACTCCGGTGGTAGTTATCCATAAGTGCACAGTTAATTACAAACAAACAGTTTTTATTTGTATTGCATAAACCATATCAAATAAGTTGGGATGAGATTTTTCGGGGCCATAATCGATGTTCGAATTCAAGCTTATGTCACTTGCATATTAATTATATGGCAGCTTAATCCTATTTGACTTATGTTTTTTTATTCTTTGTAGTTTCCTATTTTTAAAGAAGGAAGATCTTAATTTATTATGATGATTTAATTCTTATGAAAACCCTAAATCAGGACTCCTATTTTTAATCGGTCTCTGACAAATTATGGCAGGGAATAATCTCGATTCGAAAAAATACGAACGAAACTCGAATTCGTTAATAATATAATTCAAATATGAGCATAAAAAATTGTTCGAATAAAAATATAAGTAAAATTTGAGTAAGGTTATACTCGACTCGTTAAATATTCAAACTACTCGAATTCTCGATTGTGATTCGATACATACTCGATTGATACAGATTCGATTAGATACTCGATATATTTTTTTATAATATATACAAAATTAAATTAAATTAGGATAATTAATTATTAATTTTTATTTTTATTTAATTATGATTTTATATTTGTAAAGTGTAATAGTAAATATATTTTTTTATTTCTAAGTAAAACAACAAATTCAATTTATAATTATATTTATTATAAAGCTAGTTATTATGTGAAGACTGGAACTCGTTCTTGAATTTGAAGTTCGCGGTTAGCTTGAATATAATTTGATCCGATTCATATCGAATTCGAATAATAAATATTCGAATCTGAGACGAATTTTTTAAATACAATTCGAATTCGAGTATGAATTTAATGTTTCGAGTTAAATTCGAGCAGTTCTCTGTTCGTTTCAATTCGACTCGTTTACACCCTTAACAAGACGGTGCGGGAGACTATAATACAATCACATACTAGATAAAAATACACATACATACACAATATTATTATATTAACTTTAAACCCTAATTCTTCTACAGTTAATCGCTTTTTTCTCAAAAATTTTATATTGATTCTCACGGAAGTGATTAGTATGAAATTTATTTTGGGGTAAGTTGATCAATAGAATACTGACACGCAGACAAAATTGTATGTGTGTCAGTATTCTATTGACTAATTGACCAACTTATTAAAAAATAACTTCATCTTAACCGAATCCGATTCTCACATAAGAGGGTTCTCGGTCACCAGTGCATTCCTTTTTGCAGGTTTATTTCACTTTTAAAGATTTGACGACAAGTCCTGGACGAAATCAAGCGAAATCTCACAAAAAAATGTATAAAATAATAAATAAATAATAAAAAAAAAGTTGATGCGTTTCCACCCGCACCACCATCATTTCGGAAAGAGGAGGGACCATATCAGAAGTATCAGTATTAATAAAATAAATTTAATATATAGTTCTTTTTACTACTCCCTTCGTCCCATGATAAAAATCTTATTATTATTTTGGGTAGTCTCATATTAAATATTTATTTTCCTTTAATAACCAAACTTTTACACATATTTTTTTATTATACCTGTAGCATTAAATATTTCATACTTTTCTTATTCTAATTCTCTCTCCATATTTAATGACATTATTATAGATAATTTTATCATTTCATTCATCTTCTTAATATACGTAAAAAGTCCACCAGAATTTTTATACTCCCTCCGTCCCAGGATAAAAGTCCTTATTACTATTTTGGGTTGTCCCATGTTAAATGTTCATTTTCTTTTAATAACCAAACTTTTACATATTTTTTTTATTATGCCCGTAGCATTAAATATCTCATATTTTTCTTATTCTAATTCTCTCTCCATATTTAATGACATTATTATGAGTAATTTTCTCATTTTATTCCTCTTCTTAATATACGTGAAAAATCCACCAAAACTTTTTATCCTGAACGGAGGGAGTACTATTTAGTCGGTTGAGTTATAATGCATGATATAATATTCATTTTAAAGTAATCGTTTTGACATAATATTAATTTATTTATTTTTGGTTTGTGCCTCATTGGCGGTGAAAAAAAGGTTGCAAATATAAATATTGTTATAGTATCATGGAAAAGAGATAAAAGGGCAAACCAACGAGGGAAACAAACAAATGAAGGAAAGGAAAAGAAAAGAAAATCATAATATTTGAAGAAGCAAAGTTTGTGGATTTATGTGGTCTGTCTATGAGTAAACTCGAATTTGTAATCTTGTATAATTTAAAAAAAAGAATTTTTTATCAATAGATTATTACTACTCTTTTTAGAAAATATTTAATAAAATACATATTTATGTGAGTGAAATTTTATAAAATATTATTATTTTTAATTAAAAATAATAATTTCATCTGTTTATTTATTTGAATTCTTCCAATTTTTTTCTTCTTAATTTCATCCGTTTATTTATTAAACTCAATCACGAATGAGACGGAAAGACTTCTATTGAAATTCCTATCTAAATTTATAGTAATAGGATAACTTAAATATTCCTTCCATTCCGTATTAAACGTTCTATTTTAAATTTTTTTTAATACGTATACAATTTATATTTTATTTATCTTTTTGTGAACAGAAGAAATAATACAATTTATTTTTATAAACTATCCAAATAAACCGGTGATTTTATATTAAGGAAGTGGTTAGCATGAAGTTTATTTTTTTTAAGTTTGGTTAATTACTAATGTAGTCTCGACACGCAAAACGAAAAGTACATATGTATGTCGATTCTATTATTCTATTGATCAATTGATCAACTTACTAAAAAATAAACTTAACGCGCGGAATCAAAATCCTAACAACCTACATCCCCTGTCATGAATGAATAGGGCAGGATGTGAAAAGGAAAGATTGAAATTTCTCACTGTAGATTGACCTAAAAGGGGACAGATTTTTGCTGTTGTGAGACTTTATACTACAATATACGTAGTTCATAATTCCCCCAGTCGGCCATTCATTTCAGTTGGTCCCACCTTCCAACCTAACCCATCTTACAAAATTCCTCTTTTTCCTCCCAAGTCATATCCATCAAATCTGTCTTCTTTCAAAAATGATGGTAGTTTGACAAAATTTAATTCACAAAAATTTAGATCAAAAAGTTTGTACAATTAATATGCCCATGAAGCTGAAAAATATACTCCCTCTATTTAATACTACCTCCGTTCTTACAAGATTATCGTTTAAAGTTTTGTCACATGAATTAAAAAAATATTATTTATTAAATAAAATTTATTTAAAATTTTATCATTACCCTTTTATGGAAGTTAAAAATTATTAATACAAGAGAGAGAATTTCTTGGGATAATGAGAGAATATAAGGGTAATATAGAAAAGTAAATAATTTATTCTCCTCAAAAATTATAAACGACAAACTTTTTGAAATAAAATTTTTCTTCTAAAACGACAATCTTTTAGGAACGGAGGGAGTATAAATCGTTTTAGAGTTATGTACAAGTATTAAAAAATTAATTATATAATATTAAATATAATATTAATTATCTATATTACCTTTATATTAGAAAAATAGAGTGTTATTTATTGGGTAAAAAATAGTGAGAGAATCAAAATTATATTTATTTTTTGGGGTAATATAGAAAACTACGCAATTAATGCTTACTTGAAATTCTCAAACGATTTATATTAAAGAATAAAAATAATTTTTTAAAAAGACCTATATTAAAAAACGGAGGGAAAACATGTTGCTCAAAAAATTTCACATCAAATCACTTTCTAGGAAAAGGAATTTTTTTATTTAAATTTGTTTGTGTAAACAATGCAATTAATGATATGTTTTACAACTCAATTTTAAATTTTTTAGTTGAAACTGAAAAACAGTTACATTTTTGTAACTTGAAAATGAGTTGTCAAACATAACATCAGATTTTAATATGTAAAGAATTTTTTTAAAGAAAAATAATTAAAGAATTGATATTTTCACATCATTTTTGATATTTTCAAACGTAAGGCTCACATATTAGTTAATAAAAATTCGACACGTCAGCTAATATGTGGGCTCTACGTGTAAAAATATCAAAAAATGATTTGAAAATATCAATTTACAATATTTAATATTTTTTGAAATATACTATGTTTGTATCCAAATTTTAAAAACTTAAAAGTTCAAACACAAATTGACGCTTTATATAAAAAACCCATGTTGGGTCATTGATATTTCTCCTATTGGACCGAATGGATTGGGCTACATATTCGCTAATCCATCGGTCTTCATTATTGGGTGTTGACATTATTGGATCTAATCACTTTTATTATCTTTATTAAGTCCTTCTAAAGATTTAACCCAATCAAATGGGTCGACCCATCATCATATATTTAAAATATCTACATCTTTGACTTGAATGATGAAAAAGCACGACGGTTGACTAGAGAACCCGCCACGCATTAATATGGATGGGATTATAACCGACCATGCGGTGGGAACAAAGGACAAAAAAGCAAAGGATAAACTATATGCGCCTATGGAACCCATCGATCAAAGGGGGTGTGTCGTAATAATGGTAAGACCAGAATCCGTGCAAAGAGAGTATAACTTAGCAAGGAAGTTTTCACAAAGAGGTACGCTTCAATACACTTCTTCATTCATAATCACATATACACAGAGAATTATTATTTCTCTCAAGACACTGACATTATATTCCTCCATTGTTTAACCTCAACACACGATATCGACTCTCACGCTCGAAGCTATCCCCCGACGGAACCGCCGCCAAGCTTGTGGTGGTGTTATATCGTGTTTTATCGTGGCAGGATCGTATGCCTTACGTGATTGGGACGCGGCGTAAGATCCCGGCGTTAACATCATGCGCCAAGGAGGGGGGTTTTTCTAGTGTTCTCGAGCTATCAATCACAATATTTCCAGCTTGTTCTACATCGGAAGTTATGGCACCAATCGTGGAGTTCTCATTCGAGATCCCACGACAAAGCCCAAGATGGTTGGTCTTTGTTGTCGATAAAGAGCGTAATTACGACCGGTTGCAGTAAAAGGCACCCCGCCCATAATTCGGCAGACCAAGTGGTCAGCCGATAAAGATGATGGTCGAAGCAGAGTAGATGAAGACCCAACAACCATTTCTGTTCGATCAAAGAGGTAATCACCCCTATCGGTCTTCGGGATGATGGTCGTAAGGAGTAGATGAAGACCCAATGACCATTTCTGTTTCGATCAAGAGGGTAATCACCCTATCGGGTCTTCGGATGATGGTCAAGCGCAGTAGATGAAGACCCAATGGCCCATTTCTGCTTGGATCGGGAGGTAATCACCTTATCGGTCTTCGGGATGATGGTCGGGCAGAGTAGATGAAAACCCAATGACCATTTCTGTTTGTCGAATCAAGAGGGTAATCACCTTCTTCTGGATGATAATTGAGCAGAGTAGATGAAGTCCCAACACCATTTTCCGATTGACCAAGAGGTATCCCGCTTCTATTTTGGATTATGGTCGCAGCAGACGAAGAGATCGATCCAGGAGCCTCGCACCTCGTATCACAAATAAGGCATACCGCCTCGAGTATCCTCATCACCGTGACGGAGAGTTTCACCAAGTATATCCGTAAATCACACTCCCGAGAGTCCACCGGGGCACACCGCCTATAGATACTTTTCTTCTGAGATGCCCGCCTGGGCGTCGTGTGTTCGGGATTCAAAGACACAAAATGCACCCATATTCCTAAGCATCCGAAGAGGATACCTCATCCTAGGGGTTCTCGGGACTATGGCACAAACGGACGAGGAGCAATTCAAGAATATATTCATCCGAGAATGCAAAAGGTACTCACCTTGAGTGTTCTTCTCCAAAAAAAGGACTCGCCACCAAAGCAGATCAATAAGCCGCACTCTTGAAATTCAACACTTTGGTAAATATTTCCAAAGTCGGTTGACATTATGGTCTGACAATTCTTTTCTCGGGCTAATAATAGTTAAAGAGAAGCCGAGGAATCGACAAAGCCGTTGCAGCTTCTTCAAAGGTAGAAGCGAGCTCGTGGACATTATACGCAGATGGATATTCTATTTTGACATCAAGACAAAGAAAGCTATCAAGGGGTCGATCACAATAACAATTCCGCTCATTGATGCATTATCGAAGTCACCACTACAGATGCTTATAACTTTGATGGCAGATGGCGCCTTTCCTTCGGATCAAAATGGGTAAAGAAAACCAATTACAAGAGTGTCAACTTTGTTCTCATTGATCGTAATCTTTATCGAAGGACCTTTTTCGTCCATCATTACTCAAACATTTGGTTCCATCCGGCAGAGTATATTCTTCGGAAATTCACAAAGACATCTCGCGAGCGATCATTCGACCAAGTTGTTGGCCTATAAAGTACTTCTACAGGATATTCATGATAGAACCAGTGGAGTCAAGACAGCATGATTCCTGGCTCATCCACATTCACTTTTGCACTATCGATCCCGGTCCCAAGGTCACTATGGTGTAAGGAGGTATACGGTAGGACTCACCGGCCATTCGATGGTAGCCCCTGTGTCCTTTTGATCCTATATCGATCTTATCGGTGGTAAGTCAATGGTCACTATTGGTCCGAATGTCACTATGGTGTAAGGAGGTATGGTAGGACTCACCGCCATTCGATGGTAGCCCAAGGTCCTTTTGATCCTATATTGATCTTATCGTGGTGGTAAATCAATGGTCACTTTATTAGTCCGAAGGTCACTATGGTGTAAGGAGGTATGGTAGGACTCACCGCCATTCGATGGTAGCCCAAGGTCCTTATGATCCTATATTGATTTTATCAGGGTGGTAAATCAATGGTCACTATGGTGTAAGGAGGTATGGTAGGACTCGCTGGCCATTCGATGGTAGCCCAAGGTCCTTATGATCCTATATTGATTTTACCAGGGTGGTAAATCAATGGTCACTATTGATCCTTATATCTTGATCCTTATATCTTGATCCTTATATCTTGGTCCTTATATACTTGTTCTACCCCGAGTGGTAAGCAAGATTTCGATGGTGCAAGGAGGATCATCCAAATTCACCTCACACATGACCGATCTCACACTTCGGAAACGATAAGTATACATTACTTTATTTTGTTCAAGTGTTGAGTTCGGGCTCATTCAATATTGTTCATTAAATTCTATCCATTAAATTCAGGTTCACTTCATTTCATAAATTAACTCATTATACGCCTTTATCTAGTTCATGTCCCAAATTAAGTTCATACAATTTAATTGATACTGAATTATTGACAAGAAATGTTCATTCAGAAGTAATAAGGCATGAAGTTGATATTTTAAATATTAACTGTTCACAACAAGTTAGAATTTTTACAGAAAGTTCTACAGCTAAAGATAAGGAGAGGTCATCTTCGTGCTTCTTCCTCACATCGCCACCATCTAAAGAGTCTAGAAGAGATGGATCTACCTTGGCTGAGCTTTTTCTTGCCTTTACTTCAAGATTTTTCATATCCTTTCGCATACATATGGACGATCTTATTGTTCAAATTTCGGCGGATTTTCTCAGATTCTCACTCAGATCTCCTTACGAAAAGTCTTTCATCAAATTGGCGGACCCAAATCTCTAAGGGCACAAGCTCTTTCGAGCTCTTCTTCGAGCTTCCGACGATGTACCAGATGCTTTGATCCTTTAGCTCGACAGATAGGCATTTATATCGTTGATGACCCGATGAGTGGCCTCGGTCGCTTTCGCCTTCTTCTTCGATCTTGTCGATATCCTTCCGGCAGGCATTCATCGTTGAGAAAAACAATGTCAAGGTTGATTCTTTCCTTTTGCCAAACATAAACTTCAGAATGGCTTTTTTCCTTCGATATTCTCTTCTGCATTATCTTCTAGATTCTCTTCTTGCATTCTCTTGAGATTATCTTCTAGATATCTCTTGATTCTCTTCTCATTATCTTCTTCTAGATCCTTTCTACTTTTTGTAGATTGGGATGGAAACACACGAAGACAATGTTTACTTGCAGATTGACCAATATTAATCGATCGCCTCAGATTGATGGTCAAATCTCAACTTCCTTTACCCGGTATATCACTCCTTCACCCATCGGGCCCATGATGGAATTATTGCCGAACCGATGATCATCGATGTCGCCACAGCCTTCGCCTAGATTCGTAAGAGAATGGTTTTGTGTATGCGAAGGTTTGGGTTGTTCGAGAGGCGATGAAATATTTGTTGTTGTATGTTCTACCGAACGGGCTCTTTAAATGGACTTCCAATCTTAATTAACATCGCATTTGATATTCACCATATAAAGGCTTTTGTAGTTTATTTTGGGCCTTCATCGTCTTATATTAGTTCCTTTTTGTCTCCGAACCGATGCCATTTATAGTTTCCTATTAAACCTCCTGCTTAATAATAAAAACTAGGGGCAATGTCGGGTCGTGATATTTCTCCTATTGGACCGAATGGATTGGGCCTACATATTCGCTTAGTCCATTGGGTCTTCATTATCGGGTGTCGACATTATCGATCTAGTCACTTTTTATCTTTATTAAGTCCTTCTAAGATTTAACCCAATCAAATGGGTCGACCCATCATATATTTAAAATATCTACATCTTTGACTTGTAATGATGAAAAAGCATGACGGTTGACTAGAGAACCCCGCCATGCATTAATGTGGATGGGATTATAACCGACCACAGGTGGGGAACAGTGATAAAAAGCAAAGGATAAACTATATGCGCAATGCATGGAACCCATCGATCAAAGGGGTGTGTCGTGTAATAGTGGGTAAAGACCGTAATCCGTGCAAAGAGAGTATAACTTAGCAAGAAGTCTTCACAAAGAGGTACGCGCCTAATACACTTCTTCATTCATAATCACATATACACGTAGAATTATTATTTCTCTCTCAAGACACTCGTATATTATATTCCTCCATTGTTTAACCTCGCTGAACACGATATCGACTCTCACGCTCGAGCTATCCCCGACGGAACCGCCAAGCTTGCTTGTGGTGTTTATCGTGTTTATCTTGTGCGAGATCGCGTCTTTACGTGATTGGGACGCCAGAGAAGATCCTGGCGTAATAACAATATATATATATATATATATATATATATATATATATATTTATATGGCTCCAATATCAAAAATGTTTCCGTGACTTCAATTTGGATTTTGTCACCCCAAAAGAGAAATCCCACTCACAAATCACAAAAGGCCCCCAACAAGCTATTTCCCATTATCTATTTGAAGCCCTACACAAACCCACCCTCCTACTTCACAATCATTAATAGTCACTTAGTCGGCAACCACCTAATTCAAAAAACACACCAAGATGTGTAAAAAGTCTAAAAAACACATGACCCTACATTTAAATACCCCCCCCCCATGCATCCCCCATGCCCCATTTTGGCTCTCTATACTACTACAACTACATTTTCTTAAGACACAAGTCACCCCAATACACGCCCTTTATTTTTACACTTCTTAGTCATTCGTATATATTATATATACATATATGGACACTGATCCATCACGCCCGTAAAATTATTTTGCATGCGAGTTAAAATATCTCTCTTAAATAATATAACTCTCTTAAATTATATATTTTTAAAAATTACATCATTTTAAAAGATTCTTTTAAAAAATAAAATAATATTAAAAAGAGTAATCCTAATTATTTATAAAAATGTCATTTCACGACCCCATTTGTTTTTTAAAAAATTATCAAAATAACATATTTTAATAAATGTATATATATATATATATATATATATATATATATATATATATATATATATATATATATATCCATCCACAACAACCTATTGGTTGTTGGAAGAACCTTTTTACTTAAATTACACAACCTTGTAGCTTACTTGATTCATAAATATATATATTTTTATAAATCAATTCTGAGTTTGAATGGCAATTTGGGTCAAAATAGGTTGCTTTCACGATAACCTATTCTTTGATGATAATTCTATATATATATATAGTGAAGCCCTTCCATAGCGATAATTGCTCTTATGAAAGAATGTCTGAACACCTCTTTTTGGATAGATTGATAAATTGAATTGATAGTCCGCGATTAACTTTTCTATTTGATAATGCCGACACAGGTTGTTGTTGCTAATTAATTATTTACCTTGCATCTATTTCTATTTTAATAAGTGAGGCCCACGTAAAATTATATTGTCAAGATAGTTATAAAAGTGAATATTTATTATTAAAATAATCCTACGGAAGAGCTTCTACCGGCCACACATTTTTTTTTTAATTTTTTTATTTCTCCCACGTAGACAAAATGACACTACCGGTATTTAAAATAATAAAATAATTCTATTTAAGAGCTTCTACCTATTACACATTTTTTTTTTAATTTTTTTATTTCTCCTACTTAGATGCAGTGATACTACCGGCATTAAAATAATAAAAAAATTCGCCTCAGACAAAATGACACTACCGATATTAAAAAATTAAAAAAAATAATACGTAAGACAAACTTTGTCACTACTGACAATAAAAATTGAAAAAATGATTTTATTCAAGCAATTATTTAAGCTAAAATGTATTTGAACTCATGAACCTCAAACTCCATACACTCATTATATGACCACCCGAGCACCACACCATGCCTAATCATTAATTTCAACCAAGGATATATCTTTATATTAAAACTTCACTATCCCCAAAATCTATATTCTTGCATTATTATTATATTACGATTTATTATTATTAATAAGTCTATATAATACATATGGGGTTTTCTATTTAGAAATAAGTTAATATCTATATTTATTATTATCCCTTTAATATTTTTTCTTATTTTTGTAATAATATCAATAAAAGGATTATTAATATATTAAAAAAATCATTCTTTAATAAAATATTAATAATGATTTTATATTCATGTATTACTATTATTATTATATTCATGTATTACTATTATTAAAAATAATATTAATAATGATTTTTAATATTAATATAAATAATGTGATTATTAATATTAGTCCTAATAAAATATCCCATAAAGTTGGATTATTAATATTACTAAGTTATGAATTTGAAAATCCCATAAAGTTCAACCAAATAGACATTCTTATTAATTAATATATACATTAGATAACGTTGGATAAGTTCTATATCTCGTAGGAAGTAATCTTGCAATTTCTTGTAGAGCTCACATGCGACGCGGTAACGAAAGACTGTGACATCTTCCAAGGACCACTTCTCTTCAGAAATATTACCATTGGCCCTAACGAAACAGTCAACATACTAGCATACAAAAATGCCACAGTCTGAGTTGTTGTGTTGTTTTTCATTCGAATCTTTAAGGTCCAAGCATCGTAGGATTACCATTTGGGCCACTCACGCGATCGGATTACCATTTCATAAAATAAATGGTATCAAATGTACATGCATGTACAAAGTAGTTGGTTAAATAATTTTTTAATATTAAAGGACATTATAAAATTAAAATATTTTAAAACTAAACATACCACAACTTTAACGAATCCCGAGTACATTTCATGTAACTTAATATACATAGTGTCATCAGAAAAGCGGGTCAATTATGGTAACCATCCAATCTTCAATCGCGAATAGGAACAAGACAAAATGGCGTTGATTGGTACTACACACCTAGCATGAATATGTATTTGCATTCGTGTAAAGGTGGACCAACATCTCGTTAACATACGGTTTGCAAAAAACTCCATGCAATATTCACGTTAGTGCAGGACACATAGCCCTGCCCAAGATGCATGAAGAATGAATTCACGAAACCAAATTGGGACCACCTTTATATTCCCCGCGACCGTAGTATTCCTCTCTTGTCTCGTAGCAACAACATATAAGCGTCGATGACATGCTCGAATATCCAACTCCTGTGCCCTAAGGATCAGACCGCATTGTGTTCTAATTCATATAACCGACGCAGATGTGATAAAGGATATAAATCCTCTTACGGTGCCACCACATTTCCAAACATATGTTTATTTATAAATGTCTCCTTCCAATCTTTAAGTCTTTTGGATAAGGACCTTTTGTCCATAAGAGATGTGGTCTCCGTGATCTTGTACACGATTGAGACCCAAATGTACATTATTATTATTTAGCAATAATAATTAAAACCATCATTATTAACATAACTATATATACCTTTTGTGAACTAGATCCTCAAGCGCCGAAAAGTCCCGCAAATGAAGAGTTGGTTGGAATGTAACACTCTCATAGGTTTGGAAGGTTGGAATGTAACATTCCTCGTAGAAGCTTGGGTGGTGGGAATGGAGCTCTCCTCGATTACTTGTGGGGTGGGTATGTAGCTCTCTTGTCAACATAATCAGCTTATTTCCCAAGCCCTTCATTGAGTTGTGTGTATTGGGACCTGTGGTCCAAAATTTTTGGGACCCCCAATCGAGGTATTTGTTTACCTCTTGCTTCAAGTCGATAGTATGGCGTATTGAAATCCCAATTATTTTTTGCAGAACCAACTCTAAGGGCAAATGAGTAAGTCTTGAAAATTTATCAATTAACGACTTTCAGACTCTCAACCCATCGTATAAGATAAACACAAACAAATATTATTAACAATAAATATGAATAAATATAATATTAAGTATTTACTCCAATACATAATTTATTAAAGAAGAATATAATTTTATACCATTTGAATAAGGTGTTGTTGGTTGTAAATGGCCCGAGGCTCATAACAACTGTCGTGGTCACTTGCCTGTCCAGGTCGGTGAATTTTCCAACGTGTAATTTTCCTATACCAGACCATGTAATCATCTATTGGGACATAATCAGAAATTTTAGTTTGTTGTCCTTCGAGATGATCCATGTATGCCTCCCACATCGAAATATATTCCCCTCTCAAGGCCATGCAATCCTCGACATCAATAAATTTAAATTTTTTCTCCTTCCTAAGGTCACCGTGGTTTTTGGCTGTTGATGGTATGCCTTGCATGAACCCGAACTGTCTCATCACACTCCGTCCCAAGATCTGAAATTTCACAATATCAAAGTGGATCAAGGGGACCCCACCAGATCCCAACAACCTGCCTTCAAAATTAAATCCACTGATATCATCATCCCATATTATGTAAGGCCGCCAAACCACATCCCACATAGACTTAATATCTAACTCCCCTCGGTAAAATGACAAATGGTGATGGGGATTCTCACGCCTACTGTGGTAACTGTGGCTCCAAAATAGGACCATGCTAAAGCCCTAGGTAACCATAAGGATGAGGCCAAGGTTTGGCTTTCCAATAATTACACGCCATAAGCCCAAATTTGTAACAATGTAACACAACTATTAATGTATTTAACTCCTTTCCTAGTAGCGATATATAAAGATCTCGTACAAAATATGCTAACACCGCCACTACCCCAAGAGTAAGTTACACAATCTTGACGTTGCAATAAAAGACATATATCGTGGGTGCACACTATTTCTATTCCTATTAGGGAATAATATTGCCCCACACAACCACAACATGTATGCCTTTGTGTGTCGCCCTACAACATCTTTACTTGCATTCTCGGGACATTTATTAAAATGTTCATGCAACCACACTAATGAAATTGCACTGTGTTTTTTTGAACTAAAATATTCACCAGCTAATTTATCTCCAAAACAATCCCTAAAATAATTCAAATTGGTGACAGCAAGGGGACCCGTTAAGGGCTTTCCAACCACCGGTAACCCAAAAATAAAGTGAACATCCTCTAACGTGATTGTTATTTCTTCACAGTTTAAATGAAAAGTATTGGTCTCCGGGCGCCATCTCTCGACTAAGGCAGATATCAGACCAAGGTCAGTTTGGTGTACAACACCTCGAAAACTAAATACTCCAAATCCACATTTATCTAATAGGATTTTTTGTTCTTTTGTCAAAACCCAATTGATTATATTTCGATCGAAGATATTGATTTGAGCCTAATTTTCCCCTCTCTCTCCCATGATATATATCATCTGATACATGATCTTGTTGATCATGAAGAACACTTGGATCAATTGACCCATATTCCCAGCTGTCCATCTTTTACCTAAAAAAAATACATCAATTCCATATTAGTATTCTGCATGACAAAATAAAGTTGAAAATAACATCTTTGCAAATGACATTAATAACAATACACAATAACATGCATTAAAAACTAGTCATCACTAAAACAACATGCATGTAATAATAACATGTACGTATATAATGTAATAATATTAACATGCATTAAAAAATCTATTTTGTAACATTATGCATGTTAAAAACTATTAACATGTATGTAATAATAACATTAACAAGAAATAATAACATTAACAAGAAAAACTATTAACAACAAAAAGTAATAACATGTATGTAATAATAACAATTGAGTACACCGGAATAAGTTTTTTTCATTTATATAATGTAATAAAATTGAACAAATAACAATAAATAAAAACTATTTCAAACAAAACAAATAACAATAATAAATTTATAACAATATCTTACATCTTAAAATAATAATATGAAATGGAGTACCAATAACAATATATCTTACAAAAAATTGATTGTCTTCGTAATATAATAAATGGATTCAAGCTGACTTCAATTTGTTGAAGTTTTTTGCTCCTCTCTTCCAAATACTCCTCTCTACTCTCTGTTATTTTATTTTATCTAGCTTGGAAAGTGAACTTTAGTTTGAACAACATGTGTTCTCAATAGACGTTTAAATAAGTTCATGCAAATGTCCCAGACATGAATTAATTTAGGACCAAATTCAAACAAATGTCTCAACTTTTTAGTTTACCTAGCTTGTAGGTGTTCTTTCCCGAGGCGATGTGGCAGAAAAAGTGGTCAAAAAAAATATTCAGCGCATTTCCCGAGGCGATGTGGCAGACAAAGGTTTGTCACTTTGTTCGTACTTAAGACAAACTTCACCAATTTGGAATTAAAATAATATATATATTCCTCTCAAAATTAGATTTAAGTACTTAGAGGCTATAACTACTGAAAATAAATATATATATATATATATATATTAATAAAATTGTTAAGGGTAGTGAAGGCTATAACTACCGAATAAATCAATTTTTCGCTGCTAGCTAGACTCGAACCCGCGACCTCAAGCTCCAAACATTAATTATATATGACCACCCGAGCAGCACCACGAGCCTAGTTGTCATATATCTTACATTGGATTTGGTTATATCTTAAAACATTTCATCTCCCCCCAAATTAAATTTCTCAATATTTTATTATAATTATTCGATTATTATTATTATTCTATTATTATTACGAATTGAGTATAAAGCCGTTCCATATTCTAGCGGCTTATGTACTTTTTATTATTTTATTATTATTATTATTATTATTATTATTATTATTATTATTATTATTATTATTATTATTATTATTATAAACAATGTCTGGTGAATAAGTAGTCAAACATAATAATACAACACTATGGGAATAGAAAAAAGCTAACATTGATTATATGGGAAAAGTACATTAGTTTGACTTCTTGAGCATTAACCGCCATGTCAATTTGTCTTGGTGATCTTTTTACCTTTAAATATTGTCTAGAAGTCGCTATTTTCTCAAGTTATCTTCTTATCCTTCCATAGAATTTGTTCTCTCGATATTATTTTCTTTTCTCCTCTACTCATAATTTGTTTCATCCGGGTTTACTTTCACTTTAGAAAATCAAGTTGAAGTTCGATCGAGCAAAATTCATCACTATTATTCACAAGTAAGTTTTTCAAAATGTCATATAATACATCTGAATTTGTTAGTGAAGTTCACAAATACCGATAAGCATATGATCCTTCATCGGTGGACAAGAGACGCGAACAAAAGCAATGGTGAAGACTTACTCTTTTAACTCCACATCTGCGACTTGAACAAAATCAAGCAATGCGCTATAATCATTTGATGGGTGATTACTGAGTTAGCGAGCAAAACGGTTTGCTCAGTCCGAGGTTACAAAACTGTTCTTAAACTGAATGCACGAGGAAAAGAGTTGGTTGACCAAAGATGATCCGGATGAGAATATTATTGAATCGGCGGATGACGACATTGATTGCACGATTGGAGATCCAAATCATAATATGGGATACGATATATGACGATGAAGATGCAGAGGTGGAAGAAGAAGAGTTTTTGCCGCCTAATATTTCTCAAACAAAGGGCCATAAAAAATAATCTAGATTCAAGAGTGCACTTTCGAGAAAATCATTCCTTCTAAGACTCATCGAAAATGTGCAATTTGTGGCTTTGAAACCGAAACCACGATAAAAGCGAAATCACTATCGAAAGTGCTAGGGGATTCTGAGCCAAAAAAATAGGCGCTTCGGTTGTATTAATCATTCTATGTTTTTCTTATTTTATGAAAATGAACATGTAATATGTTCTATTCCTCTTAATGTTATGCAAGACTAGTATTGGTATAATCATGACTTCTAATATTAATAATCACATTATTATTATTATAATAATACTTCACTACTTTTATAAATTCGATAATCACATTATTATTATACTTCACTAGTTTTATTAATAATAAAATCATTTCTTAATAATAAAATCATTGCTTAATATATAAAATCATTACTAATAATCATTGCTTAATAAATATAGATATTAACTTATTTCTAAATAGAAAACCCCATATATGTATTATATAGACTTATTAATAATAATAAATCGTAATATAATAATAATGCAAGAATATAGATTTTGGGGATGGTGAAGTTTTAATATAAAGATATATCCTTGGTTGAAATTAACAAATTTAGGCCAAAGCTGGGTGGTCATATAACGAGTGTATGGAGTTTGAGGTTGCAGTTCGAATCATTTTGGCGAATCGCATGAATAAAATCATTTTTTCAATTTTTATTGTCACCGTGACAAGTCAGACTTACTAATATGCTATTTTTTAATTTTTAATACCAGATATCATTTTGTCTGGCGATTTTTTTTATTATTTTAATGCCGGTAGTATCAAATTTGTCATGCTACGGGAGAAATAAAAAAAATTAAAAAAAATGTGTAATAGCCGATAAAGCTCTTAGGCCAAATTATTTTATTATTTTAATAATAAATATTCACTTTTATAACTATATCGAAAAAAAATATATTTTTCATTAGTAGAAGCTCTTACTTATTATTTTAATAATAAATATTCACTTTTATAACTATAATAAACAATATAATTTTACGTGGGCCTCACTTATTAAAATCATCATAAAAATAATTAATCACAACAACCATCAATTCAATTTATCAAATAGAAAAGTTAATCGCAACCATCAATTGATTTATCAACTATTATAAAAAACCTGTTGCAAGATATTCATAAGAACCATATATATATATATATATATATATATATATATATATAGTAAGATCTGATTAATTGATGTCCAATTAAGTCATTAATCATCATTTCTTATGAATCGAGTCTCACACACACACACACACACACACACACACACACACACATATATATATATATATATATATATATATATATATATATATAACATAAAAGGACTATTTTCAACCCTTGCCTCCATATCTCTCTCTCTCTCTCCTCTCCCCTCTCTCTCTCTCTCTAATTGGGAATTTCTCATTACTTTCATTTATCTATACAAAACTTAGCAGCTAGCTTATGAGATGGGTACCAAGACACCACTATTAATTCTTCTTCTATGTGTAGTTTTCTTGTTCATGTTTTTGGTATTATGTGAAGCTATTAGCTCCAGGCACACACAATTTCTCAAGGTGAAGCCTAATAACCCTCCAAATTCATCCCCAGCTAGTTTTTCTGGGCTCTTACCCAAAGGCATGCCGAGACCGCCGTCCAGTCCATCAAAGAGGCACAATTCCATAGGCTTGAAAAGCTGGCTGCAGAAACTGCCATGAAGATTGATCTATACTATACTAATTCTTTCAGAAGAAGGAAGCTGGTACATATATGACTACTAGCAGCATCTGTTGGGTCAAGCGGAAGAAACTCGGTGCTCCTTAAGAAACTCGGTGATCTTGAAAAGGAAAAAACAGTGAGGATATTAGTTAAAGGGTATTTTTGGACATGGCTCTATAGGTGAGTATTGATAACATTATAACAAGATTTTCATATTGCTAAATTATATTGTATGTAGTTGTAAATACTACATTCTTTTTCCTCAACTAATTGTAGTAGTTAGCTTTTTAGACTGGAAATTATGGGATGTATTAATTATTAGGATCCGGTTAGCATGAAATTTATTTTTTAGTAAGTTGGTTGATAGAATCTTTGTGTGCATCGAGTCTTGATTATGCTGTCAAGATTTATCATTGGTCCCAATTTACTCAAAAATAAATTTTAAGCTAACCACTCTTAGTTTCTAGTTTCTAGTTTCTAGTTTCTAGTTTCATAATCATTGTGTTTCATAAAAGTAGAACCATTTTACAATATTGTAAATATATTAAAATCTATTTTTGTTTCAGATTCTTATGTAAAAATAATTAATCTCTAATTTTGTAATGTGACATGGTAATAAAATTAAGATAATTGATTTGAACAAAATAACTATTTTGTAAAATTATTTAAAATTAACAAATGAAACCTTTTTTAAAATAAAAAAAACGGATGAAGTATATAAACACAAAATGTCAAATATGCTATCCCATCACAATTCAAATTATATATACTCGAAATAGAACTTGACTACTTAGTTTCTCTTATTGCTACATTTGTGATCTTTAGTTTAATTTATAATTTAGTAGTTGTAAACGAATCAATCCAGTTCTTAAGTGGACAAAATTCAGCTGACCTCATTGCTCAGTTTGATTAAGCTCGTTTAAGTCGAGATCAAACAAGGTTCAAATTCAAAGGGATACTATTTTTGAATTTTCAAATAATGTATTATTGGAGTGGTTAGCATAAAATTAATTTTAATCAATTAACTAATATAGTATCGACACGTAAAATTGGATGTGATTTCTCTCTGTATGACAACACTATATTGATCAATTGATTAATTTACTATGAAGTTAATTTTATGGTCATGTTTTATATACCAAAAAAAATCACTCAATAATAAATATGTAAATTATATATGTGATGGAGTTGAGAGGTTACCTACTTTATTAAATTGGGTACAAACTTTCAAGATCAAAATGGAAAGACAACCCCCCACCCCACACCCCACTAGGGGGAAAATTGATCGAACTGAAACAGATCAAATGCGGCTAAAACTGACCGAGAGAACTCGGTAGATATGGGAGAAAAGGAGGGAGGACCTCCACACAAAATTCAAATAATGTTAATTAGTTCGTAACACTGTCATAATTAATTTACACACGTAACGCATGTGCGGCGATCACCAGTATAAATTAAGACTAATTACAAAAAAGTAAAATACAGTGACACCCGCTCTAGATAATCATAATAACACTAACCTTCCCTCTAGTTTCTTAAGTAACAGTTAGTACCCCTACAAGTTTTTAGGATTGAATAAATAGATAAAGTTACATATTAACCCTTGTATTTTATCAAATTTTAATTACTAAGTAATATATATATATATATATATATATATATATATATATATATATATATATATATATATATATATGTGTGTGTGTGTGTGTGTGTTAATTATCCTTTTTTTAATACAATACATTTTAATTATAGTTTTATTTGTAATTAAAATTATATCATTTAAATTGTGGTAACTTATAAAAACTAATTTAGTTTAATTAACACATATTTTTAGATAAGTGATACAAATATTAAAAAATTTAAATTAAATTATTAATGAAGCTATTCTAATTAGAGTGATTGAGTATATTGATAGTTTAGTTTTTGTGCTTAACAACAAAAATATTATTTGAATTTTAGTTTCATATTATAATTTTTATATGTTATTAACTTTTATTGAGTATATATAAAAAATTGGGATGTTTATGATTTTGATTATATTTTTTAGTATACAATTGACTTTGTTTTTTATGCAATGTTAAATAAAAAAATATAATTATATTTATTACTACCTCTATCTTGTAAAAAAAAAAAATTAATATATTTTTCTTTTTTTTTTAACATTTGTCATTTTCTTTGTAAATAATTATGTTTAAGTGTGACTTATGTTTAGTTTAATATATGAGAAAATAATTAATATAATTTTTAATACTTTTTTATATGAGTAATAAAATTCGTTTAAATTGTAATAATAAGTTTGTTTTAGGTAAATTTTAATATTTGAAAAAAATTATTATTATTTTATTATGTTAATTTGTAATTTTATGAGTATTAACATTATACTTTTTAATTACAAAAATATATATTTGAATATATATCACGTAAATTTTAATATTTGAGAAATTTAATTAGTAAAAATTGTATGACTTTATTTTCCCGATAAAATGAATATTTATTATTTTTTGACTTTTATGTTATTTATTGCACAATTTCATAATTTAATTAATTAAATCAAGTAAAGTAAAATTATGATATATAAATTTATATTTAGTGGAGAAATTAAATATTATAACTTGAAGGGTGTATTAGACATTATATTAAAAATATTTTTAAATATTAGTTGGTCTACCACTCTAGGGGTAGTGAATGTTACATATTGTAGACTAGAAGGGTACTGCTTGTTACTTGAAAAACTAGAAAGATGGTGAGTGTTATTATGATTATCTACAGGGGATGTCAGTATATTTTACTCATTATAAAATGGTATAATGTTTCAATTTATTAAATTTATTTTTGGTTGCAAAAATATGATGATCAAAATTATCCTTAAAAAAAGGTGCTTAAACAAAGCTTCAATTTGAACAACTGAGTTAGGGAATTTACCCGGAAATTGACAAATTCTCTCGCAATGGTTTTCAAAAAACATAGAAATAAAAGTAAAAACAGAAAATAACTCTCATCTTGGAGAGGTGGTTGAAATAGTAGTACTCAAGAGGGAATGATTTGGATTTTTGGCAATCTGAAAAACTACAGTAGTGGTGTGCAGAGTGGTTAACATGAAGTTAATTTTGGTCAATTGATCAATACAATATCGATATGCAGGTCGGAAGATGATCTTTTCTGCGTGTCAGTACTGTATTGATCAATTAACTAATTTATCATGAAATTAACTTCATAATAACCGGATCCGAGGTGTGCTGATCATATATTATCATGTTTTCTCATTTGATGGATTTGATTTGATGTTGTGATGATGTTTCATACTACTACTATATAGTACGTAGTAAATGCTCCTGTTTTTTAAAGGACAAGTAAAATATAATTAATTACACATATATTAAAAAAAGTAAAACAAAAGAAAGAGTAAAAAAATTTAAATTTGCCCTTAGTAATTCTATAAAATTATATAAATTGATGAATATTTTTATTTTTTTTATACTAATAGATCCCACTAAATAATATGGTTACTCTTTACTTTATGTACTTTATCTCATTCTAAAAACAAAAATATTTATACCTTTTAATAATTGTTGTAGGGACGGAGAAAGCAACAAATATGGATCCGGTTAGTATGAAATTATTTTTTTGGTAAGTTGATCAATTAACCAATAGAATACTGACACACATATAATCTCGTCTGCGTGTTAGTATTCTATTAGTCAATTGGTCAACTTACCTCAAAATAAACTTCATACTAACCACTTCCAACAAATATAGGTCCCTATTACATGGATTGAGTTTATATTTTTTGCACCGTGGTTAGTGGATATTTTAAAATCATGATTTTATTTAGACTATCATTTTATATTATAAGAATTTTTAAATGGAAACTGATATTTTCACAACAAAAATAATATTTTTATATGAGTGTTGTTATAGATCATATAGCAACGGTTTTCTCTGTCGCTATACATATATAACGATACTTTTAACGTAGAAATATCAAAAAAAGTTGTTGAAATATTAATTTCCTCTTTAAATTCCTTACCAAATTATAATTACGATGTATATACATGCATGAAATAGGTAAGAATTAAAAATAAACTTTACCCTAATTTATTTTAATTTATTACATAAGCTCTCACGTTAATTGCGATCTAATTTCATCACATATTTATCAATAGGTATATTATTTTCCTATGCTAAATGTATGATAGAGGAAGTTTCTGTGTTTCAGTCGGTTGATCCATAATAATTTTACTTAAAAATAAAATAGGAAATTATCAAAATAATTATTAATAAAATGTGTAAAATGCTAATTTATCACTAATAAAATACTCATTATTTTTAAATCATTGCCACATTTAACTAGATTTGTAGACAATAATCAGATGATGAAAAGTGAAATGCTTTGATCTCTTCCACACACATATTAGTATATAACTACATATATCAGCAGAGCTAGCTTGTTCTACTTTGCAAGCCAGAATATTTATACTAATATTAGTTGATTCTTTCTTTTTCTTTTGGACAAAATACTAGTATCAGCTTAATCACCATTTTATATTTTGTATGAACCTAATCCGATAATAATTATGTAAGATAGTGATTATGAAGAAATTCGTTTAAAGCCATAAAATCATTCGTTTATTAAAAAATAGATGTCAAATTTTCTTAGCTTATGACACGGATTTAAACAAAGATATGTCAAATTTGAATAATATTTCTATTGTTAATAAATATCTTGACGTATTCCCTGAAGAACTTCTTGACCTTCCCCCAGAGCGTGAAATCGAATTTTGTATTGATCTTGAACCATGTACAAAACCCATTTCTAAAATCCCATATCGAATGAGTCCTATTGAACTTCAGGAGTTAAAAATCCAACTGCAAGAATTATTAGACATCGGTTTCATTCGTCCTAGTACGTCTTCTTGGGGTGCTCATGTTCTATTCGTAAAGAAGAAAGATGTGAGTATGCGACTTTGTATTGATTATCGGGAGTTGAATCATGTTACCATAAAAAATAGGTACCCGTTGCCTCGCATTGCTGACCTGTTTGACCAGTTACAAGGTGTCAAATTCTTTTCAAAGATCGATCTTCGTTTCAGATATCATCTGTTAAAGATTAAAACTGATCACATTCCAAAAACTGCTTTCAGAACTCGATACTGGTATTACGAATTCCTAGTCATGTCTTTTGGATTGACTAATGCTCATGATGCCTTTATGGATATGATAAACCGAGTATTCGAGGAATATTTGGATCATTTTGTGGTTGTCTTTATTGATGACATCCTTATTTACTCTAAAAGTCGTGAAGATCATGAGCAACACTTGAGGTTGATACTCCAAAAGCTTCGTGAAAACAAGTTCTATGCCAAGTTGAAGAAATGCGAGTTCTAGCTTGAGGAAGTATCATTCCTTGAGCACGTGATATCAAATTACGGAATATCTGTTGACCCAGCGAAGATTGAAACAATACAAAGCTGGGAGAAACCTAAGTCAGTGACAGAAGTACGTAGCTTTCTGGGCTTAGCTGGTTATTATCGGAGATTCGTGGAAGAATTTTCTCGAATCGCTACTCCATTAACGCAACTGACTCGAAAAGATACAAAATTCAGTTGGAGCGAGAAATGTGAGAAGAGTTTTCAAGAACTCAAGAGGAGACTCATTTCAGCACCTGTACTTGTTAGTGTTTATGCCTTAGAGGCCAATTATTTGATATAATTGCTTAATATTTTGATATTATATTTGATTGAATAAATGAATTATTTTATTATGTTTTTCTTTACTGCGTTATATAAATGTTAGCATAATAAAAGTCCTTATAATAGTGATACAAATTATATAGCTTCAAGTATGTGACTTGAACATGAGATTATATAATTACAATTAGTATCATTGCTCTTAAATGTCCCTAGTCAAGTATCATTGTTAATGGGACAACAATGATACATCGAGACTAGTATGTGGATTGAGTGATGACCAAATCTCATTGGTCATAAATATATGAGATATTGAGTCAATGCATAGGTACATGTTAGAGAACGATGTACTAGACATACCCACCATGAGAATTCTATGTGGAGCATTATGCAAAGTGTCATTAGTAATTCTCACAGTGACAATGATGTAATGATCCTCCGACCTGAAATTATCACTATATTACTACACGGGAATTTATGTACTTTGAAATCATCAAAAGTCACCATTAATAGGTTGGCCAATAAAGGTTATTATTGGGTACATTATGAATCGTGTGAGGAATATGAGTGATCGAGATGGAATTTAACCCTCCTATATATTAGGAGTGATATCCATAGGCCTCTTAATTGAGTAGCACTATGAAATGCATGGTCATGCTCAAATAGTGATTTGTTTCATATAGTCTACTCGTCCATCCAGAAAACTTTGATTAAATTATGAAGAGTATGACACATTCCATGACTCGAGTTTAATCTAGGATGTCAAGGTTAAAAGGATTAAATTATATTAAAACATTGGTCACGAAAAGGTTGTATCGAATCACCGATCTTATTATTACTTGGGTAGCAGTGATGCATTACTAGATGCCGCTCACTGTTTATAATTTTATAATATGATTTTAAGATTATTGCCAACGTAATAATAATCTATAGGGTCACACACTTAGAACGTAATTGAAGGAAAATTAATTTAAATTGTAAGATTTAAATATGTCAATATGATTGATAATATTTAAATTACGAATTTAAATAAATAGGATAATTTGTATATATGTATATTAATTAAGTAAGACTTAATATATATATATATATATATATATATATATATAATTTAGATTTTACTAGAATTAGGTTTTGATTAATTCTTTTTGATCTATATATATATATATATATATATATATATGATGTAAGACCCCAAATTTTATGAAATAAAAGTATTCAATTTTTCTTATAATTATTATTCAAGAAATTGTTAAATTGATAAAAGTTTAAAGTTATGGGTGAAATGTGCAAATTTTGCAAAATAAGCAAGTGGCTATAAAATACTTATTGCTGTCGGGGAATATTCGTTTGGTCGTAGAATATTCTTTTATCTCGGGAATATTAAATGCATTTACAGTGCGACCATTTGTGGGCCCCATAACGGATAACTTGACGGATGAAGAAAACGACAAATTTGAGTTTTTACAAATAACGGCGTAGTTATTACCGTTAACACTGTTGGAATACCTGGTGGTTAAAATACGATGTCTACGCGTGGTTGCACAAAGAGCACCTGCGATTTTGCACAGTATTATTGATTCTTACGTAAGAATGCACTACTTAATAATTGTTACAGTAATTACTGTTCAATATTTTATTTTATTGGTTCAATAATTGCTATGTTGATATTTTATATTATTATTGTTTCAATAATTGTCACTGCACAGTATTTCCCATTATCGGATCAATAATTTATATTATTTGAATAATATTATGAGATAGCATTATTGGCAATGTCTAGAAAGTTCTGTCAAGGAGAGGTTTGGTCACCTAATTGCGCACTTTTGAGAGAGAAATCCTTATCTGAAAGCCCCCTCTTTCTGAGGCGCCTGGTTGTCATTATTATGCGATTCTATAATATTATTTATGAATAATTAATTATTGATTTATATGATAAGAAAATATTTATTTGATGTGGATATAAATGATGGATTTATTTATGTGGTTATAAATGAATGAATTACTGTTGAGGTGTTTTATCAGTATTTTGTCGGATTGGAGGTATTAAAAGATCAAATCGGTGTTCTTAAAGCCATATTGCGTGAGTTATAATTTTAATCCGACCGTTGGATCGTTGTGATTTTTGGATATGTTATACATATATAAGTTGAATATATGTCCACAAATTTTGAACCATTAAAAATGAATGTATGATTTGTTATGAATTTTAAGAGGTGACTGGTTCAGAAATTGTTGAAGTTTCAGAATTTATCATTTTGGTGAAAAATTCTAGAATTGGTGGGCCTCACTTTTGGTTGGTGAAGAAATGTGCTGAATTTTATTTCAAATGTGGTGGGTGGAAATAGTAGCAGGTAAAGCCATCAGATAGCAGGTCAAGTCTGCTTCGGCGTGCTAATATTTTCCTATAAATAGAGGGTTAAGTTAGAATTAAAAATCACACCAGAAACAAGTTTTCTCTCTATATTATTGAGCGTATTTTATGAGTATTTAGATACTTTGAGAGTTGTTATTCAGTACAAGTTTTTTCAAATAATATATTTCGATATTCCAATGTAAGTACTCGCTTTTTGAGGTAAGAGATTTTAAGGGTTGTTATGTTTTTCAGTTTCGTAATTTTTCTGACCTTCAAAAATTCTGGAAAAATTTGAAATGATAATTTGATGAGATTTCTAGATTGTGTCCAAAAATGGCGATTTTTGGATGTATAGATTAAGAGTTATGAATTTTATGAGAAAAGACTATTTTAAAAGTAAACACTTATAACTCCTTGTGGTTAACTCCAAAATTGGTAAACTTTTTATTGGGAGTACATGTATATAACAGAAGTATACTCTGTGAATTTCGGAATTTTTAGATTAAAGTATAATTTATGATAAATGTCTAAATATTCGGCGGTTTTGGGCATATGAAAAATAGTAAATGAATTTTAAAAATTCTGAGAAAAATATATGTTCAATATGGAACTATATTCTGCTAAATCCCAGAAAAGAAATATTTTTGGAACTGATTTGGTATTTTTCATGAAAATAGACTAGTTATGAGTAAATGAATTAAATATGTTATGTGAAGTAAGAAAATTGGAAAATAGGATTTTATGGCTTGAGAATCCTATATGAGGTATATGCAGATTTTTGATGAGGGTTTTGGTTATTTGGTGATTTGATCTTATGAGTTTGGCATTTTAAGATGATTAAATGCATTATTTAGTAAATTTTAAACAATTAAAATAAATTGTTTATAAGTTTAAGAAATGTTATTTCAATATCATTATACCGAAATATTGGTATAAATTTTATTGTGGAATTTCTACCTTTTTGTGTCAGGTTTACTATTCATGAGTTACTATTCACGAAGTTACTATTTATGGGTTACTATTCACGAATTACTATTCATGACAAAATTGGTTTCTTTTTCTAACCAAATTATAGTTGATTTATGAATATTACTCTTGAGATTAAATCTAGATATTTTGATTATATTGATTTTATTATTATATATAATATTTTTATAACCCTAATGATGATATTTCTCTTTGACTTGAGTGTAAAGATGGGTAGATTTTGGTATGATCATGACTATGGGTTCCTTTGGCCAAGAGTCTGCAAAGTTGAATTGTTGACCGGTATGATGATCATGACCATTGAATTTATAATTGAATATCTTTAGCTTAAGTGCAAAGTGAAATGATCAACATAGTTATAATTATTGTTTATATAAATTCAAATGATTATATATTTCTTTGAGATATTAATATATTTGGCACAGAGTGCAAATATGAATGTTGAGGAATATCTTTGGCCTGTAGTGCAAAGATGAATTGTTGATGAATATTTTTGGCCGTAGTGCAAAGATGAAGTTATTAGTATGATTATGAACATGAAATGTGATTTGGTGTAACCATGATCTTTGATGTTTCAGGTAAAGATAGGTGATGAAAATTATCTTCGTCCTGGATGAGAAGAGGAATTTAGAACTACAATTATGATTATGAGTTATTCATATGATTGTGGACCAGAATTGTTGATTGATGTTACAGGGATAAAATATTGTTGATGGATTTTTAACATAGAGAAGATAATAGACTTTATAGTCTATTTGACTCTTCTAATGAATTGCTCGTTCCGCTGCAACTATGGTTGAAATTTTTATCATCTACCATATGTTCTAAATCTCTGAGTTATTATTGATGAAGGCTATTGATAATTTAATTATCTTTAGTCATGATATTCTTTACTGGGCTAGTTGTGCTCACCCTTCTATTTCATAATTCCTTTCAGGTAATAAGAGTGTAGCTGGGTCGAGCGGGGGTAACAGGGGAATAGAACGGTGGTCATCATTTAGTAGTTATATTTGGTGAATCAACTAGGGTGAGACGAACCCAACGTTGGAAGGGTGTTTTGCCACTATCATACAAGATGTCTAATGACATACAACCTCGTGTCATCATAAGACAGGGTTGTGCTCATCCACTTGCAGAGTATATTTACGAGCACTACCTATATAATCTTGGTGTTTGTTTGAAGTATAATTCTCAATTAGAGACAGTGGAGATAATGATATGTCAAGAGAAGACTCACCATTGGGAAGAATATGATTGTAATCTTCTCGTTTTTCTTTGGGGTCTATTGGGCCAACCAAGGATAATTCTGCGGCCATAAGATATCTATCATAACCTAGAAGCATGGCCTCCCATATATGAAGGTTTCCTTGAGCACTTCCCAAAGATTCTAATTTCTAAAACAGTTTTTGACTATACCTTTATGTAAGGTGTCAATCTGACGTGCTATCCAAGGTTGGGATGAGAGTCATAGTTGGTATATATTTGTATCCAAACTCACAGCATATGTGTTGTTGTATTTTACACGACAATTGTTGTAATAAAATTATAGTTATTTTCTGTACCATGTATTTGGCGACTCAGAATAGGTTGGATGGAATGGACCTATTTTGGGGTTGTCACATATGATATATCAGCCACTTTAAAGATTAATCAAAAACCAAAAACCCTAGCCGCTCTTAGAGAGAGACTAGAGAGAAAAACTTTGTGGCTAGTACCGCGACTCTTTTACAGCAGATCGTGTGACGGTTCACGAGACGTTCGTGTGGATAACGTAGAGGCGCAGTTCGTTTGAATTGCATTGGAGATTCGATCATATCAATTCTAGCTTCTATAATCGATATAAATTTCTAACCACTGAATTAATATGTTTTTCGCATGGATTATGTTTTAGGGTTTCGGTATTGTCTTTGAAAATTTTTAAATTCCGCTGCGTTTTTGTGCCAAAATCCCTACAGTGGTATCAGAGTTACTTGCGAAAATGATTAATTCAGATTACGTGTTTTAAGTGTATTCGATATAAATGATATATGATGATGCATGTTTACCGATCTGAAATTGAATATATGATATTCCATTGTATGCATATTCTGGTATTTTGAATTATATCTGTAATATATATGTATGTATATGATGTTCTGTTAATCGTATCTTAGAAGGTGGAATAACAATACAACTTTTGTACTAATTGGATTAGAAGCATGAAGATTCGGTTTAATATGATTAATTGAAACTGGACATATATGATATGTTATGGGTGTACTTTTATTATGAGTGTTATGTCGAATTTGATATGATTATGGAATTGTTTCAGAGATCGTATGGAAAAATTCTACAATATAGATTGTAGTTCGAAAAAAAATTCGGTATTTTCTATCCCCTCTTCCGACCGGCGGCGTGAGACCACACCCTTCTTGATCGACGATCGGACAATGACCAGACCCCCTCGACTCCCAGTCGGTGAAACCACGATGGTCGTGACCCTATATTTTGTATATAGTTTTCTTTAACTATATAAACACTGTTATGTGATTTTGTGATATGCATGGTGCACAGTTATGGCCTTTTTGACCCATAGGTTAGTGGTTTTTAGTTTTGAAATACGACTTGCATGTCGTGCCTTTCTATAAATTCTGATGTGACATTTCTTCTCATCTAAATCCCCTCGAATGTAACTCGAGGTTTCTTTATGTCATGTAATAATCTATAGTCGATGAAGAACACGATGGAAAGATGATGATGGAGAGGAGGCACATGCATGAGGAAGATCCAAGGAAGCTACTATTTTGAAGATCTTTTACCACCTTAGATTGACTTTCAATCTTTCATTAGCTTGAAAAGATTGACAGTGGATTGGGCCATAACTGTGACACATTTATTTTGCACTTTATTTATGCTTGTATACGATATAATATGATAAATAATGTGCATTCTTAATAAGATTAAAATTGGTGAGATCTAAATTAATTAATAAAATCCCTCATTAAATATTAAGTCTAAATCAGATGCCTTCCAATGAATAACACTCATCAAGACCTTGATCGATGGATGTAGGGTTGCCAAAGCAAAGTACCCTATTTATCTTGGTAAGATGCGATCGGATAATTGTGATATCCAAATTGTTAAATTCATTGGGCCCGACTTAACTAAGTTATCTTAATAGGATTGTGGACTTAGAGGAATGGAGTTTGGTAGGTACCATTAGATGGACTAGAAACACATGTTGTTTACCAAACTATCCAAGAGTTATATATGATATAATTGACAAGGGGTTGTTTACCTAAATAATTGTGTTTTGAGAGATTAGCCAAAGCTAACTTAAGGCATAATGAAATATGGATCTTGGCTCACTAGAAAAATTTACTAGAAAATGCTTTCCGAATTAATGGTGAGGGCTATTAATTTGAATAAAATAGTGGGGTATATTTTGAATGTACTATTATCAATTACATAATATTAAAAACTCTGTAACTTGACTTATTATTTTTGCACTTATAAATTGTAGATATCAATGGCTAACAACAACAACACAAATAGTCTTTCACTACGATCAGTCCTTAAGAAGGAAAAGCTGAGTGAAATTAATTTCCTAGACTGGCATAGGAACTTGAGGATTGTCCTCAAACAAGAGCGTAAGCTATATGTCCTTGATGGACCCATTCCTGCAGCACCAGCTAACACTACACCACGTGCAGAGCATAATGCTTACAAGAAGCATCAAGATGATACTCTAGAAGTGAGTTGTCTCTTGCTAGCAACTATGAACACTGAGCTTCAGAAGCAACATGAGTTGATGGATGCTTATGAGATGATCGAGCATCTCAAGAAATTCTTCAAAGGGTATGCTCGACAGGAGAGGTATGATACAAGCAAAGCTTTGTATCACTCCAAGATGGGTGAACGTGATCAAGTTGGTCCACATGTGCTGAAAATGATTGGGTATATTGAGAACCTTGATAGGTTGGGTTTTCCAATCACTCTGGAAGCCCAAACTGATCTTGTTTTGCAATCTTTGAACAACAGCTACTCTCAATTTGTTATGAATTATCTAATGAATGAAATTGAGAAACCACTTATTGAGTTGTTGAGCATGTTAAGAACTGTCGAGAACAACATGAAAAAGGCAGGACCCACCCATAATGATGGTGCAAAAAGGGAATGCTAAGGGAAATTGGAAAGGTAAGAAGAAGATAAGATCTAAATCTGGTGCCAAACCCAATTCCAAAACCAAACAGGATTTAAAACCTAAAGGTGGGGTGGCTAAAGAAGGTGATTGTCACTTTTGTGGAAAACCTGGACACTGGAAGAGGAATTGTCATGCTTATTTGGAAGAAGTGAAGAAATAGAAAGGAAGTGTGACTTCTGATTCGGGTAAATATGTTATAGAAGTCAACTTGTCTACTTCTACATCATGGGTATTGGATACTGGATGTGGTTCTCACATTTGTGTTAATGTGGAGGAACTCCAATGGAGTAGGACTTTGGCAAAAGGAGAGGTTGACCTACGAGTTGGGAATGGAGCAAAAGTTGCTGCACTAGCCGTAGGAATTTATCATTTATCTTTGCCCACTGGGCTAATATTAGAATTAGAGGATTGTTATTATGTGTCTGCTATAAGCAAAAACATTATTTCTGTTTCTTGTTTGGACAAGAAATGTGACACCCCCAAAATAGGTCCAATCCATCCAACCTATTTTGAGTCGCCAATGCATGGTACAGAAAACAACTACAACTTTATTACTACAATTGTCGTGCAAAATACAACAACACATATGTTGTGAGTTTTGATACAAATATATACCAACTGTGACTCACATCCCAACCTTGGATATCACGTCATAATGGAACCTTACATAAAGGTACAGTCTGAAAGTAGTATGCACATAAGCCAATCATGTTTGATGATAAAGAACATACTTTGTAACAATCTTATTCATTTATTAATAAAAAGTATTAATTTATTAAAGGCTTTTAATTATCTACATAATGTTGTTTTATAATATGTGATAAACTCATAGTTTTAAGAAATGATTTTAGAATAATGATGATGATCATTCTAATGAGATCTAAATTCTTAGAAAGCTTAAAACTAAAATAGTTCCCAATCGTTGGATTACTAAATTAGGGATTAGTGAATCCGGATATATTGGTACATACGTTGTTTTGCTCATTGGATGATGATGATTGATCTCATGATTATTTGTGTGGAGACACTAAAGCAAGTATGTAGGTGCTTATTAAAGAATAAGTTCATTTGAGCGTGGCTCGCTAAGGAATACCTAATGGAGTTTTACTTGCTGTCAATAGGAATTTCAGTAGTGATAGTAGTACAAGTGATCCTTGGACTTGAGATCATCATAGTATCTTGTGTATGATGAGTTATACTTTGACTTATTCCTTAAGACCCTTAGGGTATATTAAAGGGTATGCTTGGGTATAATAAGTTGTATATGGAGATAATGTATGATCAATAAAGATTCTACCACTTCTAGTAAAAGAAGAGAATGTCCTATGTGATTCGATAAATGACAACCCAGATAGTCCTTGGCGGCGTGATGAAATTAGAAAGGAGTTTCTAATTTGCATTATTTGGAGTTGCGCATTTAAGAGTCGAAATACATATATTAAAATAAAATAAGACTTGACAGTAATTCCATGTCTTCTATTTAATTGGGATATTGTATGGTGGAAGGATTGAATTGTATGGTAACTAGTTACTCAAAGGTTCTTTTATGATTAATGTTGAAATCTATATTATCTAGAAAGTCGTTGATCGCTAGGGAGACTTATCTCTATTGTAGAATAAATATTATTTATTTAAATAAATTAATAGTTTAATTTATTTATTTAAATAAGATTAGAATTGTTCTAATTGATTTATTCACAACCGGTTTAATATGGAGAACCTAAAGGGTAAAACCATAAAAGGAAGAATAATTATTTAAGAAGTTAATGGCATAATCGTAATAATAAGTTAAGTATATTTAATTTAAGGGATAAATAATGTTTTGGTCACTGTACTAGAGTTCAATTTTCATTGTGGTTACCAATTTTTTTTTATTACAATCAAATAACTGTACTATCAAATATTACAAAATGGTCATTAATTTTAATTTCCGTTCAAAAACCAAACGGAAATGCTTAATAGACTAACAGAATCCACATGGTACTGAGGTTGCACGTAGGGTCCACTCCCACGTGGATCTGTAGTCAAATGTAATACACTTTTTGGTTACTGTACTAGGGTCCAATTTTCATTGTAGTTACTGAATTTTTTTTTGTTACAATTGAATAACTGTACTCTGACGCCTCCAAAATAGGTATACATCACCCATTCTTAGTCGTCAAATACATGGTGCAGAAACAACTACAACTTTATTAATACAACATAAAAACTGTGAGTTTAAATACAAATATTGTCATCTAGACAATATCCACACTCAAATAAGTCCTCATTACAATTATTAATACACTATTTTACAGAATGGTGAGGACTACTAGAACAACTTCTAGAACCATCATTCCACACCCCGACTAGTACAATAGACAAGGAAAAGGGTGAGCTCAACTAGCCCAGTAAAGAACATTATGACTAAGATAATATAGAACAAATTATCGTTAGTCCTCAACAGGGAAAAATCTAATAGAATACAATAGACAACCAGTTTTAAATCAATCTTCGTAGCGGAAATAATAATTCATTATAAGAGTTAAGTAAAGAATGCAAACTACTATCTTCTATATATGAATTTAAAAGTTCATCACCGATATTTTATCCCTGTAACATCAATCAATATATATCTAGAATCAAATATTCATCTTTGCACTACGAGCCAAAGATATTCATCATTAGTTATGTTCATCTAAACACTGCTCATCTTTTTGCTACTACGCCAAAGATATTAATCAGTCGGTCATGTTCATCTCAACACCTGTTCATCTTTGCACTACGAGCCAAAGATATTCATCAAGAAATCATTCATCTTTGCACTACAGGCCAAAGATATTCAGTAATATCATCATTTAGGACTGAGGATGATGAAAAATATTTTAAAGAAAACGAATCCAGTGAAACAAAAGAACAAATATTAAGGATTCGTACTTTACACAATCCAAGTTCAACAATACTTCATAAGTAATCAGAGTGGAGTAAAATTCAAGAATGATCAAAACATAGATCCAATCAAAGATAGGAATCATAACCGACAATCTTGGACACAGAAAAGAAAATTTAATTTTTCTGTGAATAGTGTCGTATTCGTGAATAGTGCCGTATACGTGAATAGTGCTGTATACGTGAATAGTAACTCCGACCTCAAAAGATAGAAATTTCACAAAAAAACATCATCACGCTTTGTGAATAGTACTCGTGAATAGTAACTCGTGAATAGTAACTCATGAATAGTAACCCCGACATAAAAAAGTTCCAAATTTGATAAAAATTTTCAACCAATATTTTAGCATAATGATATTGAAGAAATAATATCATTTTCGAATAAAATAACATCCCTTACCTCAGAAAGAATAGTACTTACATTGGAATCTTTTGATATAGTCTTTGAAAAACTTGCACCGTATAGCAATACTCAAAGTACTAAAATACTCACAAAATACGCTCGATATTATAGGGAGATAAATAGAGATAAAACTTCAGTTTCTGGTGTGATTTTCAATTCTAACCTAAACACCCTATTTATAGAAAAATGCTTAGAACACCAAAGTAGAAAATTTAATAAAATATTAATATATATTATAAATTTACTTAGCCCAACTTTGAAGATCTGAATTCAGATCATTTATAACACATGTGAGCCCACTAATTGCACAAAAAACATTTTTCTCAAAATAATTAACTAAAACTCCCAAAATCAATTATTTGAACTTGAACTTCAATAATTCATAACAAATAGCCTTTTTGTCGAAAAATTGAATCTCGCATTTTTTATAAAAATTCAATTCTCTACAACTTTACGTAAGAAAGAAAGTTTTTCCAAATTCCAAATGTAAAATTGACCGAAATCCACATACGGATGATTTTACAGGCTATAATCAAATTTCAGTCAAGAAATGGGGTCCACCGATACACAAAACATGTGTTAAACAACTTTTGCAACAAAAATACTCTTCCTCCTCGTATACTCATATATCCCACATTCATTGTAAAAATATTATCATTATTATATTATAATAATATAATAAAATATTATTTTATCAGAAAAGATAAAATATCAATTTTTAACAATTGTCACTTTAAAAATTTTCTCCATCTATATCCACATAAAATCAATATTTCCTCATCATATAAATCAATAATTAATTATTCATAAATAATATTACGTAAATCACAAGATCTTGACAACGGCATAGCTCCTCAGGAAAGAGGGGGCTTTCCAATAAGGATTTCTCCTTATTGGCGCCCAATTAGGTGACCAAACCTCTCCTTAAATAGAACTTTCTAGACATTGCCAATAATGTTTTCTAATAATATTATTCAGATAATATATATTATTGCTTCGATAATAGAAAATATTGTGTAGTGACAATTATTGAAACAACAGTAATATAAAATATCAACGCAGCAATTATTGAATCAATAAAATAAAATCTTGAATATAGAATTCACGTAACAATTATTGAGTAGTGTCTTCTTTGCGTGTAAGAATCAATAATTGGTGCAATACCGGTGCTATCTTGTCAACAACGCGTATTCATCGTGTTTTTAACCACCGGTATTTCAACAATGATAATGGTAACAACTCTGTAGTTATTTATAAACAACTCATACTTGTCTTTTCTTCATCCAATCTCTTTTCGTTATGGGGACCACAAAAGATCATATTGTCGTCATTTAATATTCCCCTCGACAAAGCAAGAATATTCCACGACCAAATGAATATTCTCCCAATGACAATGAATATTTTATAACCATCTTTTATTTTAAAATAATCACAAGATTTTACTCATAACTAACCACATTAATCAATTAAACCCTTACTATTTCAAAATAATAAATAGAGGAAATTCCATTTTATTAAAAAAAAAAAAATCGGGTCTTATATGTTCTCTCAAAAATTACAAAATGATTATTACTTAAAATTATTATTATTTAAAAATGTTGAAAGTCAATGTTGAAATTATTATTATTTAAAATTATTATTATTATTATTATTATAATAATAATAATAATATTTATTATTATTATTATTACTATTATTACTCTTTTGAAATTATTATTATTATTATTATTATTATTATTATAAATTATAATAATAATTTTACTACTCCACTTTGTTTAAAGGGGATAATACACTTTTTGATTCTTGTCTTAGGGTCCAAATACAATTAATTTTATTATTATTCTTTAAAATTATTATTATTATTATTATTTTGAAATTATTATTAATACTACTATTATTATTATTAAAATTGTTATTATTATTTTAAAATTATTGTTATACAATACTATTAATTTTACTCAGAAGTTCTACATATTATTAAAATTATTATTATTATTATTATTATTATTATTATTATTTTAAAATTATTATTATTAATAGTATTTTATTATTTAAAAAGAAAAAGCCCTTTCTTTTCTTGAATCTGATCAACATTGACTTTCAACATTTCTAAATAATAATAATTTCTAAATAATAATTGTTGGGCCATAATCCTTTTCCTTATTGGGCCAGACTTAATGGGTTCTCCTCCCTTGGATCATGTTACTCTTGTCCTGATTGATCCGAATGATTTGGGCCCAATTACTTGATTATTTCGTTGGGTCCTTTCGGTTGGATCCTATTCGTTTGGGTCATTTTCATTATTCGGGCTTGGTCATTGAATTGGCCCATTATACAAATTGTCACTTAATCCAACTTTGACCCTAGTAATCATTATACCAAATGATAGTTGACTCATCGTATCGCCACCTTTTCGCATGGCATTAATGAGGATGAGACTCGGATGACCGTGGTGGCAAACAAAGGTAGCAGTGTGGAAGTAGTCGTTTTACTTTCTACCGAAATGACCAAAAGTGGGGGAAAAGGTGTCAAAAAATGATGAGTGGCACGGTAAACCGAGACTGGAGTATGTATGGGGCTAAGATCACATAAGAAGGTAAGTAACACACACATCCATATTATTATTCTCTCTCAGACATTAGACATTATTTTTCTCTCCATTGTTGACATTGTGATCGCCGATACTGACTCTCACGCCGGAGCTATCCCCTCACGGTCGGCCGTCGCTGCTTTTGGTGTTGACTTGTTGAATCTGCTGCAGATATATCGGACGCGTCTTGGTGATTGGGACGTGGAGAAAGATCTTGGCGTTAACATTGGCGCTAGAAGGAGGGCTGAGTTCTAGTGTCCTGAGTATTTTTCAATCACAGACTGTGTTTGTTCTACACATCGATATTCATGGTAAAGAGTAGAACACCTACACCGAAGCGGGCGTACCGAGGGTCCACCAAATCGACGACACCACGAGTGTCTGCTGAGGATCGTTTGGGACCGGCAATAAGTGTTTATGCTAGCACAGCGTCCAAACGATCACCTGAAGATTTTCGGTCGAAAGCGGTGGGCAAGGCTAAACGTAGGCTAGTCTTCCCGACGGAGAAAGCGTCTGCCACTTGGCGGGAAACGGTAGAAGGCACTTTCGCTTAGAACTCGATAATGAGAGGACCAAGACGAAAAAGCTTCACGACCGCTAAGATGGCGGATGAGGCGGATAGAGCTATGGAAGTACTCGTGAAGCAACGACGGAGGATATAGCCGAAGCGAGATGGCCCGGATGGCGAGTTGAGAGACGAAGAGCTCGATTATGATCAATCAGAAGAGCAAGGACACCAAGTAGAAAGAACCTCGTGCTCATTCGGGACGAGAGTCTCGGGGGCCGAACTCGAGAAAGAAGAAGATCTCAAGCCCTACTCCTCAAAGATCAAGAGGGTACATCACCCTGTCGATTCTAAGGAGCAAGGTCGGAGAGAACGAAGAGGTCGATCCAGAGATCACACTCCTGAGACCACAAAGAAAGCCCTTATTGTTGCACATTTTCGCCATAGTGCCCGAGCTCAGAGACAAAGTATATCTAGAGATCGTACTCCCGAGAGTCTACTGAGGGTACACCACCCTGTGGACACTCGTCATCGTAAAAGCCCTTCTAGAGTTGAAGGCTCTATTGTAAGAAACCGGTCTACTCAGAGGAGGAAGGAGTCACTGAAAAAAGAAGCGTCATCTCAACCAGAAGGTGTGGAGTATCTGGTTAAAGAGTTAAAAGAACTTCGGAAGCAGCTTGCCGAAGTACAAAAAACGAAGGATACTTTGGGAAAGAAGGCATCCCCTTTTCCATGGAGATTCTTAAAGAAAAAGTCGACCCCACCAAGAAGTTTCCCATATCGAGAGTTATGATGGATCGGGGATCCTATGACCACAATCGCGCTCGAATCGACCGATGGATTATTATGACTTTAGCGATGTCATTAAGTGTCATACTTTTGTCACAACACTCAGAAAGGATGCCCGGCAGTGGATGGGGACTTTGCCCTCGATTCAATTTCATCTTGGGCAGACATGTGCAGTAAATTTCATGCTCGCTTCGGGAGCAACAAAAGAAGGGGAAAACCAACTCGTTCGTTGGCTCAGGTTCGACAGTTTTCGAATGAGTCTTTGGGCCAATATGTGAAGCGGTTCAAGTGAAGCGATCGGCGATGATGACCTAAACGATCTACAAGCCGTTGGACTGCTTTGAGAATGGGTTAGATCCGGTCGATCGTAGAAGTTGGTGAAAAGTTAATGTTTCATCACCAAGAGTCTCGGCCAAGCCTTCGACAAAGTCAAGGCTATATCGTGGTGGAGGAAGCCATGAGATGACCTCAAACGCCCTTCTTCGAGCCGGGCTTAAGGAGGAGATCGATGTAACCGATAGAGACCAGAAAAAGAATGAAGGGAATAAAGACCGCTACGAAGGCGGGTCGAAGAAATATAACAATTGGAGACAGGGTGGAGGACGTTCGTTCGCTCCAGCCCAGAGAGTGAATAGGACGTACACAGCACTCAACACAGACAGGGCTGTTATCTTGGATCAAATTAAAAATCAACCTATCTTCGAGCCACCTCGAGATAACATTAAGCCCGGGAAAGGGAATTCTCGCAAGTATTGTGATTATCATCAAGCTTCGGGTCATGATACGAACGACTGTGCTAGTTTGAAGGACTTTATTGAAAGAAAGGTACAAGGCGGGGCTTTAATTCAGTATGTGGCTGCCAGAACTAATCAACAGCAGGATAGAGGGCCTGTTCCAGCAGCTCAACCAGTTCAGCAAGCGTTGCCAGCTCCGGAACAGCCTGCAAGGCACGTGGTAGATGTCATCACTGGGGGTACTTCTGGCAAACTCGTTGGAAAGAAGCGCCGAAGTTACTTGGATTCGGTCGTATCGTTGGCGGTACCTCCCAAAGACCGACAGACCTATTCGAGTCTGAGAATCTCCTTTATCGATGAAGATTACCCTTCTAAGTCATCGAACCGCACGAGGATCATTGGTCTTGATCGCACAAGTGGGTTCGGTGGATATGAAGTGGATGATGGTAGATAATGGGTCTTCAGAGATATTACGTATGCCCACGCTTATCAGAGGATGCACCTAGACGGGCGAAAGATAGAGATAGGACAAGAGGCTCCTATATATGGTTTTAGTAACGACCTGGTCAAGGTGGCTGGAACCATTGAACTACCAAATATCTTGAACTACCCCAACGGTAGAAATTATTTGCAAATTTTATGTTGTGCATGTAGATTCTGCTTATAATGCTTTTTGGGAAGGCCTACTTTAATTGCTTTGCAAGCTGTGACCTCTATTCCTCATTTCAAAATCAAATTTCCTACGACCCATGGGGTTGGCGAGGTGAAAGGGGATTTGGATCTGGCTAGAAGGTGTTATAGGAACGCTGTGATCACTTCGGGAGTGGGAGTATCGAAGCAGAAGCAGACCATGACGATAGAGATCTAACCCTTCACAGAGAGTAGTTCCGAACCGTTTGGTCATGCCGGGCTGAAGAAACGGAGGAGATAGAGCTCATCCCGCAAAGAGAACAAGACGGTGCAAATAGGTTCGTGCCGCCGTAACCTCTCCGATTTAACCTTGTGGAGCTCTGCGCAATGCTATATCGACATTTTCGCATGGGAACCTCAGGATATGCCGAGAGTAAGCAGGGATATCGCTGAGCATCGGTTGGAGGTGGACCCGTCAAAGAAGCCAGTCCCAATGAAGAGGGAGGATTTTTGCACACGAACGTCGTGAATCATTGATGAAGAGATTGCAAAAGTCATTGGCGGTGACTTCATCTTTGAGATCGACTACCCACAATGGATGGCGAATGTGGTGCTTTGGTCCGTAAGAAAAATGGTAAATGGCGAGTCGCATCGATTACTGCTTGACCTAAATAAAGCTTGTCCGGCGGATTTCACTACCGCTACCCCACATCGACTAACTCATCGATGCCACTTCGGGGTATGCTTTGTTAAGTTTCATGGACGCGTTCTCTGGATATCATCAAATTTCTATGTGTAAAGAGGATATACCGAAGACGGCGTTCATTATGCATCGTTCAGTATATGCCTATAAGAAAATGACTTTCGGCCTCATCAATGCCAGAGCCACATACCAGAGGATGATGAACCATGTCTTCAGATATCAGCTGGGCAGGAATATGGAGGTGTACGTGGATGACATGATTGTCAAAAGCATGTTGGTGCATAAACATCTGGATGATTTAGAAGAATGCTTTCAAACAATTCGTCATCACAATTTGAGATTGAACCCCACTAAGTGCACCTTCGATCTAGAAATTTGGCAAATTTACGGGTTATCTTGTCGATCGAGAGAGAATTGAAGCCAATCCGAGAAGATTCAAGCGATCTTGAACATGAAGACTCCTCAGTCATTTAAAGATGTTCAACGTCTGACTGGAAGGATTGCAGCTTTAAGGAGGTTCATGTCCAAGTCGGCAGAAAGATGTTTACCGTTCTTTGATACATTGAAAGGGCCGAAGAATGCAAAGACGTTTCAATGGACTTGGAGTGAGGGGACCTTCCGTGAGCATCAAGTCCTACCTATCTTGGCACCTTTGTTGGTGAAACCCTCTTCTTTGAACCCCTATATTTGTACTTTGCGGCTAGTTCGTTGGCGATAGGAGCGATTTTGATGCGTGAAGTTGGGGTAAGCAAAGACCCGGTTTATTATGTAAGCCATGTCCTTCGGGATCTTTGAAATAAGGTACCCAAACATTAAAAGTTTGCTTTTGCTTTAATAACTCGCTAGTCGAAAAGCTTAGGCAATACTTCCGGTAGATTGGTAATAGTATATCTGAGATCGACCTTTGAAGAAGATTATGGGCAAACCTGAGGTATCAGGGAGATTAGCTGCATGGACGATGGAGTTGTCCCAATTTTTCATTGAATATCATCCCCGAACCGCCATCAAAGGGCAAGCCTTGGCTGATTTTGTAGTTGAATGCTCGTTTTCTGAAGTTGATGAAGTTGTGGCAGAAGTTGAAGGATCGAACGAGCGATTCTGATTTTTCAATGAGGCGAGTTCGTGGACGCTGTATGCAGATGGGTCTTCTACCACGGACGTCAGTGGAGCAGGGATTATTCTTACGAGTCCGGAGGGATTCAAGGTGCAGCAGGCCATCAGATTTCAGTTCAAAGTGACAAACAACGAAGTAGGTATGGCGGTACTTGCGAGGATTCTGAGTGGCAAAAGAGTCTTGAAGTGCAAAGAATAATCATCTTCGATGATTCTCGCTTAGTCGTTAAGCAACTTTACGGGAATACAAAGCTCGAGGCCCAAAATGATCAAATATCTAGCAGAATTGAAGGAACAACTTCAACATTTCCAATCCTACGAGTTTCAGGGGGTCGAGCGTAATAACAATTCAATTGCTGATGCACTCTCCAAATTAGCCACTACGGATGTTAACGTCTTTGATGGGTCGGTTTACTTAGAAATTTTGCAGCATCCTAGTGTCCATCATGAATCGGTGATGTGCATTGACCGAACCAACTGCTGGTTGACTCCATATATAGAGTATTTGGCAGATGGCGTCTTACCTTCGGATCAGATGCTCACCAAGAAAATCAAGTATAAGAGTGCTAATTTTGTTCTGATTGATGGGGATCTGTTCCAAAGGGCTTTCTCATCTCCACTACTGAAATGCCTGACTCCATCTGAAGCTGAATATGCTCTCCGGGAAGTACATGAAGGCATCTGTGGCGACCATATGGCGGCTAAGTCATTAGCTTACAAAGTACTTCGACAAGGGTACTACTGGCCTACCATCTTCAAAGAAGCGACTGAATACGTCAAGAAGTGCGAGAAGTGTCAACTCAACAACGATCAGATCCCATTATCACCACCGAAGAGCTATACTCGATCTTATCTCCTATACCCTTCATTTATGCTGGGGTTGATATCTTTGGGTCCATTCTACCAAGGCAAAAGGTCAAGTCGGTTTTGTTATAGTTACCATCGACTTATATGACCAAGTAAGTAGAAGCAAAGCCACTTAGGTTAATAACGAAACAGGAATGCTTGAAATTTTGAAAGAATCGATAGTATTTCGTTTCGGGATTCCTAAGGTGGTAATATCGGACAATGGACGTCGGGTTTGTGGGATCGAAATTTGAAGTATTTTGAAAGAACTGGGGATTCAAAGATGAAAAGACTTCGATGGCTCATCCACGATCAAATGGAAAGTTGAAGTGACCAATAGAACGGCTGCTTGAATGGGATCAAGCCTTGATTGGATGAAGCCAAGGCGAGATGGCGGAGGAGCTACTTAGCGTGTTATGGGCTTATCGAACTACTCAGGGACTACAACGGGGACTCACCTTTTCAGATTGGCCTATGGTGCGATGCCTTAGTCCCAGTTGAAATTGGATCTCCAAGTCTTGAGTCGATCATTTCGAGAGAGATATACAATGAGGAAGGGCTTAAGGCCAATCTTGATTTGCTTGAGGAAGTAAGAGAAAGCAAACCTTAGTCAAATTGGCGACCCTATCGGTGAAGAGTGGCCAAGCATTATAACAAGGGGTAAAGTTTGAAGGTTCAAGTAGAGATTTTGTCCTCGGAGAAGCCAAGCATCTACACCTCGAAATCTGGAAAGGCGATGCCAAACCGGGAAGGACCGTATGAAATCAACGAAGTCAAAGCCGGAACTTATCGGTTGAAGGCATTAGATGGGTCGACAATTAAGAATACTTAACACTTGTTGGCGAGCTTAGGAAGTACTTTCAAGAAAATGATGTCGATTACATTGGAAGTCTCAAAATATTTATGTCATCATCTGTGACGACCCCAAAATAGGTCCATTCCATCCAACCCATTCTCGAGTCGCCAAATACATGGTACGAAACAACTACAACTTTATTATCACAACAATAAAATCTGAGTTTAAATACAAATATTATCTTCTGAGACAATATTTATACTCAAATAAATCCTCATCACATTTATTGATACATTATTTTACAATAATGGTGAGGACTACTAAACAACTCTCTTCATTCCATTCCATACCCCGACTAGTACTCGCTACATTCTCGCCTCCCGAGAAGAAAAATGGAACAACAAGGAAAAGGGTGAGCTCAACTAGCCCAAGAAAGAATGTTATGACTAAGATAATATACAACAAATTATCGTTAGTCTCCAACAGGAAAAATCGATAGAATACAATGACAACAAGTTTCGATCAATATTCGCAATGAAATAATAATTCATAGTAAGAGTTACGTAGAGAATGAAATCTACTATAATCTATGAATTTAACACCATCATCAATATTTTATCCTGTAACATCAATCAATATTCATCTCAAATCAAATATTCATCTTTTTTCTGCCAAAGATATTCATCAATCGGTCATGTTCATCTCAACACTGTTCATCTTTGCACTAAAGGCCAAAGATATTCATCATCGATCGTGTTCATTTAAACACTGTTCATCTTTGCACTACACCAAAGATATTCATCGATCGGTCATGTTCATTTAAACACCTGCTCATCTTTGTACTACGGGCCAAAGATATTCTTCGAAATCATTCATCTTTTGCACTACTGGCCAAAGATATTCTTGAAAATCATTCATCTTTGCATTACGGGCCAAAGATATTCATCGATCGGTCGTGTTCATTTAAACACTTTTCATCTTTGCACTCTGAGGCCAAAGATATTCATCACTCGGTCATGTTCATTTAAACACCGCTCATCTTTGTACTACAGGCCAAAGATATTCTTTCAGAAATCATTCATCTTTGCACTCTACGGGCCAAAGATATTCTTCAGAATCATTCATCTTTGCACTACAGCCAAAGATATTCAATAATATCATCATTTAAGACCGAGGATGATGAAAAATATTTTTAAAAAACGAATCCAAAGAAACAAAATGACAAGGATTAAGGATTAAGGATTCGTACTTTGTTTTATCCATGTTCAAAAATACCTCAAAATAATCATAGTGGTGTAAAATTCAAGAATGATCAAAACATGGATATAATCAAAGCTAGTATCCAGAATAGATATTTTAGACGAAAAGAAAAATTTTCATTTTTCTATGAATAGTGCCGTATTCGTGAATAGTGTCAGATATCGTGAATAAAGTCCGTATACGTGAATAGTAAATCCACACCCAAAGATAGAAATTCCACAAAAAAACATCTTCACGCTTCATGAATAGTACTCGTGAATAAGTAACTCGTGAATAGTAACTCATGAATAGTAACTCGTGAATAGTAACTCATGAATAGTAACCCCACATGAAAAAGTTCCAAATTTGATAAAAAGTTCCAACCAATATTTCAAAGATAATGATATTGAAGAAATAATATCATTTGAGAAGAAAATAACATCCCTTACCTCAAAGAATCGATTTTGGAGGAAAGGTCAAGTGATCTTCGAATGAAACTTTGTACTTGAATAAAGAACTCTCAAAGTATCTAAATACTCACAAAATACGCTCAATAATATAGAGAGAAAAGAGAGAAACTTTGTTTCGTGTGTGATTTTCAATTCTAACTTAGCCTCTCTATTTATAGGAAAATGTTAGCTCGCCAAGCAGCATTTCGACTCAAGCACCGATGGCTTTACCTCGCTACTATTGCCACCCACCACATTTGAAATAAAATTCAGCACATTTTTTTCACCAACCACAAGTGGGGCCCACTCAATTCTAGAATTTTCCACCAAAATCAATTATAAACCCTAATTTAGAATCACCCACACCTCTTAAAATTCATAACAAATCATTCGTGCATTTTTAACGGTTCAAAATTTGTGGACATATACTCAACTTATGTATGTATAACATACCCAAAATTACCACAATCCAACGGTTTGGATTAAAAATTATAACCCCAAGAATATATCTCAAAACCCCGATTTGATTTTTAATACCTCCAATCCGATAAAATACCGATAAAACACCTCAACATTAATTCCTTCATTAATAACCACATAAATAAATCCATCATTTATATTCATATAAAATAAATATTTCCTTATCATATGAATCAATAATTAATTATTCACAAATAATATTACGTAATCACAATTATGACAACCAGTAGCTCCTGAGAGGGGGCTTTCCAATAAGGATCTCTCCTCATCGGGCGCCGCAATTAGGTGACCAAACCTCTCCTTAGATGTAACTTTCTAGACATTGCCAATAATGTTATCTAATAATATTATTCAAATAATATGAATTATTGATCCGATAATGGAAATATCATATGTGTGACAATTATTGAAACAAAGAATAATATAAAATACCAACGCAAAGAATTATTGAATCAATAAAATAAACTATTGAACAAGAATCATCGTAATAATTATTGAGTAGTTCCTTCACGTAAGGATCAATAATTCAACAATATCGCAGTAATACCGTGCATATCAGGCAACCACGCCAGACATCAGATTTTAACCACCGGGTATTCCAATGCCCTTAACTCAGAATAACTACGCCATTATTTTTAACCAACTTATATTTGTCGCTTTCTTCATCCAATCGCTTTTTCAGTTATGGGGCCCACACATGGTCATGCTACTGGTCGCATTTAATATTCCCCAACAAAGATTTAATATTCCACGACCAAACGAATATTCCCCACAAAAATGAATATTTTATAACCACTTGCTTATTTTGAAATATTTATGATTTTACCCTTAACTAACCACATTAATCAAATCCACCCTTACTATTTCAAAATAATAAATAAAGGAAATTCCTTTTATTTAAAAAAATTTGAGGTCTTACAACCTCCCTCCTTATGAAATTTTGTCCTCGAATCGACGATACGTGCACTGTGTTTCAAAAGGTAAAGATACCTCGCTTTCATTTTCGCTTCCAACTCCCGTGTCATTTCCTCTATAAAGATGATTCCTCCACAAAACTTTAACTTGTGGTATGACCTTTCATGTAGGGACATGCTCCTTCCTATCCAAAATCTTGACAGTACCTCCTCATACGTTAAGTCTTCTGGCTATCTCGTCCTGGCTCTAACTCAATAACGTGTTTCGTTCGTCCACATATTTACGTAACATCGATACGTGGAAAAACGTTATGAACACGCCATACTTGGTGGTAAAACGAGTCTATAGGCCACAGCCCTATTCGATCGAGAATTTCAAATGGATTAATAAATCAAAGGTTTGAGCTTTCCTCACGTCACCGATTCTCGCTTTTAAAATAACAACTTCTTTTTACCTTCTTCTTCAAATTCATCACCCAGTGTGTAGCTTGAATAATTTTTAACTTTATCGATTAAAGTCGATTATACTCAGATATCATCACGCATCAGGTACCTAGTAGTTTTCATCTCTATCTCTATTATTTGTAAATTATACTCGAAATTAGTCTTTGACAATATCGTACTCAGATTTCAGTATATGACGATCTTCTACTCAACACGCCGCCTACCACGTTCGCTTTTCCGTGATGGCATGGTCAGAACATGTGCTGAAATGAGTCTCCTCTTGAGTTCTTCAAAGCTCTTCCCACATTCCTTGCTCCATTCGAATTTTGTATCTCTACGAGTCAGCTACGTTAATGGAATAGCGATTCGAGAATATCCTTCAACGAATCTCCGATAATAACCAACTAAGCCTAGAAAGCTACGTATTTCGATTACCGACTTAGGTTGTTCTCAACTGTGACTCATATCTCAACCTTGGATAGCACGTCACAATGACACCTATCAGTTTACTATCGCACGAATATGACGTCCCCTACAGAGAGTCTGGCTTAGGTGAATTCCACAAAGGAAGTCACAAGATAAAGGCTCAGGTACCAAATTCTATAGTTGAATTTTTAACTCCTGAAGTTCAATAGGAGCCATTCGATATGAGATTTTAGAAATGAGTTTTGTACCGGGTTCAAAGTCGATACAAAATTTAATATCAGTCTTTGGGAGTAAGCCAAGAAATTCTTCAGGAAATACGTCAGGAAAAATCAATAACAACAGGAATATTATTCAAATCTGACGTGTCTTTATTCAAATCCATAACATGGACTAAGAAAACTTGACATCCGTAATAAACGAATGACTTCATGGCTTGATATGAAAATGTTTGACTACAATGGTTTGATCGCTTGAGTTCAATAACAAAGTTGCTTAGGAATATGAAAACTAACAACCTTACAAAAGCAATCAATTTTGGCATGATGAGTAGTTAACCAATCAATCCCATCAAAAGCAAGTATCTTTAAAGAGATAAGGTCAACAGTGTAAGGTAATGGTGCCAACTTGAATCAAACAAGATTTTTAAACAACGGATGTAATGAAAGTTTCTCCCAACTGAGTCTCCATAAATAGGTCAAAGTCTAATTTCTCCGTAGTCAAGTTCAAACGCTGAGCGCAAGCAAGAGAGATAAAAGAATGGGTAGAACCCAGATTCTAGTAAGGTATAAACATCGCAAGAATTTATAATTAACTAACCCGCTAACTTCGTTCGGGTTCCTCGATATTTTGACCGGCCACGACAAAAACGCTTCTTCCAGAATCGTTGACTTTGACTTTTCTCGGGACATCCTTTTGAGTCACCGCCCCGCAAGACTAGGTTTCGATATCGCATAATCTCGAAGCGATATATGTTCTTTTTTCCACAATTATAGCATACCTTAAACTGCTGTGGGCGCTTTGGTGATATGTCCCTCTTTCCCATTTGTAACATACGACCGATGGTCTTTCTCCTCCTTGGAACCAGTTACTCTCGGGCGCTAACGTTTCACATGGTCGTTATTGAATCTCCTCTTTTAAAATCTCCTCCCAACTCGCTTCTTCTATTTTCATGGCCACGATTACCACCGAGTGGTAACCGCCTTTGTCCGTATTCTTCTTTCTCCGCCGTTATCGTTATTCGATGACCGCTATTTTTGGTATGATCCTCGGTTATGGTCCCTCGGTTGAACGTATTTCGTTATCTCGCTCTAACAACCGAGCCCCTGCTGACAACATCCGAATAGAGAGAAAATTTATGAGAAATGAGATATCGACGTATGCGGGTTTCAAACCTCTCGTAAACATCCGCGCCATATCGCTCCTCATTCTCCACCAAATGAGGTGCAAACCGATAACTCCGCAAACTTCGCCTCGTCATCGGGACACCGCCATGTTATTCTCGCTCCAATCTAATAAACTCCACTTCCTTCATATAGACGAATACTTTCGTGGAAGTACTTGTCATTGAACTATTTCAAACGCTCTCCCATGACATGCCGAAAGTGCAACGATGGATGGGTACGCTTCACGCATTCCCACCAAGAATCACCTTCGCCACTTTTAACATAAAAGTAGCGAATGGAACTTTCTTCGCTCTCTTCATCCCAAGACATCGAATATCTTGGTAATTTGCTTGACCCATGTTTCCGCCATGATCGGATCCGCTTTCCCTGCACTCGTGGTCCCAACTTCTTGAACCGCTTACCGGTGACCACCACGTGAATTGCTATCATTTCCTCCTCAGATTTTGAACACGAGTCTCCTCGTCTGATTTTTGCATGAACTGCAAAAAAACTTCTAAACATCCCCTCGCTTCATCATCTCGCTTTCGGTGGTGTTGTTCACAAGAGGTACATTGCCAAACTGTTGCCGCACGCTCTCCTCGTTGTTAAGTACATGTGCATCTCCACGGTCTCATTTACTCCACTTTGTTAATATTCTCAAATCGACATTCTCAAATACCATCCATAAAACAAGGGTTAATTAAGGAAATCAATCACATAATATCCCTATATACCGACCAACTAACAAAAATAAGCTTAGGTAGGACACACTAGCAAAGGATTTACTCGCCTCTCCCCTCCTAGTTCTATTCCCCATCTCCGCCAGAGATCATATCCCTAAGCTCGATATTAACCGTGTGACGACCCCAAAATAGGTCCATTCCATCCAACCCATTCTCGAGTCGCCAAATACATGGTACGAAACAACTACAACTTTATTATCACAATAATAAACGTGAGTTTAAATACAAATATTATCTTCTAGACAATATTTATACTCAAATAAATCCTCATCACATTTATTGATACATTATTTTACAATAATGGTGAGGACTACTAAACAACTCTCTTCATTCCATACCCCGACTAGTACTCGCTACATTCTCGCCTCCTGAGAAGAAAAATGGAACAACAAGGAAAAGGGTGAGCTCAACTAGCCCAAGAAGAATGTTATGACTAAGATAATATATAACAAATTATCGTTAGTCTCCAACAGGAAAAATCTGATAGAATACAATAGACAACAAGTTTCGCATCAATATTCGCAATGAAATAATAATTCATGAAGAGTTACGTAGAGAATGAAATCTACTATAATCTATGAATTTAACAAATCATCATCAATATTTTATCCTCGTAACATCAATCAATATTCATCTCAAATCAAATATTCATCTTTGCACCACAGTGCCAAAGATATTCATCAATCGGTCATGTTCATCTCAACACTGCTCATCTTTGCACTAAAGGCCAAAGATATTCATCACTCGGTCATGTTCATTTAAACACTGCTCATCTTTGCACTACGAGCCAAAGATATTCATCGATCATTATGTTCATTTAAACACTGCTCATCTTTGTACTACGAGCCAAAGATATTCTTCAAATCATTCATCTTTCACTTACAGGCCAAAGATATTCTTGAAAATCATTCATCTTTGCATTCTGGTGCCAAAGATATTCATCATCGGTCATGTTCATTTAAACACACTTGCACTATAGGCCAAAGATATTCATCGATCAATTTAAACACCGCTCATCTTTGTACTACGTGCCAAAGATATTCTTCAAATCATTCATCTTTACAGACTACCCAAAGATATTCTTCGAAAATCATTCATCTTTGCACTACGGACCAAAGATATTCAATAATATCATCATTTAAGACCGAGGATGATGAAAATATTTTTAAAAAAACGAATCCAAAGAAACAAAATGACAAGGATTAAGGATTAAGGATTCGTACTTTGTTTTATCCATGTTCAAAAATACCTCAAAATAATCATAGTGGTGTAAAATTCAAGAATGATCAAAACATGGATACAATCAAAGCTAGTATCCGAATAGATATTTTAAGCGAAAAGAAAAATTTTCATTTTTCTATGAATAGTCAAGTATTCGTGAATAGTGTCGATATCGTGAATAGTCTGCCGTATACGTGAATAGTAACTCAGACACCAAAGATAGAAATTCCACAAAAAACATCTTCACGCTTCATGAATAGTACTGTGAATAGTAACTCGTGAATAGTAACTCATGAATAGTAACTCGTGAATAGTAACTCATGAATAATAGTAACCCCGACATGAAAAAGTTCTAAATTTGATAAAAAGTTCCAACCAATATTTCAAAGATAATGATATTGAAGAAATAATATCATTTGAGAAGAAAATAACATCCCTTACCTCAAAGAATCAAGATTTCTAAGGAAAGGTTCAAGTGATCTTGAATGAAACTTTAAATCTTGAGCAATGAACTCTCAAAGTATCTAAATACTCACAAAATACGCCAATAATATAGAGAGAAAGAGAGAAAACTTTGTTTCGTGTGATTTTCAATTCTAACTTAGCCCTCTATTTATAGGAAAATGTTAGCCCACCAAGCAGACACTTGACCAAGCTACACGATGGCTTTACTCGCTACTATTGCCACCCACCACATTTGAAATAAAATTCAGCACATTTTTTCACCAACCACAAGTGGGGCCCACTCAATTCTAGAATTTTCCACCAAAATCAATTATAAACCTAATTTCCGAATCCGACACCTCTTAAAATTCATAACAAATCATTCGTGCATTTTTAACGGTTCAAAATTTGTGGACATATACTCAACTTATGTATGTATAACATACCCAAAAATTACCACAATCCAACTCTGTTTGGATTAAAAATTATAACCCCGCAATATATCTCAAAACCCCGATTTGATTTTTAATACCTCCAATCCGATAAAATACTGATAAAACACCTCAACATTAATTCCTTCATTAATAACCACATAAATAAATCCATCATTTATATTCATATAAAATAAATATTTCCTTATCATATGAATCAATAATTAATTATTCACAAATAATATTACGTAATCACAATTATGACAACCAGGTAGCTCCTCAGAAAGAGGGGCTTTCCAATAAGGATCTCTCCTCTTCGCGCGCCGCAATTAGGTGACCAAACCTCTCCTTAGATGTAACTTTCTAGACATTGCCAATAATGTTATCTAATAATATTATTCAAATAATATGAATTATTGATCCGATAATGGAAATATCGTGCAAAGGACAATTATTGAAACAAAGAATAATATAAAATACCAACGCAGCAATTATTGAATCAATAAAATAAACTATTGAATAAGAATTAACACTTGTAATAATTATTGAGTAGTTCCTTCTTACGTAAGGATCAATAATTCAACAATACGTAATAATACCGCAATGCTATCATGCAACCACGCCAGACATCGTATTTTAACCACCGGGTATTCCAACAGCCTTAATTGAGAATAACTACGCCTGTTATTTTTAACCAACTTATATTTGTCGCTTTCTTCATCCAATCGCTTTCCGTTATGGGGCCCATACATGGGCTAGGCTTCAAGTCAATTTAATATTCCCCGACACATTTAATATTCCACGACCAAACGAATATTCCCCAATAAACAATGAATATTTTATAACCACTTGCTTATTTTGAAATATTTATGATTTTACCCATAACTAACCACATTAATCAAATCCACCCTTACTATTTCAAAATAATAAATAAAGGAAATTCCTTTTTTATTTAAAAAATTTGAGGTCTTACATCATCAATAAAAGTTCCCTTTTTTCTCAAACAAATCTTGTCTTCGTTGCTGATCAGTTCAACTGAGTTAGGAGGTTCGGGTGGACTCGCTGGCCATTCGATGGCAGCCTTTTCGGCAGGTGGTCCTTATGAGTTTGTCAGACCCTTCGTGGTAGGCAAACGTCATTGGTGTTAGGAGGTTCGGTGGACTCGCTGGCCATTCGATGGCAGCCTTTTCGGAAGGTGGTCCTTATGAGTTTGTCAGGCCCTTCGTGGTAGGCAAACGTCATTGGTGTTAGGAGGTTTGGGTGGACTCGCTGGCCATTCGATGGCAACCTTTTCGACAGGTGGTCCTTATGAGTTTGTCAGGCCCTTCGTGGTAGGAAAACGTCATTGGTGTTAGGAGGTTCGGGTGGACTCGCTGGCCATTCGATGGCAGCCTTTTCGGCAGGTGGTCCTTATGAGTTTGTCAGGCCCTTCGTGGTAGGCAAACGTCATTGGTGTAAGGAGGTTCGGGTGGACTCGCTGGCCATTCGATGGCAGCCTTTTCGGCAGGTGGTTCTTATGAGTTTGTCAGGCCCTTCGTGGTAGGCAAACTTTATTGGTGTTAGGAGGTTCGGGTGGACTCGCTGGCCATTCGATGGTAGCCTTAATGGCAGGTGGACCTTATGGGATTGTCAGGCCCTTCGTGGTAGGCAAACGCCATCCTTAAGACGTTGTCAGGCCCTTCGTGGTAGGCAATTGTCGACACTCAGACTTTGTCAGGCCCTTCGTGGTAGGCAAATGTCATCCTTCAGACCTTGTCAGGCCCTTCGTGGTAGGCGAGTGTTGTCACTTAGACTTTGTCAGGCCCTTCGTGGTAGGCAATTGTCATCTTTTGGTTTTGTTAGGCCTTTCGGGGTAAACAAATTCCTAATGAAGCAGATCTTTCTCACACTTCGGTAACTAATAAGTATCCCTTTACTTTATTGCCTGAATTTTTTCTAAGTGTTGAGTTCGGAATGCCTCATTCTTTAATTTCATCTTATCTGTTATATGATATGTTTAGTTGTTACTTAACAGTTCGGGTTCAGTCTATGAAAGAGTTTGTGCATCTTTCCAGTTAAATTAATATTGGAGTATTGGCAGAAAATAAATACACCGAAGTCATAAGGAATGAAACCATTTTTCATTGATATTCAATCTAATCACAATATTAGATAATTTTTACAAGTCCTATAAATTAAAGAAAGAAAAATAACAAAAACAAGAACATCGACTTGGTATAACATCTTCGTCATCTGAAGAATCGAGTAAGGATGGATCCAAGTTGGCTGCAATCAGCTTCTCCTTGCCACGACTCCGGCAGAGCTCGTAACTCTCAGAATATATCTTCATTATCTCCCCATTGATTTCATCCGAGTTTCGGTACTCTTCACATATTTGTTTATGAAGGTCATCGGTTAGAGGAGGCCCAAGGTCCCGAAGAGCCTTGAGTTCTCGGATTTCTTCTTCGAGCTTCTGCCGCCTATTTAGATGACGAGTCTCTGCCGCCTCTAGTTTGTGGATGGTCTTGGTCAGGATTTTAGCATCAGCCTTTAATTCCTCGATCTTCTCCATCCTTATCTCGCTCCTCTGAACCAAGTCAATGTTCATTTTGACGATCTCCTCGTGCTGTACTTTGATTGACTTTAGCTCTTCATTGGAGGCCTTCACATCTCCTTGGCTTGAGCTAACTCTTTTTGAAGCCCTTCATTTGTATGAAGAATGCATTCACGTTGAGTCTTTTCCTTAGCTAAGCGGACTTGAAGGGCATTCTCCTTCCTCGTGGCCTCTTCCTCGATTCGACTTAAGGGACCTCGGGGCGCAGACGCCCTTGAACACAAAGATTTGCCTATGCGTTTCCAATATTATTTAATCAGTTTTGAGTTGTATAAGTATAAAGATAAAATCGGAAATAAAGGGGAGAATCGTTTACCTTCGCCAAGTAGCTCATGCCTTCGCTGAGTAAATCCCCATTCGAACTGTTCCCGAACCGATGATCATCGGTTTCACGAACGAAGGTGTTAAACAATTGAAAGGGAAATGGGCATTGAATCGGGGCCACATCGTTGGAGAGGCCATGGCGTCCTGCTGGAATTCGGTAGTTGTTTCTCTTGCAGGAGAAGGTGGGGGTTGATTGCGAATCGGTGAGAGTCCACATGAATGGTTTCGGGAGAGGAGAGGCGGAAAGGAATGGGTTCGGGAGTCGGAGAAAGTGCGAAAGATGTCTGGGGGTGGTCTGTCGATGGATGTTTTCTTTTTCGGGATGGAGTGGGGACAGATCCGGTCGGTTCATCGTCAGGCACTTGAATTTTTGTGGAAGTAATCGGAGGAATGACAGTCGAAGATGTGGGAACTCGGAGCTCTTCGGCAGTCAGGGGGGTTATCTTAGTCCTTATTTTCTTTACACGAAGGACCTTAGCCCGATCGTGCAAAGGAATGTCGAGCAGGCTCCTCCTCACCGGGGTAGGTTCAGAAGATGTAGGATTGGGGTCGGTTGAGAGGGCTGTTTGTGGGGTTGCTTCGGGAAGTGTTTCCGGATCACTTTCGTGGTTTGTTTCTGGTTGGGTGGATTTAGATCTTTTGGCGGATCTTTTTCTTTGGTGAGTCTGAGGTTTTTCTTGGTATGTTGGGTTCATCGATTCGAGGTTCATCATTTTGAAGGAAGTAGTTGATGGATCGATGGTAGGGGATCAACCCGGAAGATTCTTGATGGGATGCTCTTCACTCGCATCCGTATTCTTCCCCGCCAAAAAAAATCTTCCAGTCTCTCTCACTTCCAAAAAGTCGGTTTGATCGGAGACACCGCAAAAATCATGTATCGTAACCCAGTATTACTTATATATCTCAAAAATTATGTTACAAAGTTGTTCGAAACTTACACTTGTGGTCATATAGCCAGGCTTGTTTGGTCAAAAGTGTAAAACTCCATTCTTTTGGAGGAATCTTCTTCAAAAAGTCTGTCATCTCCCTCACACGCTCTTCAAAGATGTCTCCAAAGTCAGCAGAGACCCGATCAGAGGTGGTCCAATCTGGAAAAGAAGAGATCTCGGGTCCCGTGACAAAAAACCACTTCTCGTGCCAACCCTTGTTCTTGGAAGGGGTATCCATCGTGGGTCTCTCGAATCAGTGTTGGGTGGGGAGACTGCTTGCTCAACATTTTGAAGCCTCGTTCTCGAGACCTACCGGCAGAGAAGAGGGTGAAGAAGATGTCAACGGAGGGAGCAATCCCTAATTCATGACAGAAGGCAATGAATGCCAGGATGTGAATGTAGGAATTGGGCACTAACTGAGCGAAGCCCACTCCTATGAACCCTAGGAGGGTAACGACAAAAGCATGGAGAGGTAGGCGAACCCCCTTTTCCAAGAAGGTGACTGGCATGGCGACCCAACCGTCCGGTCGCTGGTACATACGCTCTTCAGGAGCAGGGGCCCTTATGGCGTACATGTCAGGAATCTGATAACGAGTCCTGAGGATACATATTTCAGATTCCGTGACGGAGGAAGGGATGTTGGCATGAGGAAACTGTTCCCCGTCCTTGAAGAAGTCAGAGGCTGAGGCAGAGGGGATCAGAGAAGGATTTCCCCCCATGGTTGTTGATTGGGGGTTGGAACTCGAACCCTCTTGGTTAGGGTTCGGGTTGGGAGAGACGGTACTAACAGGAGTTGCACGAAGGGGAGAGTTTTGGCTAGAGTTCACAGTCACCATTGTTGAGATTTCATGAAGCAGAGAAAGAAATTTTGCAGAGGAGAAGAAAGCTCAAAGGTTCAAATTTCAAATTAGCAGGTAAAACCGTTAGAATTGGTAAAGTTTACCTTTTATACTGACAGTTACACGGTAATCGAGGGCGGCACATTTAATTCACTACAATGATGATGAATGGGAAAAGGTTTCGTCCATTTTTGGGTCTAAATATCTTCACCTGAGTGGGCTTGCGTCTATTGGGCTTCCCATTTCTATTTCTGATATCAATTTGGACCGATTTTGTTGGGCTTTGGTGAGTTTCACTTTGGACCTCTTGTGACTTATCATAATTCGTTATATCATGGGCCTATACTGTTTATAGTCTTTCATTAAACATCCTGTTTAATATAAGAATAGGGGGCAATGTTGGGCCATAATCCTTTTCCTTATTGGGCCAGACTTAATGGGCTCCTCCCTTGGATCATGTTACTCTTGTCCTGATTGATCCGAATGATTTGGGCCCAATTACTTGATTATTTCGTTGGGTCCTTTCGGTTGGATCCGGTCGTTTGGGTCATTTTCGTTATTCGGGCTTAGTCATTGAATTGGCCCATTATACAAATTGTCACTTAATCCAACTTTGACCGGTAATCATTATACCAAGTGATAGTTGACTACTGTGTCTGCCACCTTTCTGCATGGCATTAATGAGGATGGGACTCAGATGACCGGCGGTGGCAAACAGTGGTAGCAGGTGTGGAAGTAGGCTGCATACTTTCGGCTGAAATGACCGGAAGTGGGGGAAAAGGTGTCAGGAAATGATGAGTGGCACGGTAAACCGGGACTGGAGTATGTATGGGGCTAAGATCACATAAGAAGGTAAGTAACACACACATTCATATTATTATTCTCTCTCAGACATTAGACATTATTTTTCTCTCCATTGTTGACCTTGTGATCGCCGATCTTCGACTCTCACATAGGAGCTATCCCAAGCGGTCAAGCCAAATCGAAGCTTTTGGTGTTGACTTGTTGAACTGTGCAGGATATCGGACGCGTCTTGGTGATTGGGACGTGGAGAAAGATCTTGGCGTTAACAATAATAATTTTTAAATAATAATAATTTTTAAGTAATAATAATTTCAACATTGAGTTTCAACATTTTTAAATAATAATAATTTCTAAATAATAATAATTTTTAAATAACAATAATTTTTAAGTAATAATAATTTTTAAGTAATAATAATTTCAACATTGACTTTCAAAATTTTTAAATAATAATAATTTCTAAATAATAATAATTTTTAAATAATAATAATTTTTAAGTAATGACCATTTTGTAATTTTTGAGAGTACAATTATTCTATTGTAACAAAAAAAGTTTCGGTAACCACAATGAAAAGCGAACCCTAGTACAGTAACCAAAAAATGTATTACATTTGACTACAGATCCACGTTGGAGTGGACCCTACGTGCCACCTCAGTGCCACGTGGATTCTGTTAGTCTACTAAGCATTTCTGTTTGTTTTTTGAACGGAAATTAAAATTAATAACCATTTTGTAATATTTGAGAGAGTACATTTATTCGATTGTAATAAAAAAAGTTTCGGTAACCACAATGAAAACTGGACCCGTAGTACAGTGACCAAAATGTTATTTATCCCTTTAATTTAATCTATGGTGATAGAATAAATTAAATAGCTAAATATTAATTATTTAATATTTTGGAAATATTAAATATAAATTAATAAGATGAGGCTTATTATTATTATTGCCATTATTATTATTTAATTTCTAAAGGAGTTTGGAAATTAATTAATAAAAGTACTCTCAAATATCATAATAAGATTAGGAGGCTAATTAATTAAAAGAGTTTAATTAATTATTCCTAATAAGATTGGGAGTGTAATTAATTAAAAGATTTTAATTAATTAAAATAAAACCCAATTTATTAATTGTTAAGGAGGGTTGCCCACATCTATAAATAAGAAGAGTCTTATTATGGGTGGGATGGTGGTTGACGTTTTCACAGAATACGTAATTCCAATAGTTGGGAGAGTACACCTCTTTCTATGAGAGATAGAAAAACTAGGGTTTTGCCAAATACCCATATTCTTGAATATTTCTTCTTCCTTAGTGGATCACCTCTAGAGGTCAAACACTAGCACTACAAGAAAATCGACTAATCCCGACGGAACGAAATTCGACAGACTGTATTCAGTCGAAATTAATATAATTTCGACGAAATATTAGGTCAAAAATAATTCCGTCCAAAATAGTTTATTTTCGAGGAAATTCTGTCGGGAATATAAGACCTCATATGGCGCCAAATTTTCCGCCAGCGCGAAACTTAAATTCGACGAAATTATGGTTATTTCTGAGGGACTGTACGTCGAAGATACGTTAATTCTGAGGGACGTAAGTCCGACGGATATTCCGTCAGAAATATCTTATAAAACTTATTCGATTGACTCAGGCCAGCGTCTCCCCGTATTCTCTCAGATTTATATCTCTCCTCTCTCACGCTCTCATCTCAGTCTCTCCTATCTCACTCTCATCTCCGGCGCCCACCTGCCACCAACACCTCCACCGCCGACCAGCTGCGTGCCCCCTTCTCGCGATCGATCAGTTCTCCCCCACCGCCAGCCGCCCCTCTAGCCGCCGACCACCACCACCACCATCTTAGTTCTCTGCCTTCTTCCTCCAGCCGCCGACCTCCACCACCGCCAAGAGCCACCTCCAGCTGCTACCCATTTCCGATTCCAGCCGCCGACCACCACCACCACCATACGCCGGACAGTTTATTAGCTCCAAAAGGTACGAGTTCAAATATTGTTTCATTTTGATGATGATGTACAAAATCAGTAGATTGAATAATTTTTATATTGTATGTATATAATGATTTGAGTCTAAAAATTGGTAAATTTCTTAATTGGTTACTGTATGTGCATCAATTTGGCTTTGGCAATTGGATTTGAGGCTGAAATTGGTATAGGGTTAAAATTTTGTTATATATTTGACTAAAATTTGGATTTGAGGCTGAAATTTGGGGCTAAAATTTGGTATATATTTTGATTGAGAATGGATAATTATGCAGTATATATTGTTTGCATTGTTTATGTAATTTAATTAGTTTTCAATCTTGAATTTAACTGATTTTAGGACTATTTTTAATTTTGATATATTTGCAATTTTTGACTAAATTTGTGACAGAAATTCTGTCAGATGTATGCATTTGCAAGATTTTGTCAGAATTATTTTGATAATATTAGTAATTAGTCTCAATATTAAAATATAAACTAATTTGAAATAAATTAAATAAAATCAAACAAATTTTATTTAATTTAATAAATAAATTAAATTTAATAAAAATATTTACAAATATATAATATAATACAAATAGAATTCAATTCAATAAAGAATAAAATAAAATATAATCAAATAATTTCAATTTAATTTAATTTAATTAAAATAAATTAAATTAAATTAAATTAAATTAAGGCTAAATTAAATTAAATTAAATTAAAATAAATTAAATTAAATTAAATTAAATAAGTAGGAGTGAATGTCGAACAGTAGTCTTTATAGATTTTTAATAATTCTCATAAACTAAGTACCACTTACTTAGTTTATCATTGTCAAAATAAAATAAGTAGGAGTGAATGTCGAACAGTAGTCTTTATAGATTCCAAATAACAATTCTCATAAACTAAGTACCACTTACTTAGTTCACATTGGCAAAATAAACTAAGTAGGAGTGAATGTCGAACAGTAGTCTCTATCGATTCTAAATAATAATTTTCATAAACTAAGTACCACTTACTTAGTTTATTATCATTGGCAAAATAAACTAAGTAGCATTTGCTTAGTTTGCCACAATTTTCAATATATAAATACAATAACACTCTCCCTACATATATGTACTCTTTCTTGTATGCAGGTTTCGACATAGCAGTTGCAGCTAATAGTACTCCAACCGGTTCCTCGGCAAAAATTAAAAAAAAGGGGTTGTAGTTCCTGTTTGTGTCCTATACTCGAATAATAAAGGTAATTGAATTACTGTAGACATTCCTCACTATTCCATCATAACAGATGGCAACATCCGGAAGTTCCTGTTTGTGTCCAATTACTATGGTCGTTTACAGGATGTAGTTGTGCTCAATTATCACGACGGCAAAAAAAGGTAGTTACATTTAAGTGTAAATTTGGTTTGATCTTTGAAAAGGGGTTAAAGTTGATCGTAATAGAATCACGGTAGTGGATATCAAGTCGGTGATAAAGTCGATGGCGATATGCGTGTTAGCAAGTCAAGTGACTCAAGTGTATTACGCTCCCAATTTCAGTAAATACTCAAAGTCCACAGGTACACAAGTAGTCACTACTAAAACACACTCATTTAATCTTGATAACATGTTTGGTATGGATGAGGCGTTGCGAAGAAGATGTGAAAGCAACCCATTGGTAGTAGTGTTCCATCTTTGAAGATGTGGTGAATCTGAGATGTCATTGACGTACCTAACAATGAGGATGTCAAGGCCAACGTACACATAAATGATTATGTAGTCGTTGATGTAAGACCAAAATTTTATGAAATAAAAGTATTCAATTTTTTTCTTATAATTATTATTTAGTAAATGGTTAAATTGATAAAAGTTTAAAGTTATGGGTGAAATATGCAAATTTTACAAAATATGCAAGTGGCTATAAAATATTCATTGTTGTTTCGAGAATATTCGTTTGGTCGTGGAATATTCTTTCATCGGAGAATATTAAATGCGACCAGCGCGATCTTTTGTGGGCCCCATAACTTGAGCGATTGGATGAAGAAAACGACAAATATAAGTTATTTATAAATGGCGGGCGTAGTTATTCTGAATTATCTTGTTGGAATATCCGTTGGTTAAAACACACTAATCTGGCGTTGTTGAGCGAGACACACAGTATTGCACCAATTATTGATTCTTACGTAAAAAGGCACTATTCAATAATTGTTACGATAATTCTTGTTCAATATTTTATTTTATTGATTCAATAATTGTTGCATTGATATTTTATATTCTTGTTGTTTCATAAATTGTCATTACGATATTTTCCATTATCGAAGCAATAATTCATATTATCTGAATAATATTATTAGATAACATTATTGGCAATGTCTAGAAAGTTCTATCTAAGGAGAGGTTTGGTCACCTAATTGCGCTGCCAAGATGGGAGAAATTCTTATTGGAAAGCCCCTTTTCTGAGAACTACCGGCACGGTTGTCGATCTTGTGATTCGTAATATTAATTGTGAATAATTAATTATTGATTTATATGATGAGAAAAATATTGATTTTATGTGGATATAGATGGAGAAATATTTTAATGTGACAATTGTTGAAAATTAATATTTTATCTTTTTCGATAAAATAATTCATTTAAATATATTATTTTAATAATATATTAACGGTAATATTTTTATAATGAATGTGGGATATATGAGTATATGAGGAGAAAGAGTATTTTTGTGGCATTAAATGATTAACACATATTTTGTGTGTTGGTGGACACAATTATTGACCGAAATTTGATTATAGCTTGTAAAATCGCCCGTTTGTGGATTTCGGTCAATTTCTGTTTGGAATTTGGAAAAACTTTCTTCTGCAAAGTTGTAGAGAATTGAATTTCCTATAAAAACTCGTGAGATTCGAATTTTCTAACAAAAGAGATATTTATTATGAATTATTGAAGTTTTGGGGTTCCAAAATAATTGATTTTTGGAAGTTTTAAATATTTATATTAACAAAAACGTTTTTTCAATGTGTGGGCCTCATTTTGCATGTGTGCAATTGCTGAATTCTGGATTCAAAAGTGTGCGTAGAGAATTTATAATATATATTATTATTTTAATAAATTTTCTACTTTGGTGTTCTAGCCTTTTCCTATAAATAGGGTGGTTAGGTTAGAATTGAAAAATCAAACCAGAAACTGAAGTTTTCTCTCTATATTATCGAATCGTATTCTTGTGAGTATTTTGAGTATACTTTGAGTATTGCTATATCTGGTGCAAGTTAGTTCAACGTTATATCCCACATTCCAAAGATCGCTTTTTTGAGGTAAGGGATAGTAAAGGATTTTTAAAGGTGATTATGTTTTTCAGTTTTGTATTTTTCGGACCTTCAAAATTCTGAAAAAATTTGAAATGATATTTTGATGAGTTTTAGATTGTGTCCAAAAATGGCGATTTTTGGATGTATAGATTAGGAGTTATGGATTTTATGAGAAAAGAATATTTTAAAAGTAACAACTTATAACTCCATGTGATTAAATCTAAAATTGATGAAATTTTTATTGGGAGTACATCTATATAATATCAGTATACCGTGTAAATTTCAGAATTTTTGGACAAAAGTACAATTTATGATAAATATTTAAATATTCGGTGGTTTTGGCCATATGAAAAATAGTAAATGAATTTTAAAATTCTCGAAAAAATATATATTCAATATGGGACTATATTCTTCTAAATCCCAGAAAATAAATATTTTTGGAACTGATTTGGTATTTTCATGAAAATGTTTTAGTTATGAGTAAATGAATTAAATATGTTATGTGAAGTAAGAAAATTGGAAAATATGATTTATTGGCTTGAGAATCATATATGAGGTATATCTGATTTTTATGAGGGTTTTTGTTAATGATGATGAAATCTTATGAGTTTGACATTTTAGATGATTAAATGCATTAATTATTAAAGTGTAAATAATTGGATTAAATTATTTATAAGTTTAAGAAATAATTAAAATATTATTATAATATTAATAATATTAGATTATGAGATTTCTAAGTGATTTATAACATTTGGATTAAGGTGTTATAAATATGGATATGAATTTTATTATGAAACTTTATCTTTTCGTGTATAGGTTACTTACGCACGTATACTGGTTACTATGTATGCGAATACGAGTACTATTCACGATAAATTGGTTTCTTCTCTGACCAAATTATCGTTGATTTATGAATCTTACTCTTGAAATTAAAACCATATTTTGATTATATTGTTTTTATATAACATTCTTATAACCCTAATAATGATATTTCTCTTTGACTTGAGTGTAAAGATGGGTAGATTATTGGTATGATCGTGACTATAGGTTCTCTTTGGCCAGTAGTGCAAAAGTTGAATTGTTGACTGGTATGATCATGACAATTGAATTTACAATTGAATATTTTTAGCTTAAGTGCAAAGGTGAATTGATCAACATGGTTATAATTATTGTTATATAACTTCTGAAATGATTATGTATTTCTTTGATATATGAATATCTTTGGCTCGTAGTGCAAAGATGACTTGTTGATGAATATCTTAGCTTGTAGTGCAAAGATGAATTATTGTTGAATATCTTTGGCCCGTAGTGCAAAGATGGCTCATTGTTGAATATCTTTGGCTCGTGAGTGCAAGATGACTTGTTGTTGAATATCTTTGGCATGTAGTGCAAAGATGAACTGTTGATGAATATCTTTGGCCGTGGTGCAAAGATGAATTTATTAGTATGATTATGAACAGGAACTGTGATTTGGTATAACCATGATCTTTGATGTTTCAGGTAAAGACAAGTGATGAAATTATCTTCGTCCTGGATGAGAAGAGGAATTTAGAACTACAATTATGATTATGAGTTATACATGTGATTGTGGGCGAGAATTGTTGATTGATGTTACGAGGATAAAACATTGTTGGTGGACTTTAACATGGAGAAGATAATAGATTTTATGGTCTATTTGACTTTTCTAATGGATTGCTTCATTCAACTAACACTATGGTTGAAAAGTTTTATCATCTATCATATGTTCTAAATCTCTGAGTTTAACTTGGAAGGGTGTTTTGCCACTATCATACAAGATGTCTAATGACATACAACCTCGTGTCATCATAAGACATGGTTGTGCTCATCCACTTGCTGAGTATATTTACAAGCACTACCTTTATAATCTTGGTGTTTGTTTGGAGTATAATACCCAATTAGAGACAGTGGAGATAATGATATGTCAAGAGAAGACTCACCATTGGGAAGAATATGATAGTAATCTTCTCGTTTTCTTTGGGGTCTATTAGATTCAACCAAGGATAATTACGTGGCCATATGATATCTACCATAACCTAAAAGCATGGCCTCCCATGTATGCGAAGGTTTTCTTGAGCACTTCCCAAAGATTCTAATTTCTAAAAGCAGCTTTTTGACTATACCTTTATGTAAGGTGTCATTGTGACGTCTTCTGATTGGTATATATTTGTATCCAAACTCACAAAGATATGTGTTGTTGTATTTTGCACGACAATTGTTGTAATAAAGTTGTAGTTGTTTTCCGTACCATATATTTGGCGACTCAGAATGGGTTGGATGGAATGGACCTATTTTGGGGTCGTTACAGTTGAGGATGATAACGATGACGAAACTGATCTCAAAACTGAGGATGAGGAAGATACCGAATCCAAGAATGATATACACATTGATTCTGATGGGTTTGATGACGTGCATAATTGAAATGAGCATTCATATTAGTAATTACCTCATATTGTTAAACCTTACATATTTGTAATCTACCAATTTTGTTATTGCAGTAGGATATTCATGGCTAGACATAGCAGTGGAGGTCGCCGAGGTGGTGGGCGATCCGGTATTGGAGACGGTATCCACGATGGAGGCTCTTCTTTAAGCGCGAGTAAGTTATCTTAACTAGGATTTAAATATATCTCAAGCTGCATTAATTACAATGATTATTGAAATACTATGTTAGATACAATTATTACAGATGCACCTCGTCGACGACACCGAGGGACGAACCTCGGTATCTTTGGTCGTCCTCCCAGCAGTAAGTGTTAATATATTCATACTATTTCTATCAGTTATTGCAAAACACAATTCACATAACACATATTGTTATACTTTTTCTGTTGTATACTAGACCCGGTGGCTAAGCACACCCCTACACGCGATTTGTTTGGCGCGATCTCCAGAGAGGTGCGTGCGTTCGATTAATATCTTGTGATGCGATGCCACTTTTATGCGAGACAAATCTTGCGGGAGTTCCACGTAAGTTAAGCATATTATCACTACATAGTTGTATTGGGATGACGAAATCAATTGTTCTTAATTTTAAATAATCTTTTGTTATAGGTTTATTATCGATTTGACCCGAGCATCTCTCAGTCAGCTGGCGATGATGTGATTGAGCATCACGTTGCTGCAAATTACTCTGGATGGCTGTATGAGATGCGATAGAAGGCAGCCTGGGCAGTTGTGGACCGCCCGAGACCACCATCAGAGATCATCAGCCCCGCATAGTCTCTGATTTAGCCTGGGAGGCTATGTGTGCTCACTAAGAGGCTGATGACTTTAAGAAAAAGTCTAAGCAGGCAAAGAAGAACCGTGGTCAGCTCCGAATAGTACACACCACTGGTTCTCAGTCATTCGAGGAGGCAAAGACGGTAAGTGCGTTGTATTTAGTTATTTATGTGTCAAGTTCTCACACAAATACTTAAGACCTATTTTATGATTGTTTGTATTAGGCATTGGGGAGGACCTTGGGCCGAGATCCTACTATTCTAGAGTTTTGGGATCGAGCCCACATGCCTAAGGACGAGCGTGCTTTCTCTCAGGTAACTTTAGCTATACGGGTAAAACTCATCTTACTATTTAGCTTTTAATAATATTCAATCGTAAATAAAATGATATAATTAACATACGCATACGAAATACATTAAAAGACCGATTTCAGAGGCTTTGGGACTAGCGTATAGCTGAGCTGGAGACTATTAGGAGGGGTTCTGAGCCGTTAGATTCTGCCACCGCTCTTCCCGATATTGTATTAGATCGGGATGAGGAGCTGAGACTATGGGTCGCGTCTCAAGATCCCCCTACTAGCAGTACCGGCAGATATCGAGTGTTGGGTCTGCCGAGGATACCCGCATATACACTTCCTGGAGGTAATATTTTTTTTATGTTTCACGAAATTATCCGAATTTATTACATTATATAAATTATTATTAGTAAGCGAATTTGTATCTTTTTATAGAGTCCAACAAAGTATGCCAGTCCCGAAAACATGTCGGACCATCTCATAGTCAATGTTGGCTTGGATGACGATATCTTCCGGCCAATGATAGGGGCCATGTCGGATAGGTTCCATCTTGATCCGGTCTTTTCGGCGTCGCTAGATTGCCTTCCAGTTCTCGTCTTCACCAAATTGCTCAGGATATTATAGCAGGGGCCTCTGCAGAGAGTACGTGATTACCACGGGAGCAGTTCGATGTTTGGAGTGTCGAGATTCTCTAGATGGCGATTACCCTCTTGGAGGAGGCTTTTCGTCCGCCCTTACCTACTCAGGTATTCTTATTGTTTATATTTTTCAATTAAGGCTAGTTTGTTAATTCTCACATATATTTATACGGACTAATGATTTATATTTTTGATTCAATCAACAGGGTGGCGATGGCGACCAGGCTGGCGATGATGAAAGCGAACACGAGTCGATTTCCATACACCATAGCGAAATCGTTCACCTCACTTGCAGATGATGATACTTTTACTAGTTTATAGTTCATTTGTATATATTCATGTTATTATAGAACTTTTGTATATATTGTATTGTCTAATTGCATCTGTACAACTATTGTAAATTATATTATTTAACATTTATGGAACATTAGCTTATATTTGTTATTGGTTAGCTTATAATACGTTTTGGTGGATATTTGAATGTGAATGTGAATGATAATGAGTTGAAGATTAAGTTTTAGTGCTACGTTGCATATTTGAATGTGAGATACAGGTTTATATTACTGTGTATTGGGTTGTGACAGATTACAGGTACATTAATGAGTTTAAACACCTGGAAACTGAACTTTTAAAATCTGTAATTAAAAAAAAGGATAGTTAATTCCGACGGAATAGGGTATTTGCAACGGAATTTCCCTCGGAGTTAAAAAATAATTAATTTTTAATAAATACCAAAATATCCTAATTTTAGTCGAACATACGTTATCTTCGACGGAACGTATTCGTCGTAAACGCTCTATCTCCGACGCAAATTCCGTCGAAGTTAATAATTAGACAATTTTAATGAATAGTGGGTTATTTTAGTTTTCAGTCGAAAATAATATAATTCCGAGGGAATACATCCGTCGAAAATAGGTACTGTTATATTCGACGAAAAATTTCGTCCTATATATTCTGTCGAAGATAGTTAATGTTCGACAAACATCCGTCGGAGATACGTTCGTTGAGGATAATGAATATCCGACGCGAATATTTATGACCGAATATCTGACGGATATTTCCGTCGGGAATAATATAGTTTCGACTGAATAGGCTTATGTCCGACGGGTTATTCCATCGGATTTAAGCTTTTTCTTGTAGTGTTGGGTAGGCTAACGTTGATCAAAGGAAGGAACCAAATCCGGTGGATTCAAGTTAAACATGAAAAGATTAGAGATGAACTTGTACCTGAGGAAGCTCAAATCTTCAAGGGTATGATTCTTGTTCTTTATCTTTTCGTTTAATTAATAATTGCGCATAAAGGATGATCCAGGTATATGGTTTGTAAAATTTTAATACTCTGATTTTCCATGCTTCCACTTAATTTGTGCAATTTGATTGCGTTCATAAATATCACAAACCTAACACAGTCAATAACTATTTTAGAAATTAAAATCTTCGGAAAATGCTCAAGGAAACCTTCGTACATGGGAGGCCATGCATTTAAGTTATAATAGATATCATAAGATTGTAGAATTATCCTTGGTTGACCCAATAGACCCCAAAGAAAAATAAGAAGATTACTATCATATTCTTTCCAATGGTGAGTCTTCTCTTGACATATAATTATCTCCATTGTCTCTAATTGAGAATTATATTTCATTCAAACTCCCAGATTATATAGGTAGTGCTCATAGATATAATCAGCAAGTGGATGTGCACAACCTTGTCTTATGATAACACGAAGTCGCATATCGTTAGACTTCTTGTATGATAGTGGCAAAACACCCTTCCAACGTTGGGTTCGCCTCACCCTATTTGATTCACCAAATATAACTACTAAATGATGTATAAAATACAATACACTATTCTAAAGTTCTCAATCAAATTATTTCCATACTATTTAGGGAGAACCTCCACAGCTAGAGACCACCGTTCTATTCCCCTGTTACCCCCGCTTGTCCCGGCTACACTCTTATTACCTGAAAGGAATTGTGAAGCAAAAGGGTGAACACAACTAGCCCAGTAAAGAATATCATGACTAAAGATAATTAAATTATCCATAGCCTTCATCAGTAATGAATCAAAGATTTAGAATATATGGTAGATGATAAAAATTTTCAATCATAGTTGCAGCGGAACGAGCAATCCATTAGAAGAGTCAAATAGACCATAAAGTCTATTATATTCTCCATATTAAAAGTCCACCAATAATGTTTTATCCCTGTAACATCAATCAACAGTTCCTTTCCACAATCATGTGAATAACTCATAATCATAATTGTGGTTTTAAATTCCTCTTCTCATCCAAGACGAAGATAATTTTCATCACTTGTCTTTTCCTGAAACATCAAAGATCATGGTTATACCAAATCACGCCTCTGCTCATAATCATACTAATAAATTCATCTTTCTTTTACTCTGGGCCAAAGATATTCATTAATAGTTCATCTTTGCACTACAGGCCAAAGATATTCAACAACAGGTCATCTTTGCACTACAGGCCAAAGATATTCAACAACATGTCATCTTTGCACTTATAGGCCAAAGATATTCAACAACAGGTCATCTTTGCACTACGGGCCAAAGATATTCAACAACAGGTTATCTTTGCACTACAGGCCAAAGATATCAACCAACAGTTCTTCTTTGCACTACAGGCCAAAGGCATACAATTGTAAAACCAATAAACAACAGTCCATCTATGCACTACGGGCCAAAGATGACTTTCATCACAATATAAGCATAAGGATCATGACAAGGATATAAAGAATCAATCACATGAGATAAATAATAAAGTTTAAAGACTTTAACAATTTAATTTATCCAGAATTCAATAATATCCAAATTGTTAACATGATACTGCTTTGTGGAGTAAAATTCAAGAATAATATTGTACCAAAAAATGATTTGAACAAAGAATAATATTTCAGCGAATATTTGACGAAGATAATAACATTATTCATTATATTATAAACTCCATTTAATATTATTCATTATATAATAACATTAAATTCATTTATAAATATTATTAATCATTAAATAATATTTTAAATCAATAATTTATAAAAACTTAATCCAAATGTTATAAATCACATAATAATCTCATAATCTAATATTATTAATATTATCATAATATTTTAATCATTTCTTAAACTTATAAACAATTTATTTTAATTCTTTTCACTTTACTAATTAATGCATTTAATCATCCTAAAATGACAAACTCATAAGATTTCATCACCAATAACCAAAACTCTCATCAAAAAAATCAGCATATACTATATATAGATTCTCAAGCCATAAAAATCTTATTTTCCAATTTTCTTACTTCACATAACATATTTAATTCATTTATTCATAACTAGTCTATTTTCATGGAAAATACCAAATCAGTCCTAGAAAATTTTCTTTTAAGGATTTAGCGAGAATATAGTCCCATATTAAACATATATTTTCTCTCGAATTTTTAAATTCATTTACTATTTTTCATATGGCCAAACTGCTTAATATTTAGACATTTATCATAAACTGTACCTTTATCCAAAAATTCTAAAATTTACAGAGTATACATCTGTTATATACATGTACTCCCAATAAAAAGTTTACCAATTTCGGAGTTAACCACAAGTAGTTATAAGGGTTTACTTTTAAAATAGTCTTTTCCCATAAAATTCATAACTCCTAATCTATACATCCAAAAATCTTCATTTTTTGACACAATCTAGAAAACTCATCAAATTATCATTTTAAATTTTTTCATAATTTTTTAGGGTCTGAAAAATTACGAAACTGAAAAACATAATAACCCTTACAATCCCTTACCTCAAATTAAAATAGCAGTATTTTTGACTGGAATATCGGATGTAAAGTCGAAGAAAACTTGCAGTGAATAGCAATTATCAAAATATCTAAATACTCACAAAAATACGCTCGATAATATAGAGAGAGAAAACTTATATTTCTGGTGTGATTTTCAATTCTAACTTAAGTGCCTATTTATAGGAAAATGCTAGAACGTCATAGGAGACTAAAATAATAAAATATTATTATTATTTTTTCTTCATTCTACGCATGCCCATCCTGAATTGCTGGGCAGCCATCTTGGAAGAATTTTCAGCCCACATGTTTTGAAAAAACAAAAGTGGGTCCCACCCATAATTTTAATAAAAATATTTTAATTTCTGAAACTTCAACAATTCATAATAAATAGCCCTTTTATCAGAAAAATACAAATTTTATGTCCATTTCATACGAAATTGAATTCTCTACAACTTTGTAGCTTTAAGTTTTTCCAAATTCCAAGCAGAAAATATCCGAATTCCACAAACGGACAATTTTTAACACCTCTTAAAATTCATAACAAATCATACGTTAATTTTTAACGGTTCAAAATTTGTGTACATATACTCAACTTATATATGTATAACATATCCAAAAATCACAACGATCCAACGGTCGGATTAAAATTATAACTCCCGCAATAGAGATTTAAAAACACTGATTTGATTTTCGGACTATAAGTCACTCGTACCAGTTTTACTAAAATAGTCACCACGATGAATCCACAAAGAATATTTGGGTGATTCAAATTTCTACGGTTAGCTTACTTACAGGGCTTTCTTTTGATATATGGCTCATCTTCTAACTCATTATACACAACGAGTTATGGATTTTACAAAATCAAGTAATAAACTAATTTTTCTAAAAATCTCATATTTTATTCTTCTTTTGATTTCTAGATTTCTCTCATTTGATTCATGTACCGTGAATTTAGTGTGAAAATATCACCATTATTATATAACCACATTATACATTTATAATGTCAGATAAAATATCACTTTTCAACAATTGACACTTTTCTAAGAATTCCTCCATTCCGACAAAATACTGATAAAACACCTCAGCATTAATTTCTTCATTTATATCCACACAAAATAAATATTTCTCTATTCATCATTTATATCCACATAATAAATATTTCATTATCATATAAATTAATAATTAATTATTCACAAATAATATTACAGAATCACAATTATGACAACGAGGTCGTTTTTAGGAAAGAGGGGGCTTTCCGATAAGGATTTCTCCTTATTGGCGCGCAATTAGGTGACCAAACCCCTTTCCTAGACAGAACTTCCTTAGACATTGACAATAATACTCTCTAATAATATTATTCAAATACAAAAGTATTTATCTGATAATGGAGATATTGTGCAGTGACAATTATTGAACAACAATAATATAAAATATCAATGTAGCAATTATTGAATCAATAAATTAAAATATTGAACAGTAATTACTGTAACAATTATTGAGTAATGCCTTCTTACGTAAGAATCAATAATTCAAAAATACTGTGCAATATCGTGTGCTACTGTGCAACAACGCGTATTACTTTACTTTACCCACCGGGTATTCCAACAGTGTTAACGGTAACGATTACGCCGTTATTTATAAAAACTCAAATTTGTTATTTTCTTCATCCGAGCAGATTATTACATTATGGGGCCCATAAATGATCTACATGGCAGTATTTAATATTCTCCGAAGAAGCGGTAAGAATATTCCACGACCAAACGAATATTCCCCAATAACAATGAGTATTTTATAAACACTTGTTTATTTAAAATATTTACATATATCACCCTTAACTTTAACCTTTTTATCAATTTAACCATTTACTGAATAGTAATTATAAGAAAATTTGAATACTTTTATTTCATAAAATTCGGGGTCTTACAAGAAAGGTCTTTCATTTTTAATAAAGAACAACCGTTGTTCGTTTTACTTAAATGAAATATGTTATGGTGTTGCACAATTGTTTAATGGTCTTTATATTCTTGATTTATAAATGCCTATCTATAACATAAATACAAAACGATTTAAATCAAATGATTCAAATCAAAGCGTATCTCTGCATCACTGTCGTTTAGGCCATATAAATGAGAAACGCATATCCAAACTCCATAAAGATGGGTTTTGGATTCATTTGATTTTGAATCATATGAAAATGCGAGTCTTGTTTATTAGGCAAGATGATTAAATCCCTTTCACTTTGGACACGATTGAGCAGGCTAGCGATGTATTGGGACTTATACATAGTGATGTATGTGGACCACTTGAGTTCGTTAGTAAGAGGTAGGTTTTATTATTTCATTACATTTACTTGATGACTTGATGAGATATGGATATGTATCTTATGAGGCCTTAAATCAATCCTTTGAAAAGTTCAAGGAATTCAAGAATGAAGTTCAAAATCAATTTGGCAAAAGCATAAAAGCCCTTCAATCCGTTCGAGGAGGTGAATACTTAAGTTAAGACTTTGATGACCTTCTAAAGGATTGTGGTATTATATCACAGCTCACTCCACCAGGAACACCACAATGGAATGGTGTATCTGAGAGTAGAAATTGCACCTTGTTAGACATGGTACGATCAATGATGAGTCATGCAGATCTTCCAATAAGCTTCTGGGATCATGCCCTAGAGACATCAACATTCACACTTAACTGTGTTCCTACAAAGACGGTTCAGAAGACACCATATGTGATGTGGACTGGGAAACGTCCTAGTATGTCATTCATGAAGATTTGGGGTTGCGAGGCGTTTATAAAATGTTTGGATTCTGACAAACTCGGACCCAAATCTGACAAATATAATTTTGTGGGATACCCAAAGGAAACAAAAGGGTATTATTTCTATAAACCTTCTTAGAACAAAGTGTTTGTTGCTCGAACTGGTATTTTTCTAGAAAGAGAATTTGTCTCTAAAGGAAAAACAATGGGAGGAAAGTAGAAGTCGAAGAAATCCGAGAACCATAAAATATCATTGAACCTGAGTTAGAACATGAGCAGGATCCACAAGATATTATGGAAAGTGAACCTGGTCAAATTACACGAGGCATTTATAGATCTGGTAGGACACGCTAAGAGCCCGAGAGATATTATGGATATCTTGTGACTCAAAACGGTGATGTGATGCTTATAGATCAGGATGAGCCTACTTCCTACCAAGAAGCTATGAATGGACCAGATTCTGAGAAATGGCTTGAAGCCATGAAATCTGAGATGGACTCCATGTATACTAACCAAGTATGGACTTTGGTTGATCCACCCGAAGGGGTAAAACCAATCAGGTGCAAGTGGATTTTCAAGAAAAAAACCGACATGGATGGTAATGTACAAAATTATAAAGGTTGACTGGTAGCAAAAGGTTTCAAACAAGTTCAAGGTGTTGATTATGATGAAACCTTCTCTCCAGTGACAATGGTTAAATCCATCAGGATCTTACTTGCTATCGCAGCCTTTTGTGATTACGAAATCTGGCAGATGGATGTCAAAACTGATTTCCTTAACAGAAATCTCCTTGAGGACGTGTACATGACACAACTTGAGGGTTTTGTCACTCCAAAGGATGCTGGAAAGGTATGTAAGCTACAGCGATCCATTTATGGATTGAAGCAAGCCTCTCGGAGTTGGAATCTTCGATTTGATGAAGCAATCAAAGAGTTTGGCTTTATAAAAAATGAAGATGAACCTTGTGTATATAAGAAGGTTAGTGGGAGTCACATTGTATTCCTAGTATTATATGTTGACGACATATTAATTATTGGGAATGACGTTCCTTCATTACAGGCTGTAAAAATATGGTTAGGAAAATGTTTCTCCATGAAAGATTTGGGCGATGCAGCCTATATTTTAGGTATCAGGATCTATCGAGATAGATCGAGAAAAATGCTCGGCCTAAGTCAAAGTACATATATTGATAAAGTGCTGAAACGATTCAGCATGCAAGAGGAAAAACGAGGACACTTACCCATGACTCATGGTGTAAAGATCTTTAAGGCCCAATGTCCCAAATCATAAGATGATGAGGAACGTATGAGAAAGATCGCTTATACTTTTGCAATTGGATCTATCATGTATGCAATGATATGTACTCGTTCAGATGTCTCGTATGCTTTAAGCATGACGAGCAGATATCAGTCGAATCCAAGTGAAGGTTACTGGACAGTAGTCAAGAATATCCTCAAGTACCTGAAAAGGACTAAGGATTCATTCTTGGTATATGGAGGTAAAGACGAACTGGCAGTAAAGGGTTACACAGATGCTAGTTTCTAAACTCAAAATGATGACTATAAGTCTCAATCAGGTTTTGTGTTTTGCCTTAATGGTGGTGTTGTTAGCTTGAAGAGTTTGAAGCAAGAGACAGTAGCCAATTGTACAACAGAGGCAGAATATATTGTTGCTTCTAGTGCGGCCAAGGAGGCTGTATGGATTAAAAAGTTCATCACTGAACTTGGTGTTGTTCCAACCATTGTTGATCCAATTAAACTATACTGTGATAATAATGGAGCCATTGCATATGATAAGGAACCCAGATCTCACCAACGATCCAAGCATATACTTAGGCGGTACCATCTCATCCGTGAAATCATTGATAGAGGAGATGTACATATAGGAAGAGTGCCAACAGATGATAATGTTGCAGATCCACTGACCAACGCTTTGTCGCAGCAGAAGCACGAAGGTCATACTAGTTCCATGGGTATTAGATACATGAGTAATTGGCTCTAGTGCAAGTGGAAGACTGTTAGTGTTTATTCCCTAAGGCCAATTATTTGATATAATTGTTTAACATTTTGATATTATATTTGATTGAATAAATGAATTATTTTATTATGTTTTTTTTTACATTATATATATATTAGCATAATAAAAGTCATTATAATAGTGATACAAATTATATAGCTTCAAATATGTGACTTGAACATGAGATTATATAATTACAATTAGTATCATTGCTCTTAAATGTCCCTAGTCAAGTATCATTGTTAATGGGACAATAATGATACATCGAGACTAGTATGTGGATTGACTAATGACCAAATCTCATTGGTCATAAATATATGAGATATTGAGTCAATGCATAGGTACATGTTAAAGAACGATGTACTGGACAGACCCACCATGAAAATTCTATGTGGAGCATTATGCAAAGTGTCATTAGCAATTCTTATAGTGAAGCTGATGTAATGATCCTCCGACCTGAAATCACTATATTACTACATGAGAATTTATGTACTTTGATATCATCAAAAGTCACCTATAATAGGGTGGACAATAAAGGTGATTATTAGGTACATCATGAATCGTGTGAGGAATATGAGTGATCTAGATGGAATTTAACCCTCCTATATATTAGGGGTGATATCCATAGGCCTCTTGATTGAGTAGGACTATGAAATGCATGACCATGCTCAAATAGTGATTTGTTTCATATAGTCTACTCATTGATTAAGAAAACTCAGATTAAATTATGAAGAGTATGACACATTCCATGACTAGAGTTTAATCTAGGATGTCAAGGTTAAAAGAATTGATGACTATAAGTCTCAATCAGGTTTTGTGTTTTGCCTTAATGGTGGTGCTGTTAGCTTGAAGAGTTCAAAGCAAGAGACAGTAGCCAATTCTACAACAGAGGCTGAATATATTGTTGCTTCTAGTGCGGCCAAGGAGGCTGTATGGATTAAAAAGTTCATCACTGAACTTGGTGTTGTTCCAACCATTGTTGATCCGATTAAACTATATTGTGATAATAATGGAGCCATTGCACATGATAAGGAACCCTGATCTCACCAACGATCCAAGCATATACTTAGGCGGTACCATCTCATCTGTGAAATCATTGATAGAGGAGATGTACATATAGGAAGAGTGCCAACAGATGATAATGTTGCAGATCCACTGACCAAGGCTTTGTTGCAGTAGAAAGCACGAAGGTCACACTAGTTCCATGGGTATTAGATACATGAGTGATTGGCTCTAGTGCAAGTGGGAGACTGTTAGTGTTTATTCCCTAAGGCCAATTATTTGATATAATTGCTTAACATTTTGATATTATATTTGATTGAATAAATGAATTATTTTATTATGTTTTTTTTTGCATTATATATATGTTAGCATAATAAAAGTCATTATAATAGTGATACAAATTATATAGCTTCAAATATGTGACTTGAACATGGGATTATATAATTACAATTAGTATCATTGCTCTTAAATGTCCCTAGTCAAGTATCATTGTTAATGGGACAACAATGATACATCGAGACTAGTATGTGGATTGACTGATGACCAAATCTCATTGGTCATAAATATATGATATATTGAGTCAATGCATAGGTACATGTTAAAGAACGATGTACTGGACAAACCCACCATGAAAATTCTATGTGGAGCATTATGCAAAGTGTCATTAGCAATTCTTATAGTTGCGCTGATGTAATAATCCTCCGACCTGAAATCACTATATTACTACATGGGAATTTATGTACTTTGATATCATCAAAAGTCACCTATAATAGGGTGGACAATAAAGGTGATTATTGGGTACATCATGAATCGTGTGAGGAATATGAGTGATCTAGATGGAATTTAACCCTCCTATATATTAGGGGTGATATCCATAGGCCTCTTGATTGAGTAGGACTATGAAATGCATGACCATGCTCAAATAGTGATTTGTTTCATATAGTCTACTCATTGATCAAGAAAAATCAAATTAAATTATGAAGAGTATGACACATTCCATGACTCGAGTTTAATCTAGGATGTCAAGGTTAAAAGGATTAAATTATATTAAAACATTAGTCACGAAAAGGTTGTATCGAATCACCAATCTTATTATTACTTGGGTAGCAGTGATGCATAACAAGATGCCCCTCACTGTTTATAATTTTATAATATGATTTTAAGATTATTGCCAACGTAATAATAACCTATAGGGTCATACACTTAGAACGTAATTAAAGGGGAATTAATTTAAATTATAAGATTTAAATATGTCAATATGATTGATAATATTTAAATTACGAATTTAAATTAATAGGATAATTTGTATATATGTATATTAATTAAGTAAGACTTAATTAATATATAATATATATAATTCGAATTTTACTGGAATTAGGTTTTGATTAATTCTTTTTGACTGCTATATATATGATATATCAGCCACTTTAGGGATTAATCAAAAACCAAAAACCCTAGCCGCTCTTAGGGAGAGACTAGAGAGAAAAACTTCAAAAAAATTCTGATCCATTGTGGCTAGTACCGCGGCTCTTTTACAGCAGATCTTGTGACGGTTCGTGAGACGTTCGTGTGGATACCGTAGAGGCGCCAATTCATTTGGATTGCGTTTGAGATTCGATCGTATCAATTATAGCTTCTGTAATCGGTATAAATTTCTAACCACTGAATTAATATGTTTTTTGCATGGATCCTATTTTAGGGTTTTGGTATTGTCTTTGAAAATTTTTAAATTCCGTTGCATTTTTGTGCCGAAATCACTACAGTGCTGACAATACCATCTAGTTCAAAGAGATTTGTCATCTACAGCGATACTTTATGCAGAGGGTTAGGATGTGTTCTTATGCAACATGGGAAAGTCATAACATATGCCCACGACAACTCAAAGAATATGAAAGAAATTATCCTACTCATGATCTAGGGTTGGCAGCAATCGTTTTCGCACTAAAGATCTGGAGACATTACCTGTATGGGGGAGAAAGTGGAGATCTATACAGATCATAAAAGACTCAAATATTTCTTCACCCAAAGGAACTTAACATGTGGCAACGATGTTGGCTTGAGCTGTTAAAAGATTACGACCATACCATTCAATATCATCTTGGAAAAGCGAATGTGGTAGCTGACGCGTTGGGTAGAAGATCATATACGGGTACGAGTGCGATATTGTCAAAACAAAGGCCCATTTTGTATGACTTACAAAGGATGGATATAGATTTAAAGACTCCAGGGAACCACGTGATGATGTCAAATATACGAGTAGAACCGACTTTAATCGATAAAGTTAAAGATGCTCAAGCTACGGACCTGGAGCTGATGCGTATGAGGAAGAAAGTACAAGAAGGTGCTATTTCGGAAGCAAGAATCGATGAAGAAGGAATACTTTGAGTCAACTCCAGACTTTGTGTTCCTAACGACCCTGATTTGAAGTATAAAATCATGATGGAGGCTCACAACACACCGTTTGCAATCCATCCTGGGAGTTCCAAAATATATCGCGATCTTCGACATACATTTTGATGGAGCAATATGAAAAGAGAGATCGCAGAGTATATCTCAACGTGTCTAACTTGTCAACGTGTCAAGACGGAGCATTAAGTGTCAAAAGGTCCATTGTAACCACTTGAAATTCCAGAATGGAAGTAGGAGCACATTACCATGGATTTCATTACTGGTCTTCCCAAGGTTTCTCAAGGCATAGATGCAATTTGGGTAATTATCGATAGATTAACCAAGTCTGCTCATTTCTTGCCTATACGAGAAACTTATTCACTTGAACGTCTTACTTGTATATACATAAATGAGATTGTGAGATTTCATGGTATTATAGTATCCATAGTTTCTGATCGAGACCCAAAATTCACTTCACGATTTTGGGTCAGCACTAGAAAGCTATGGGCACTGATTTATGATTCAGTTCTGCATATCATCCTCAAACGGACGGGCAATCGGAAAGGACTATTCAAACTCTTGAAGATCTATTGAGACTCTGCGTTCTAGACTTCAAAGGAAGTTGGGACAAGTATTTACCATTGGTGGAATTCTCCTCCAACAACAGTTATCAAGCAAGTATAGGCATGGCTCCATTCGAAGCGTTGTATGGACGAAAGTGCCGTTCTCTAGTATGCTGGGATGAGGTGGGTGAAGCAATGTTTTTGGGACCAGAAATGGTACGTATGATTACATAAAAGATTCAAATGATCCGGCAATGTATACAAACCTCACATGATCGACAAAAGAGTTATATTGATCTCCATCGAAGGGAAATGGAATTCAATGTTAGAGACCATGAATTATTACGTGTTCCTCTATGGAAAGGAGTTACGAGATTTGGAAAGAGAGGAAATCTCAACCCTTGATTCATTGGCCCATTTGAAATTCTTGATCGAGTAGGAACTATGGCCTATACACTCGCTTTACCGCCAAGTATGTCACATGTTCATAAAGTTTTTCACATATCTATGTTACGTAAATATGTGGAAGATCCAAATCACATTATTGAATTAGAACCAGACAAGATAGCCGAAGATTTAACGTATGGGGAGGTACATGTCGAGATTTTGGATAAAAAGGAACATATTCTACGCTCAAAGGTTATACCTCAAGTCAAAGTTTTGTAGAGAAACCACGATATTGGGGAAATGACCTGGGAGTTAGAATCTAAAATAAAAACAAGGTATCCTCACCTCTTCGACATACCAGGTACATACATCAATTTTGAGGACGAAATTTCATAAATAAGGGAGATTATAAGACCCCAAATTTTATGAAATAAAAGTATTCAATTTTCTTATAATTATTATTCTATTTAGTAAATGGTTAAATTGATAAAGGGATAAAGTTAAGGGTGATATGTGAAAATTTTACAAAGTAAGTAAGTTGATATAAAATATTCGTTGTGTCGGGGAATATTCTTTTTGTCGAGGAATATTCGTACGATGACACAATCATTGGTGGAACCTACAACGAAATAACTGTCAAATATAGAAAGCGACAGAAATAACCTTTTTATAAAAATAACGGCAAAACTTTTTACCGTTAAACTGCTGAAATATCCGGTGATAAAAGTACAGTAATAAGCGTGGTTGCACAGTAGCACACGGTATTGCACAATATCTCTGATTATTGATGCTTACGTAAGAAGTAACTCAGTTTGATTCAATTATTGCAACAGTAGTTGCTGTATAATATCTCATATTATTGATTCAATTATTGTCTCAGTATCATCTGCACAATATTTTATATTATTAAATCAATAATTGAGACAACACATTTATTCATATTATTATTTACATTATTGACTATGTCTAGAAAGTTCTGTCGAGAAAAGGGGTTATGTCATCTAATTGCGTGCCAATAAGGAGAAATCTTTATCGAAAAGCCCCCTCTTTATTGAGAATGGTCTGGTTGTCAATATTTTAAGTTATAATATTAATGATGAATAATTGTTAAAATATTAAAAATATATTTATTGAAGATAAGTAAATTACAAAAGTTAAAGGAAAATAATGCAAACTTGGAAAACTTTAGGGGTACCAAAGTGTAATAAGTTAACCAATCTATGTGAACTTGAATCAATCAATCAGAGAAGAGATGATACAAGCATGATGTTAGCATGACATCATCTTTAAAAAATCACAAAGATGATGTAAGGATGATATCATCATGATGTCAACTGGACTAAGGTGCAGTTATTGAGGTACTAAACTATAATAAGTCGATCCCCTAATTAACGCGCAATTATCGAAACTATGTTCTCCTATAAATAGAAGTTCACTCTTCTTTCATTCTTACTAATTCACTAAGACTCACAAGAGAAAAAGTAGAGAGAGAAACTATAGAGAGAAAGAAGAAAAGTATTCTGCTACTTCACTATTGTAGTATCCAGTCTTCTACTAAGGTAAGGGGTATTATTTCTTTACATGTTCTTAAATCTAAACTTACTATAGTAAGTATTGCTTCAATAATCCCTAAAATTAGTGGAATATCCTTAAGTTTTGCGCTCCATCTAGTATCGTTTAATTGGAATATTGGTATGAACTTTCTTATAAATTTCAATATTTTCACACGAAGTACTATTCACGGGTTACTATTCATTCGGGTACTATTCACTCGGGTATTATTCACTCGGGGATTCGGGGTACTTTGCATGACGGAGTACTATTCATTTGGTATTATTCACTCGGGGTACTATTCACGACAAAAAAAATTGATTTCTCTTCTGTCCAAATTATTTTTAATACATGAATATTATTCTTGAATTTTACTCCACAAAGCAGTTATCATGTTGATAATTTGGACATTCTTGAACTCTGGATAAATTGAATTATAAATTTTTTTTTAAATTTATCCTAGCTCTCACTTAATTGAATTCTTATATCATTGCATCATCCTCATGCTTAAATTATGATGAAAGTCATCTTTGGCCCGTAGTGCATAGATGGATTGTTGATTGGTATGATTATGACCAGAAAAGTTTGTATTGGTATAATCATGACATGTAATGTTACAGATAAATGATGTGGTGAAACTCCTCTTTGGCCCGTAGTGCATTGATGGACAGTTGTTGGCATGATCATGACCATTGGTGATAATAACGAATATCATTGGCCCGTAATGCATGGGAAATTCGTGGATGTGATACTAACGAATATCATTGGCCCGTAGTGCATGGATAATTCGATGATGTGGATTATTTATTGAGTTGTGTTACAGCGATAAAATATTGATGATGAACTTTTAAATCATAGAAGATAGTAAATATCATGCTATACTTGACTCTTCTAATGGATTGTTTGTGCCGCTGTAGTTAAACTTGTTATCTATTATATTCTATCAGTTTTACACTGTTGAAGGCTAACGATAATTTATTCTGCATTATCTTAGTCATAATATTCTTTACTGGGCTAGTTGAGCTCACCCTTTGCTTTTATTGTTCTCTTCAGGAAATGAGAACATAGCCGGGACTAGTCGGGGAATGGAGTGACGGTTAGAGATGGTGGTTGTAGTAGTCCTCACTATTTTATAAAATAGTGTTATAATAATTGTAATGAGGACTCCATTTGAGTTTGGATATTGTCTACGAGACAATATTCGTGTTAAAACTCTCAGCTTATGTTTTGTCATATTTTATACGATAGTTGTATAATAAAGTTTGTATTTGAATTTTATACCATGTATTTGGCGACTCAAAATGGGTTGTGTATACCTATTTTGGGGGCATCACAGTTGGTATCAAAGCTTAGGGATATGATCTCTTGCTGAGACTTGAGGCTAGAACTAAGAGGGGAGAGACGGGTAAATCCTTCGCTAGTATGACCTACCTAAGCTTAATTATTATTTAATTGGTCTGTCAGAATATAGGGATAATATGTGGCATGTCAATTAACCCTTGTTTTGTGGCTGTTTTTGAAAATGGCATCTAAAAATGTTGAGATAAGCAATGGAGTACATGAGACCGTTAAGTCGCCGCTGATCAATAACCAAGACAATGTGCATCATGAAGGAAATAATCCTCATGTAAACAACAACACCGACCAAATGATGAACGATGGGATGTTTAGGAGCTTTCTGCAATTCATGCAAAACCAAGCGAGAGAGACTCATGTTCAAAATGCAGATGGAAACAATGGCAACTCATGGCTGGTCACTACTAAGCAATTCAAGGAGCTGGGACTACCTGAGTATTTTGGGAAAGCCAGAGCCACTTAAGGCAGAGACATGGATTAAACAGATCACCAAGATATTTGATGTTTTGGGATGCTCCGAGGAGCAAAAGGTTCCCTTTGCTACCTTCATGTTGCGAGGAGAGGCAGATTATTGGTGGGAATCTGTTAAACGTACTCACCCATCCGTGTAAGACCCCGAAATTTTTTTTTAAATAAAAAGGAATTTCCTTTATTTATTATTTTGAAATAGTAAGGGTTGATTTGATTAATGTGGATAGTTAATGGTTAAATACGCAAATATTTCAAAATAAGCAAGTGGTTATAAAATATTCATTTTGTCGGGAATATTCGTTTGGTCGTGGAATATTAATCGCTTGTCGGAATATTAAATGCGACGTAGCGACCGTGTGTGAGCCCCATAACGTAAAGCGATTGGATGAAGAAAACGACAAATATAAGTTGGTTAAAAATAACGGCGTAGTTATTCTGAATTAAGACTATTGGAATACCCGGTGGTTAAAATCTGATGTCTGGCGTGGTTTGCGGTAGCATTACCAGATATTACCGCAGTATTGTTGAATTATTGATCCTTACGTGAAAGGCACTACTCAATAATTTTCACGGTGAGTTCTTGTTCAATATTTTATTTTATTGATTCAATAATTCTTTGCGTTGATATTTTATATTATTCTTTGTTCAATAATTGTCACGCACATTATCTCCATTATCGGATCAATAATTCATATTATTTGAATAATATTATTAGATAGCATTATTGGCAATGTCTAGAAAGTTCATCGAGGAGAGGTTTGGTCACCTAATTGCGGCGCCCGATGAGGAGAAATCCTTATCGAAAGCCCCTCTTTCTGAGGAGCGGCCGGTTGTTATAATTGTGATTCTGTAATATTATTTGTGAATAATTAATTATTGATTCATATGATAAAGAAATATTTATTTTATGTGGATATAAATGATGGATTTATTTATGTGGTTATAAATGAAGAAATTATTGTTGAGGTGTTTTATCGATATTTTACCGTATTGGAGGTATTAAAAATTAAATCGGGGGTTTTGAGATATATTGCGGGATTATAATTTTTTAATCCGACTGATTGGATTGTGGTAATTTTTGGATATGTTATACATATATAAGTTGAGTATATGTCTACAAATTTTGAACCGTTAAAAATGTACGAATGATTTGTTATGAATTTTAAGAGGTGTCCGATTAGGAAATTAGGGTTATAATTGATTTTGGTGGAAAATTCTAGAATTGAGTGGGCCCCACTTGTGGTTGGTGAAGAAATGTGAATTTTATTTCAAATGTGGTGGTGGCAATAGTAGCGAGTAAAAGCCATCGGTGGCAATCAAGTGCTTTCCTTGGCGGGCTAACATTTTCCTATAAATAGAGGCTTAAGTTAGAATTGAAAATCACACCCGAAACAAAGTTTTCTCTTTCTCTCTATATTGTTGAGCGTATTTTGTGAGTATTTAGATACTTTGAGAGTTCTTTATTCGATACAAGTTTCATTCGGCATCACTTGACCTTTCCTTAGAAGTCTTGATTCTTTGAGGTAAGGGATATTATTTTTTTCGTAATGATATTATTTCTTCAATATCATTATCTTTGAAATGTTGATCGATGTTTTTATCAAATTTGGAACTTTTTCATGCTCGGGGTTACTATTCATGAGTTACTATTCACGAGTTACTATTCATGAGTTACTATTCACGATTCTTATTCACGAGTACTATTCATGAAGCGTGAAGATGTTTTTGTGGAATTTCTATCTTTTGGTGTCGGATTTAATATTCATGTATACGGTCTTATTCACGTGTATCTGACACTATTCACGTATCTGACACTATTCACCAAAAAATAAAATTTCTTCTTTTGTCCAAAAACATCTATTTTGGATACTAGCTTTGATTGTATCCATGTTTTGATCATTCTTGAATTTTACACCACTTGTGATTATTTTTGGGGTATTGTTGGACATGGATAAAACAAAGTACTAATCCTTAATCCTTAATCCTTATCATTTTGTTTCAATTTGGATTCGTTTCTTTAAAAATATTTTTCATCATCCTCGGTCTTAAATGATGATATTATTGAATATCTTTGGCACAGTCTGCAAGATGAATGATTTCTGAAGAATATCTTTGGCTTTGTGGTGCAAAGATGAATATTTGATTTGAGATGAAAATTGATTGATGTTCTGAGGGATAAAATATTGATGATGGACTGTTAAATTCATAGATTATAGTAGATTTCATTCTCTCACGTAACTCTTACATGAATTATTATTTCAATTGCGAATATTGATCCGAAACTTGTTGTCTATTGTATTCTATCGAGTTTTTCCTGTTGAAGACTAACGATAATTTGTTGTATATTATCTTAGTCATAATATTCTTTCTTGAGCTAGTGGAGCTCACCCTTTTCCTTTTTGTTCCATTCTTCTCGGGAGGCGAGAATATAGCGATGCAGTGGGGGTATGGAATGAAGGTTTTAGAAAGGATTGTTTAGTAGTCCTCACCATTTTGTAAAATAATGTATCAATAAATGTGATGAGGATTTATGTGAGTATAAATATTGTCTAGAAGATAATATTTGTATTTAAACTCACGATTTCTTGTTGTAATAATAAAGTTGTAGTTGTTTACATGCCATGTATTGACAACTCGGAATGGGTGATGTATACCTATTTTGGGGGCGTCGCGGTTGGTATCGAGCTTAGGGATATGATCTCTCGGAGGAGATCGGGGAATAGAACTAGGAGGGAGAGACGAGTAAATCCTTCGCTAGTGTGTCCTACCTAAGCTTATTTGTTAGTTGGTCGATTATATAGGGATATTATGTGATATATTGATTTCCTTAATTAACCCTTGTTTTATGACGGTGTTTGAGAATGTCGTGAGAATATTAACATGGAGTAAATGAGGCCGTGGAGATGCTGTATTACCAACGAGGAGAGAGCGTCTGACAGCCCAGTGGCAATGTTCCTCCCGTGAACAACACCATGGAGCGGATGATGAGCGAGGGATGTTTAGAAGTTTTTGCGATTCATGCAAAAATCGAGGCGAGGAGACTTCGTGTTCAAAATACTGAGGAGGAAATGATAGCAATTCACGGGTTGTCCTGTGGCGAGTTTCAAAGAGTTGGGACCACGAAATTTAAGGGAAAGCGGATCCGATCATGGCGGAAACATGGGTCAAACAAATTACCAAGATATTCGACGTCTTGGGATGCACGGAGGAATGAAAGGTTCCATTCGCCACCTTTATGTTCCGTGGCGGCGGACTACTGGTGGGAGTCGTGAAGCGTACCCATCCGAGCCTTTTCGGCGTGTCTTGGGAGGCGTTTGAGAGACTATTTAATGACAAATACTTTCCCGAAAGTGTTAAATCGTATGAAAGAAGTGGAGTTCATCGATTAGAGCAAAATAACATGGCGGTGTCTCGATCTGAAGGCAAAGTTTGCGAGTTATCGAGTTTGCACCTCATTTGGTGGAGAATGAGGAACGTGTGGCGGGATGTTTCTTAGAGGTTTGAAACCCAGATACGTACGTCGATATCTCATTTCTCATAAACTTTCTCTTTATTCGGATGTTGTAAATGGGGCTCAATTATTAGGCGAGATAACGAGTACAGTCAACCGAGGACCATAACCAGGATCGTGCAGAGATAGCGATCAATGAATAATGATAACTGCGGAGAAAAGCAGCAGATGAGACGAAATGGTAACCACTCTGGTGGTAATCATGGTCGTGAAAAGCGAAGAAGCGAGTCGGGGAGGAGATTTTAAAAGAGGAGATTTAACAACGACTATGTGAAGACGACAAAGGTCTTAAGTGACAAGCGGTTCTAAGGGAGGAGAACGACCACCTGGTCATATACTACAAATCACGGAAAAGAGGGACATATCGGTCAAAGCGCCCTAACAGATTCAAGGTATGTTATAGTTGTGGAAAGGAAGGACATATCGCTCGAGATTATGCAGTGGCGAAACCTAGTTCGTGATGGGACGGTGACTCAAAAGAATGTCCTAGAAAAGTTAAAGTCAACGATTAGGGAAGAAGCGTTTGTTGTGGCTTGGTCATAATGCGAGGAACCCAAACGAGGTGATCACGGGTAAGCTATTTATAAATTCTTGCGAAGTTTATACCTTACTTGATCTGGGTGCTACCCATTCATTTATCTCTCCTGCATGTGCTCAGCGTTTAAACTTGACTCGGAGAAATTAGACTTTGACCTATCTGTGGAAACTCCGTTAGGAGAAACTTTCATCACATCCAATCGTTTATAAATCTTGTTTGATTCAAGTTGGCACCATCACCTTACTGTTGACCTTATCTCTTTAAAGATACTTGCTTTTGATGTGATTTTAGGGATTGATTGGTTAACTACTCATCATGCCAAAATTGATTGTTTTACGTAAGGTTGTTAGTTTTCATATTCTAACTTTGTTTGTTTATGCAATTCAAGCAACTAAACCATTAAAATCAATCACTATCATATCTAATCATAAAGCTATTCGTTTATTGAAAAGCGGATGTCAAGCTTTCTTAGCCCATGTTATGGATTTGAATAAAGACACGTCAAATTTGAATAATATTCTGTTGTTATTGACTTTCTGGCGTATTTCACGAAGAACTTCCCGGTACCTACCCCGAGCGTGAAGTTGAATTCTTTATTGATCTTGAACTTTGTACAAAGCCCATTTCTAAAACCCCATATCGAATGGCTCTATTGAACTTGAGTTAAAGGTCCAACTACAGAATTGTTGGACATCGGTTTCATTCGTCCTAGTACATCTCCTTGGGGTGCTCTGTTTTATTTGTAAAAAAGAAAGACGGGAGTATGCGACTTTGTATTGACTATCGGAATTGAACCATGTCACCATCAAGAATAGGTATCCTCTACCTCGTATTGATGACTTGTTTGACCAGATTGCAAGGGGCACAATTCTTTTCAAAAATCGATCTTAGATTACGGATATCATCAATTTGAAGATTAGAATCGAGGATATTCAAAGACGCCTTGAGAACTTCGGTATGGGCATTATGAATTCTTAGTCATGTCTTTCGGACTAACTAATGCTCCTGCGGCTTTCATGGATATGATGAACCGAGTATTCAAGGAATATTTGGATCGATTCGTTGTTGTCTTTATTGATGACATCCTTATATATTCCAAAAGTCGTGAAGATCATGAGCACCATTTGAAGTTTGGTACTCCAAAGGCTTCGTGAAAACCAACTATATGCCAAATTGAAGAAATGCGAGTTACGGCTTGAGGAAGTAGCATTTCTTGGGCATGTGGTGTCAAAACATGGAGTATCTGTTGATCCGTGAAGATTGAAGCAATACAAAGTTGGGAGAAAATCAAGTCGGTGTTGATCAAGTACGTAGCTTTTTGGGCTTAAATTTGGTTATTATCGGAGATTCAGTGGAAGGGTTTTCTCGAATCGCTACTCCATTAACTTTCATTAACTTTCGAAAGGATCTGAGAATTCGTTTAAGGCGAAGAATGCGAGAAAAGTTTCCAAGAGCTTAAGAGAGACTTATTTCGGCTTTGTTCTAACAATACCATCTGGTTGGATGGATTTGTTATCTCTGATGATGCTTGAGGTGCAAAGGGTTAGGATGTGTTCTCATGCAACGTGGGAAAGTCATAGCCTATGCCTCGCGACAACTTAAAGAATATGAGAGGAATTATCCTACTCATGATCTAGAGTTAGCGTGATCGTTTCCGCTAAAGATATGGAGGCACTATCTATATGGGGAGAAAGTGGAGATATATTCGGATCATAAAAGCCTTAAATATTTCTTCACTCAAAAAGAACTCAACATGCGGCGTGACGTTGGCTCGAGCTATTGAAAGACTACGACCACACTATTCAATACCACCACAGTAAAAGCGAGCGTGGTAGTAGTGACGCATTGAGTAGAAGATCATATCTTGAGGAGCGAGTGCGATGATGTCAAGTATCTGGACAGAGCCAACTTTAATAGAAAAAGTTAAGGTTGCTCAAGCCACCGCAGGCCGGAGTGATGCGTATGAAGAAGAAAGTACAAGAAGGAGCTATTAGGGCGAAATTGATGAAGAAGGAATACTTGAGTCTACTCTAGGCTTTGTGTTCCTAACGACTACGATTTGAAGTACAAGATTATGATGGAGGCACCTGATACACCATTTGCAATCCATCCTCGAAGTACTAAAATGTATTGTGATCTTCGACATACATTTTGGTGGAATAATATGAAGAGAGAGATTGCAAAGTTTATCTCGATGTGTTTAACTTACAACGTGTAAAAGTAGAGCATCTAGTACCTAAGGGTCCGTTGCAACCACTTGAGATTCCGGAATGGAAGTGGGAACACATTACCATGGATTTAAGTTCTTGGGTCTTCCTACGGTTTCTCAAGGCATCAATGCTATTTGGGTTATTGTTGATAGATTAACCAAGTCCGCTCATTTCTTGCCGACACGGAGACTTTTTCCCTTGAACGTCTTGCTAGTATATGCGTAAATGAGATCGTGAGGTTGCATGGCATGCTGTATCCATAGTTTGGATCGTGACCCAAGATTCACTTCAAGATTTTGGGTTAGCTTGCAAAAAAGCTATGGGTAGCGCAGTTTGCGATTTAGTTGACATACCATCCCCAAGCAGACGGACAATCGGAGAGGATATTCAAACTCTTGAAGATCTATTAAGACTCGTGTCCTAGACTTCAAGGGTAGTTGGGATAAGTATTTACCATTGGTGGAATTCTCCTACAACAACAGTTATCGAGGCAAGTATAGGTGTGGCTCCATTCAAGCATTATATGGGCCGAAAATGTCGTTCTCCAATATGTTGGGATGAGGTGGGTGAAGCAACATTGTTGGGACTAGAGTTAAATACGTATGACTCACCGAAAAGATCCAAATAATTCGACAACGATACAAAGCGGCTCAAGATCGACAAAAGAGTTATGCGGATCTTCATCGAAAGGGCGTGGAATTTAATGTGGGGATCATGTATTGTTGCGAGTTGCTCCATGGAAGGGAGTTACAAGATTTGGGAAGAGAGAAAGCTCGATCCACGATTTATTGGTCCATTTCAAATTCTTGACCAAGTAGGAAATGTAGCCTATAGACTTGCGTTACCTCCGAGTATGTCTCGTGTTCATAATGTGTTTCACATATCTGTACTTCGTAAATATGTGAAAGACCCGAACCACGTTATTGAGTTAGAACCGGACGAGATAGCCGAAGACTTAACGTATGAGGAGGTACCTATCAAGATCTTGGATAGGAAGGAGCATGTCCTACGCGCAAAGGTCATACCACAAGTTAAAGTTTTGTGGAGGAATCATGCTATAGAGGAAATGACCTGGGAATTGGAAACGGAAATGAAAGCGAGGTATCCTCACCTTTTCAAACACACGAGTCGTCACGTCAATTTCGAGGACGAAATTTCATAAGGAGGGGAGGTTGTAAGACCCCGAAATTTTTTTTAAATAAAAAGGAATTTCCTTTATTTATTATTTTGAAATAGTAAGGGTTGATTTGATTAATGTGGATAGTTAAGGGTTAAATACGCAAATATTTCAAAATAAGCAAGTGGTTATAAAATATTCATTTTGTCGGGGAATATTCGTTTGGTGGTGGAATATTAAATCTTTATCGGAGAATATTAAATGCGGCGGTAGCGACCATGTGTGGGCCCCATAAATGAAAGCGATTGGATGAAGAAAACGACAAATATAAGTTGGTTAAAAATAACAGGCGTAGTTGTTATTCATTAAGATTTGTTGGAATACCCGGTGGTTAAAATACGATGTCTGGCGTGGTTGCAACGACAAAGCATACGGTATTACATAAAGATTGTTGAATTATTGATCCTTACGTGAAAGGCACTACTCAATAATTTTCACGGTGTTCTTGTTCAATATTTTATTTTATTGATTCAATAATTCTTTGCGTTGATATTTTATATTATTAACACGCTCAATAATTGTCACTTGCACATTATCTCCATTATCGGATCAATAATTCATATTATTTGAATAATATTATTAGATAGCATTATTGGCAATGTCTAGAAAGTTACATCGAGGAGAGGTTTGGTCACCTAATTGCGGCGCCATGAGGAGAAATCCTTATCGAAAAGCCCCTCTTTCACGGAGCGGCTGGTTGTCATAATTGTGATTACATAATATTATTTGTGAATAATTAATTATTGATTCATATGATAAAGAAATATTTATTTTATGTGGATATAAATGATGGATTTATTTATGTGGTTATAAATGAAGAAATTATTGTTGAGGTGTTTTATCGAGATTTTACCGTTGAGGTATTAAAAATTAAATCGGGGTTTTGAGATATATTGCATGGATTATAATTTTTAATCCGACCGTTGGATTGTGGTAATTTTGGATATGTTATACATATATAAGTTGAGTATATGTCTACAAATTTTGAACCGTTAAAATGTACGAATGATTTGTTATGAATTTTAAGAGGTGTCTCGATTCTAAATTAGGGTTATAATTGATTTTGGTGGAAAATTCTAGAATTGAGTGGGCCCCACTTGTGGTTGGTGAAGAAATGTGCTGAATTTTATTTCAAATGTGGTGGTGGCAATAGTAGCGGTGTAAAGCCATCGGTGTAGCGAGTCGAAGTGCCTTTTGCCAATAACATTTTCCTATAAATAGAAATTAAGTTAGAATTGAAAATCACACGAAACAAAGTTTTCTCTCTTCTCTCTATATTTGTTGGCGTATTTTGTGAGTATTTAGATACTTTGAGAGTTCTTTGCTCAAATAAAGTTTCATTCAAAGATCACTTGAGCCTTTCCTTCCGGCTCTTGATTCTTTGAGGTAAGGGATATTATTTTTTTTTCGTAATGATATTATTTCTTCAATATCATTATGCTGAAATGTTGATCTGATGTTTTTATCAAATTTGGAACTTTTTCATGTCGGGGTTACTATTCATGAGTTACTATTCACGAGTTACTATTCATGAGTTACTATTCACGAGTTACTATTCACGAGTACTATTCATGAAGCGTGAAGATGTTTTTGTGGAATTTCTATCTTTTGGTGTCGGATTTACTATTCATGTATACGGTACTATTCACGTATACGGCACTATTCACGTATACGGCACTATTCACGTATACGGCACTATTCACCAAAAAATAAAATTTCTTCTTTTTGTCCAAAACATCTATTTTGGATACTAGCTTTGATTGTATCCATGTTTTGATCATTCTTGAATTTTACACCACTGTGATTATTTTTGGGGTATTGTTGGACATGGATAAAACAAAGTACGAATCCTTAATCCTTAATCCTTATCATTTTGTTTCACTGGATTCGTTCTTTAAAAATATTTTTCATCATCCTCAGTCTTAAATGATGATATTATTGAATATCTTTGGCCTGTAGTGCAAAGATGAATGATTTCTGAAGAATATCTTTGGCCTGTAGTGCAAAGATGAATATTTGATTTGAGATGAAAATTGATTGATGTTACAGGGGATAAAATATTGATGATGGACCGTTAAATTCATAGATTATAGTAGATTTCATTCTCTACGTAACTCTTCATGAATTATTATTTCACCTGCGAATATTGATCCGAAACTTGTTGTCTATTGTATTCTATCGATTTTTCCCTGTTGAAGACTAACGATAATTTGTTGTATATTATCTTAGTCATAATATTCTTTCTTGAGCTAGTGGAGCTCACCCTTTTCCTTTTGTTCCATTCTTCTCGGGAGGCGAGAATATAAGCGAGTGCAGCCTGGGTATGGAATGAAGGTTTTAGAAAAGGATTGTTTAGTAGTCCTCACCATTTTGTAAAATAATGTATCAATAAATGTGATGAGGATTTATGTGAGTATAAATATTGTCTAGAAGATAATATTTGTATTTAAACTCACTGCTTTCTTGTTGTAATAATAAAGTTGTAGTTGTTTCTGTACCATGTATTGACAACTCAGAATGGGTGATGTATACCTATTTTGGGGGCGTCACAATCCGCACTAAAGATGTCTTGGGAGAAGTTCCAAGAATTGTTCAACGACAAGTACTTTCCTGAGAGTATTCGTCACATGAAGGAGGTATAATTTATCAAGCTGGATCAAAATAATATGACAATATCGCAGTACGAGGCTACATTTATGGATTTCTCCCGGTTTGCATCCCATTTGGTAGATAATGAGGAGTGTATGATGCGGATGTTTCTAAGAGATTTGAAACCCGAAATATGTCAATACCTCATTTCTCACAAACTTTGTTTGTATTCAGATGTTGTGAATAGGGCTTAGTTATTGGAGCGCGATAATAAGTCAACCCAACAAAGATATAGCAGCTGGAAAAAACGATAATACCAGTGGTAGTAATCATCGAAGCGGTGACAACAAACGTGGAGGAAATCAATATGCCAGAAATGGTAACCACTTCGGTGGTAATCCTGTCCAAGATAATAGAAGTGGAAATTTAAAAAAGAGGAGATTCAACAATGATGAAAAGACAGCAGCTCCAGCACCCGTTGTTAAGGAAGTAGAATGACCATCGGTCGTATGTTACAGATGCAAAGGGGAAGGACACATCAGTCCAAACTGTACGCAGCAACCCAAAGCGTGTTTTAATTGCGGAAAAGAAGGTCACCTAGCCCGATTTTATCGTGTAGTGAAGTCAAGTCCAGCTGAGATGGAAACACCAAAGGTCGTCCCAAACAAGTTAAAGTTGGTAGTTCAACGGAGAACATTTGTCGTAACCTCCCCAAAAGTGAGGAACATGGATGAAGTTATCACGGGTAAGCTAATCATAAACTCTTGAGAAGTCTATACCTTATTTGATATCGGTTCTAGCCATTCTTTTATTTCACCTAATTACGCTCAACAATTAAATTTGACTCCAAAGAAATTAGACTTTGACTTATCTGTTGAAACTCCGTTGGGAGAAACCTTCATTACATCCACTGTTTATTAATCTTGTTTGATTCAAATCGGCACCCTTACATTACTTGTCGATCTTATCTCTTTGAAAATACTTGCATTTGATGTGATTTTAAGGATTGATTGGTTAACTACTCATCATGCTAAAATTGATTGTTTTCGTAAGGTTGTTAGCTTTCATATTTCTAACCAACCTATTATGCGAATTCAAGCAACCAAACCACTAAAGTCAACCATTATCATATCAAGCCATAAAGTCATTCGTTTATTGAAAAACGGATGTCAAGCTTTCTTAGCCCATGTCACAGATTTAATCAAAGATACATCAAATTTGAATGATATTTCTATTGTTAATAAATTTCCTGACGTATTCCCTGAATAACTTCCTGGCCTATTGAACTTCAGGAGTTAAAAATTTAACTACAGGAATTATTAGACATCGGTTTCATTCGTCTTAGTACGTCTCCTTGGGGTGCTACTGTTCTATTCGTAAAGAAGAAAGATGGGAGTATGCGACTTTTTATTGATTATCGAGAGTTAAATCATGTCACCATCAAAAATAGGTACCCGTTGCCTCGCATTGATGACATATTTGACCAGTTGCAAGGTGCCAAATTCTTTTCGAAGATCGATCTTCGTTTCGAATATCATCAGTTAAAGATTAAAACTGATGACATTCCACAAACTGCTTTCAGAACTCGGTACAGGCATTACGAATTCCTAGTCATGTCTTTTGGATTGACTAATGCTCCTGTACCTTCATGGATATGATGAATTGAGTATTCAAGGAATATTTGGATCATTTTGTGGTTATCTTTATTGATGACATCTTCATTTACTTCAAAATTCATGAAGATCATGAGCAACACTTGAGGCTGATACTCTAAAAGCTTCTTGAAAACAAGCTATATGCCAAGTTAAAGAAATACGAGTTCTAGCTTGAGGAAGTAGCATTCCTTGGGCACGTGATATCAAATTACGGAATATCTGTTAACCTAGCGAAGATTGAAGCAATACAAAGCTGGGAGCAACCTAAGTCATTGACCAAAGTACGTAGCTTTCTGGGCTTAGCTGGTTATTATATCGGAGATTCGTGGAAGGATTTTATATAATCGCTACTACATTAACTCAGCTGACTCGAAAAGATACAAAATTCGGTTGGAGCAAGGAATGTGAGAAGAATTTTCAAGAGCTCAAGAGAAAACTCGTTTTAGCACTTGTACTAATAATACCATCTGGTTCGGAGGGATTTGTCATCTACAGCGATGCTTCAGGCAGAGGGTTAAGATGTGTTTTCATGCAACATGAGAAAGTCATAGCCTATGCCTCACGACAACTCAAAGAATATGAGAGGAATTTTCATACTCATGATATAGAGTTGACAGCAGTCATTTTTGCACTAAAGATCTAGAGACATTACCTGTATGGGGAGAAAGTGGAGATCTATACAGATCATAAAAACCTCAAATATTTCTTCACCCAAAAGGAACTCAACACGCGACAAAGACGTTGGCTTGAGATGTTGAAAGATTACGACCATACCATTCAATATCATCTTGGAAAAGCAAATGTGGTAGCTGACGCGTTGAGTAGAAGATCATATGCGAGTACGAGTGCGATAATGTCAACACAAAGGCCAATTTTGTATGACTTGCAAAGGATGGAGATAGAGTTAAAGACTCCAGGGAACCACGTGATGATGTCAAATATTCAAGTAAAACCGACTTTAATCGATAAAGTTAAAGTTGCTCAAGCTACGGACCTGGAGCTGATGCGTATGAGGAAGAAAGTACAAGAAGGTGTTATTTCGGAAGCAATAATCGATGAAGAAGGAATACTTCGAGTCAACTCTAGACTTTGTGTTCCTAACGACTCTGATTTGAAGTATAAAATCATGATGGACGCGCACAACACACCGTTTGTAATCCATCCTGGGAGTACCAAAATGTATCGCGATCTTCGACATATATTTTGGTGGAGAAATATGAAAAGAGAGATCGCAAGTATATCTCAAGGTGTCTAACTTGTCAACGTGTCAAGGCGAAGCATCAAGTGCCAAAAGGTCTATTTCAACCACTTGAAATTCCGAAATGGAAGTGGGAACACATTACCATGGATTTCGTTACTGGTCTTCCCAAGGTTTCTCAAGGCATAAATGCAATTTGGGTCATTATCGATAGATTAGCCAAGTCTGCTCATTTCTTGCCTATACGAGAAAATTATTCACTTGAACATCTTGCTTGTATATACATAAATGAGATTGTGGGATTTCATGGTATTATAGTATCCATAGTTTTTGATCGAGACCCAAGATTCACTTCACGATTTTAGGTCTGCTTGCAGAAAGCTATGGGCACTGATTTATGATTCAGTTCTGCATATCATGCTCAAACGGACTGGCAATCGGAAAGGACTATTCAAACTCTTGAAGATCTATTGAGACTCCGCATTCTAGACTTCAAAGGAAGTTAGGACAAGTATTAACATTGGTGGAATTCTCCTACAACAACAATTATCAAGCAATTATAGGCATGGCTCCATTCGAGGCGTTGTATGGACGAAAGTGTCATTCTCAAGTATGCTGGGACGAGTCGGGTGAAGAAACGTTTTTGGGACCAGAAATGGTACGTATGACTACGAAAAATATTTAAATGATCCGGCGACGTATACAAACCTCACAAGATCGATAAAAGAGTTATGTTGATCTTCATCGAAGGGAAATGGACTTCAATCTTGGAGACCATGTATTGTTAAGTGTTGCTCCATGAAAAAGAGTTACGAGATTTGGAAAGAGAGGAAAGCTCAACCGTCGATTCATTGGCCCATTTGAAATTCTCGACCGAGTAGGAACTGTGGCCTATAGACTCGCTTTACCGCCAAGTATGTCTCGTGTTCATAACGTTTTTCACATGCTTATAACTATGTGTTCCCGTGTGTGTACTATTGATTCAAATGATTTACTATTAGGGCAATTGGTGCAAGATTGATAATACTTGCATGACTAAATTAAAAATAGAGGTATAGATGAAGGTACTATACTGTAATTAGTTTTTTTACATGATTATATTATTAAGTCACATGAATGAACTATTAATTCACATGATTTACTATTAGGGGATGTCGTGCAAGTTTGATAATACTTGCAGGACTAATCTAAAAATAAACAAAAAGAGGAAGGTATTATACTGTAATATTTCCCCAAAACGTGCAATTAACGAAACTATATTTTCCTATAAATAGAAGCTCATTCTTCTTTCATTCTCACCAATTCACTAAGTCTCACAAGAGCAATTATTATAGAGAGAAATTATAGAGAGAAAGAAGAAGAGAAGTCTGCTACCTCACTATTCCAGTATCCAGTTTCTTCTAAGGTAAGGGGTATTATTTCTTTCGTATTCATGAAGAGAGTTATTTCTTTCAATATTCGTAAGGGTTGTTATACCATTATTTATTATTCTGTTGGAATAATCTGTCTATGCGGTCTATCGCATGCTTAGTAAATTCTTCTATTATTCCATTCTTTATTATTCTATTGGAATAACCTGTATGTGCGATCTATCGCATGCCTGGTGAATTCTTCTGTTATTCCATTCTTTATTATTCTATTGGAATAACCTGTCTGTGCGGTCTATCGCATGCCTGGTGAATTCTTCTGTTATTTCATTTTTTATTATTCTATTAGAATAACCTATCTGTGCGGTCTATCGCATGCATGGTGAATTCTTCTGTTATTCCATTCTTTATTATTCTATTGGAATAACATGTCTACGTGGACTACCGCATGCATGATGAATGACCTTTCGTATTCATTCTTTATTAAATTATAGAAACGATCTGTCTACGTGAATTACCGCATGGCGGGTGAAAACTCATTTGTAGTTTCGTATATTCTATTATACTCGTATGAGATATCATTTCTTTTGTACTTGTCATGGAATATCATTTTCTTTGGTATTTTTCTTTTACGAGTTACTATTCATGGGTTACTATTCACCCGGTTACTATTCACTCTAGTATTATTCACTCGGGTATTCGGGGTACTTTTCGTGCCCGAATACTATTCACGAGTTACTATTCACAGGTTACTATTCACCTGATTACTATTCACTCTAGTATTATTCACTCGGGTATTCGGAACACTTTTCGTATCGGGGTACTATTCACGGGATACTATTCCCGAAGTACTATTCACCCGAAAAATATATTTCTTTTATGTCCAAATTATTTTTGGTACATGAATATTATTCTTGAATTTTAGTCCACAAAGCAGTATCATGTTAACAATTTGAACGTTATTGAATTCTAGATAAATTAAATTATAAATCTTTAAAATTTATTCTTGAACTTGTTTTATTGAATTGTTATTTCATGGTCAACATCCTCATGCTTATATTGTGATAAAAGTCATCTTTGGCTTACGTGTATAGATGGATTTGGTGTGATTATGACCAGGGATTATTTGGTATAATCATGACCGTAATGTAACGAATGATATGGTAAAAGTCCTCATTGGCATGTAGTTCATTGATGGACAGTTGTTGTTATGATTATGACCGAGGATTATTCGGTATAATCATGACCATTGATGATTACATGAATATCCTTGGCCGTAGTGCGGGGATGATTCGATTTTATTTATTAAGTCGAGTCTCGCCGATAAAGTTGATGAAAAACTTTTTAAATCATAGAAGATAGTAGATTTTATGCTCTACTTGACTCTTCTAATGGATTGCTTATTCCGCTGCGGTTGTTGATCTAAAACTTGTTGTCTATTGTATTCTATCAGTTGTTATACTGTTGAAGGCTAAAGATACTTTATTCTGCATTATTTTAGTCATAATATTTCTTACTGGGCTAGTTGAGCTCACCCTTTGCTTTCATTGTTCTCTTTAGGAAATGAGAATATAGTTGGGACTAGTCGGGGAAAGGAGTGACGGTCCAGATGATAGCATTAGTAGTCCTCACTATTCTGTTAAATAGTGTGACAATAAATGTAATGAGAACTCCATTGAGTGTGGATATTGTCTAGAAGGCAATATTCTTATTTAAACTCTCAGCTATGTTTTGTCGTATATTACCCGACAGTTGTATAATTAAGTTTGTATTTAATTTATGTACCATGTATTTGGCGACTCAAGATGGGTGATGTATACCTATTCTGGGGGTGTCACAGTTGGTATCAAAGCTTAGGGATATGGTCCCTGGCTGAGATGTGAGACAAGAACTAGAAGAGGAGAGACGGGGAATTCCTTCGCTAGTATGACCTACCTAAGTTTATTTGGTATTTAATTGGTCGGTCATAGTATAGGGATAATATGTGATATGTCAATTAACCCTTGTTTTGTGACTAGTGTTTGAGAATGACATATGAAAATGTTGAGATCAGCAATGAAGCACATGAGACCGTTGAGTCATCAACGATCAATACCCAAGATAATGTGCAACAGGAAGACAATAATCCTCAGGTAAATAACAACACCGATCAGATGATGAACGATGAGATGTTCAGAGGCTTTATGCAATTAATGCAACATCAGGCGAGGGAGACTCCTGTTCAAAATGCAAGTGGAACAATGGCAACCCACGGCTGGTCGCTGCTAAGCAGTTCAAGGAGCTGGGACCGCCAGAGTTTTTTTGAAAGCCAGAACCACTTAAGGCGGAGACGTGGTTAAAGCAGATCACCAATATATTTGATGTCTTGGGATGCTCCGAGGTTCCCTTCGCCACCTTTATGTTGCGTGAAGAGACAGATTACTAGTGGGAATTTATAAAACGTACCCAGCCTGACGCACTCAAGATGTCTTGGGAGAAGTTCCAAGAGCTGTTCAACGACAAGTACTTTCCCGAAAGTATTCATCACATGAAGGAGGTGGAGTTTATCATGTTGGAGCAAAACAATATGACCGTGTCGCAATACGAGGCTAAATTTGCGAGTTATCCCGGTTTGCATCCCATTTGGTCGATAATGAGGAGCGAATGATGCGAATATTTCTAAGAGGTTGAAACCCGATATACGTCAATACCTTATTTCTCACAAACTTTGTTTATATTCAGATGTTATGAATAGGGCTCAGTTATTGGAGTGCGATAATGAGTCAGTATAACCAAAAGGTAACGAGCAACAACATGATAATAATCATACCGGTGGCAATGACCATCGGAACAATGATAACCATCGTGGGGGAAATTATCATGCTAAGAATGGTAACCACTTCGGTGGTAATCATGGCCAAGATAACAGGAGTGAAAATTTCAAGAAGAGAAGGTTTAACAATGATGGAAATATAGCAACACCGACACCCATTTTTAAGGAAGAAGAACGACCACCAATTGTATTCTTCAAATGTGGAGGGGAGGGACATATCAGTCCAAGCTGCACGATGCAGTCCAAAGCATGTTACAATTGTGGAAAAGAAGGTCACCTAGCCTGATTTTGTCGTGCACCAAAGTCAAATCCAGCTTGGATGGTGGCACCAAAGGCGGATACGGACATAACAAAGTCGGTGGTTTCAAGAAGAGCATTTTTTGTGACTTCTCAAAAAGCGAGTAACCCGAACGAAGTTAGCACGGGTTAGTTAATTATAAATTATTTGCGAAGTCTATACCTTATTAAATACTGTTTCTACCCATTCTTTTATCTCTCTTGCTTGCGCTCAACGTTTAAATTTGACTCCGGAGAAATTAGACTTTGACTTATCGGTTGAAACTCAGTTATGAGAAACCTTCGTTACCTCCACTGTTTATAAATCTTATTTGATTCAAATCGATACCCTCACGTTACCTGTCGATCTTATCACTTTGAAAATACTTGCCTTTGATGTGATTTTAGGAATCGATTGGTTAACTACTCATCATGCTTTTCGAAAGGTTGTTAGCTTTAATATTCCTAACCAACCTGTTAGGCGAATTCAAGCAACCAAACTACTAAAGTCAATTATTGTCATATCAATCCATAAGTAAAGAGCCCCGAGCCTTTTGTTAGTGACTTCCAAGTCTTGGAATACACCGAAGCCAGACTATCCGTAGGGGACACCGTGAATGACGATGGCAAGTGGATAGGTATCAATGTGACGTGTTATCCATGTCTTGGGATGAGAGTCACAGTTTTGAATGATATTTCTATTGTTAATAAATTTCTTGAAGTATTCATGAAGATTTCTTAGCCTACACCAGAGCGTGAAATCGAATTTTGTATTGACCCCAGTACAAAACCCATTTCTAAAACCCTCAAATATTTCTTCAACTAAAATGAACGTAACATGCGCCAAAGACGTTGGCTCAACTGTTGAAAGATTATGATCATACCATCCAATACCATCCTGAAAAAGCGAACGTAGTAGCTGATGCATTGAGTAGAAGATCATATGCGGGTACGAGTACAATAACTTCAACGCAAAGACCCATTTTGTATGACTTACGAAGGATGGAGATAGAGTTAAAGAGTCTAGAGACCCACGTGGTGATATCAAATATACGAGTAGAATTGTCTTTAATCGATAAAGTTAAAAGCCACTCAAGCTACAGACCTGGAGCTGATGAATACGAAGAAGAAGGTTCAAGAAGGCGTTATTCTAGAAGCAAGAGTCGATGAAGAGAGGAATGATCAACCCTCAATTTTATTGGTTTATTTGAAATCCTCGATCGAGTAGGAACTGTGGCCTATAGACTCGCTTTACCGCCAAGTATGTCACGTGTTCATAACGTTTTTTACGTATTGATGTTACGTAAATATGTGGATGACCCAAACCATATTATTGAATTAGAACTAGACGAGATAGCAGAAGATTTAACGTATGAGGAGATACGTGTTAAAATCTTGGATAAGAAGGATATATTCTACGCTCAAGGTTATACCTCAAGAGTTGGAATTTGACGAGGTATCCTCATCTCTTCTGTGACGCCCCCAAATCCGTGTAACATCAATTACAGGACATGGTGCTCACGATACAACATACATCATCATTTATCTAAGTAACTCTAATAATAATAATAATAATATTAACTATTACATACTTATTCAAAATAAAGTCTCAAGTCTTTACAACCTTTAATAAACTAAAACTTAAACTTAGCGTTTATCACTACATCACTTCTTATGCGGAAATATAATTATTACATAAATAACTCTCATCATTTCATCTTAGACTTTCCTTTGTCCTTGCTCAAGCCCTCAGCGTTATCATCCTTAACTGAAAGGTTTAAAGCAAGAATGAGCACAAATTGCCCAGCAAGTATATAAAGTAGTTTGAGAACATACATCGAAGTAAAAGCATTAGTATGAATATTTCTCAACAAATTGAAATAAATATCAAGAGATAAACCGGAATATCAAGATAAGACTTCGAATTCTCAATAGCATACTAAGGGGTGTTAGATACCTGAACATTACTTTGTTTCATCAAAAACCATCAGACGGTTTAGCAATAAAATAGATTATAAACGGTCTCTTCAAGTACTCCAGTGATCACCTTTATCGCACTTACATTGTGCACAAGTATAATGTTTAAACGTATAAGGGTAAATGGGACTATATGCTGACATCGCCATAATCATATCCCAAGTTGTTCATTTTAGTATTCATGCGGGACCTCACCAAAGAAATTTGGATTGGTAAACATTCAATAGCTTCAAAGGATTTGAATTGTTCAAACAATATACTACGTTTGCAGATCAATAACATCTAGCTAAAACGAAAGCTAGAAAGCATGCTTGAATATAGTTCATTAAGGGTATATCTGAACTTTAAAGTATAGCGCTTCTAATAGGAACCCGAATAATCATCAATAACGCTTTAGCATCACAATTGAAGTTATAAAACTTTACAATAGAGGAGCTTGCATTTAATGATTACTTAATCACAAGCCCAAACTTACCTCGCGCAATCAATCGAATAAGAGTTGAATAAATTCATAATGAAAAATAGGGTAAGAACTTTGCCTTGATCGTTGTTTACGATAATGATTAACGACCATACGCCTATCCGCACTTCACGTGTCCTACACAATTGTATAATCACGTACATCAACTATTAGCAACGCATAGTAGTTGTAATATAAACTTTACTCTATAATTTTCGAGTTCACTCTATGATTTTCACTCTACTATCTCGCACTCTACGATTTTCGAGTTCACTTCGATTTTCATTTTTTTCAAAGTTGACTCTCACGATTTTCACTCTACTATCCGACTCTACGATTTTCGTAGTTTACTCTACGACTTTCATCGACTTCTACGATTTTCGAGTTTACTCTACGACTTTCATCGACTTCTACGATTTTCGTAGTTTACTCTACGATTTTCAACGACTTCTGATTTTTCGAGTTTACTCTCTACGATTTTCATCGACTCTACGATTTTCGTAGTTTACTCTACGATTTTCATCGACTCTACGATTTTTGTTCCGCTTAATCTAAAGATAATATATGACCATGATACTTGGACACAATAAACTTTATACATTAAGGTATTTTACAAAAATATAACATTCATAAAACTAGCATGCTAAGACCACAAACCAACTCAAGATAGAAACGCGTGCAAGCACTAGTTTTATACTTTGAAAAAATTCGAATTTCCAATTCTGCAGATTTTATTACCAACATGCATGCTTACGATTTTCATAACTTGCTCAATTTAACTCCCTTTCCTATGAAATTTGGACATGAGTTGTACCTCATGGTACATACTATTTTATAAAATTATTACATACGTTAATCGAGTCATATACACCATGGTTCCGAGGTTCAAAAAAACCCCAAAAATCACAGATTACTAGTTAAACCCAATTTGACAAAAATCTGTGATTTTGCTTCTAGCATGCAATTAAATTATTCCTAATGTCTAGATCATCTACTCTCACATGTTTTCACATTTCACAATATCAAACTTCAACAAACTTCCACCTTTTTGATTAATTTAGCACCTTAGAGACATTTTATCAAATGTAGAGCATGCACTGCTTAATTCTTTGATTTTCTATGAATTTGATGCATGATTAACCCATATCTTTTATTGTTAATGATCTATAATCATCAAACAACAGTAACATGGCAACACAAAGCCACAACAAATTATTTACCAATTTTATATGCATTTTCTTCTCATTTTTCTTATAAAAATAAAATGGGTTCATGAATTACCTTTTGATGAATTTCTTCTTGGTTTAATATGATGCTCCTTCTCCTTGCTTGTCAAATCCTCAAGAATCCTCCAAAATTAGTTCTAACTCTCTTAGGCTCTCAATTTCTCTCATGTTTACTCACTTTGTGGAATTTTCTTAAAAGAAAAGTGTGTTTATATATATGTATAGCTTTGTTGGAGTCTTTTGATTCCCATAACCTCCAACTCCCATAACCCCCAACTCTAAGGATTAGTTACTCACAATACTTAATACTACAATAATATAGTTAATTAATAGGAAGAATGTGGGAGTTAGAGAAAATGAATGTGGAGTTAGAAAATAAAAAAGAATTTTGATTTTAAGGAATAAAATAAATTACTTCCACCTTAGCTATTATGTAATATACGTATACTCCTCCTTGTCCCAATTTAATAGTCTCATGGGTCCATCGGTTCAAATTGATTTCTATTATAAAAAAATATATATATTATTTTAATCAATTAATCAATTAATAAGCTATTTGACTATTTTACCCTTCTAACCAAACTTTGCGAACCATATATTGATTCCTACTAAAGTCGACATTCCAGACGTCATGGGACTATCCGTTTAGTAAAATTCATCTCTGAAATTCGTAGTTGCCTTTTTTCTCGAAAAAGTCAACTGGTTGACTTTGACCAAAAAGTCAAATGTGACACTTTTTCGTGATTACAGTCTATCCTGACTAATTTCGACGTTCCGGACTCGAATACGCAATCCGTGTCTCTAAATTCCGCTCCAAACTCCAGCTCATGATTTAATACCATCCCACGTAATAAAATAGAATAATTCCCTACTTAATTTTATTTAAATAGTTAAATAAAACTAAACCAACCATTTAAATACATCTCATCACATATCTTGAAATAACACATATATGTACCACACACATACATCTAATAAAAGAAATCACCCAAAAGTTTCAAATAAATTCGTTCATTAATAATTCTTAAATTACATAAAAAAATCTCGGATATTACATCTTCAAAATACCGGGTACGTATGTAAATTTTGAGGGCAAAATTTCATAAGGAGGAGAGATTGTAAGACCCCAAATTTTATGAAATAAAAGTATTCAATTTTCTTATAATTATTATTTTATTTAGTAAGTGGTTAAATTGATAAAGCTTAAAGTTAAGGGTGACATTTGAAAATTTTACAAAGTAAGCAAATGGTTATATAATATTCGATTGGTCGGGGAATATTCATTTTAACAGGGAATATTCGTACGATGGCACAATCATTGGTGGACCCCACAACGAAAGTATTATCGTAGTTAGAGAATGACAGAATTATCTTTTTATAAAAATAACAGCGAATGTTTTACCGTTAAACTGTTGAACTACCCGGTGGTAAAAGTACAGTAATACGTGTGGTTGCATAGTAGCACACGGTATTGATCATAGATGCTTACGTGAGAAGTCACTCAGTTATACTCAATTATTGCTACAGTAATTGCTGCATAATATCTTTCATATTATTGATTCAATAATTGTCACAGTATCATCTATATAATATTTTATATTATTAAATCAATAATTGAGACGACAAAGTTATTCATATTATTATTTGCAATATTGACAATGTCTAGAAGTTACACAAGGAGAGGTTTGGTCACCAAATCATACGCTACCAATAAGGAGAAATCCTTATCGGAAAGCCCCCTCTTTCCTGAGAATGACCTGGTTGTTAAATATTATGAGTTATAATATTAATGATGAATAAGTTCGTGTTGATTAAAGATGAAATTAATAGTTCCATTGTGTGGGAATTATTAGTATTAGTAGAAATCGACATCTAATTCGATAATAATGGATGTCTGGAGGTTATATTGATCAATCGGGTAATTAATCAGATAAATGAGCAATTAATTGTTATTAATTCACATGTTTATAACTATGTGTTCACATGTGTGTACTATTGATTCACATGATTTACTATTAGGGGAATTGGTGCAAGATTGATAATACTTGCATGACTAAATTAAAAATAGAGGTATAGATGAAGGTACTATACTGTAATTAGTTTTTTCACATGATTATACTATTAAGTCACATGAATGAACTATTAATTCACATGATTTACTATTAGGGGAGGTGGTGCAAGTTTGATAATACTTGCAGGACTAAATTAAAAATGAAGAAAAAGAGGAAGGTATTATACTATAATATTTCGAGCCCCAAAACGTGCAATTAATGAAACTATATTTTTTTATAAATAGAAGCTCATTCTTCTTTCATTCTCACCAATTCACTAAGTCTCACAAGAGCAATTATTATAGAGAGAAAGAAGAAGAGAAGTCTGATATCTCACTATTCCAGTATCTAGTTTCTTCTAAGATAAGGGGTATTATTTCTTTCGTATTCATGAAGAGAGTTATTTCTTTCAATATTCGTAAGGGTTGTTATACCATTTTTTATTATTCTGTTGGAATAACATGTATGTGCGGTCTATCGCATGCCTGGTGAATTCTTCTGTTATTCCATTCTTTATTATTCTATTAGAATAACCTATCTCATAAGCGGTCTATCGCATGCTCGTGAATTCTTCTTTATTTTCATTCTTTATTATTCGTTGGAATAACATATACATCGCTGGCCTATCGCATGCCTGGTGAATTCTTCTGTTATTTCATTTTTTATTATTCACGAGTTACTATTCACAGGTTACTATTCACCCGATTACTATTCACTCTAGTATCATTCACTCGGGTATTCAGAACACTTTTCGTGTCGGGGTACTATTCCCGAAGTACTATTCACGGGGTACTATTCACCCGAAAAATATATTTCTTTTATGTCCAAATTATTTTTGGTACATGAATATTATTCTTGAATTTTACTCCACAAAGCAGTATCATGTTGACAATTTGAACGTTATTGAATTCTGGATAAATTAAATTATAAATCTTTAAAATTTATCCTTGAACTTGTTTTATTGAATTGTTATGTCATGGTCAACATCCTCATGCTTATATTGTGATGAAAGTCATCTTTGGCTTACGTGCATAGATGGACTTGGTATGATTATGACCAGGGATTATTCGGTATAATCATGACCGTAATGTAATGAATGATGTGGTAAAAGTCCTCATTGGCACCGTAGTTCATTGATGGACGCTTGTTGTTGGTATGATTATGACCAGGATTATTCTTAAGATAATCACGACCATTGATGATTACATGAATATCCTTGGTTGTGGTACAAGGATGATTTGATTTTATTTATTAAGCTGAGTCTCGGCGATAAAGTTGATGAAAAACTTTTTAAATCATAGAAGATAGTAGATTTTATGCTCTACTTGACTCTTCTAATGGATTGTTTATTCCATTGCAGCTTGTTGATCTAAAACTTGTTGTCTATCAGTATTCCATCGGTTTGTTATCGTCAAGGCTAAGGATAATTTATTCTGCATTATCTTAGTCATAATATTTCTTACTGGGCTAGTTGAGCTCACCTTTTGCTTTCATTGTTCTCTTCAGGAAATGAGAATATAGCTTGGACTAGTCGGGGAACGGAGTGACGGTCCAGCTTGGACTAGTTGTATAATTAAGTTTGTATTTGATTTATGTACCATATATTTGGCAACTCAAGATGGGTGATGTATACCTATTTTGGGGGCGTCACAAGTGAGGTACTAAACTGTAATAAGTCGAGCCCTTAATTGCAATTATCAAAACTATGTTTTCCTATAAATAGAAGCTCATTCTTCTTTCATTCTCACCAATTCATTAAGACTCACAAGAGAAACTATAGAGGGAAAAAAGAAGAGTATTCTGCTACTTCACTATTGCAGTATACAGTCTTCTACTAAGGTAAGGGGTATTATTTCTTTTCATATTCTTAAATCTAAATTTACTAAAGTATTGCTTCTATAATCCCTTAAATTAGTGTAATATCCTTGAGTTTTGTGCTTCATCTAGTATCGTTTCATTGGAATATTGGTCTGAACTTTCTTATTAAATTTCAATATTTTCACACGAAGTACTATTCACTCAGGTACTATTCACTCGGGTATTATTCACTCGAGGATTCGGGGTACTTTGCATGATGTGGTACTATTTATTTGGTACTATTCACTCGAAGTACTATTCACGGGGTACTATTTATGACAAAAAATTGATTTTTTTATGTCCAAATTATTTTTGATACATGAATATTATTCTTGAATTTTACTCCACAAAGCAGTTATCATGTTGACAATTTAGATATTTTTGAACTCTAGATAAATTAAATAATAAAACTTTAAAATTTATCCTTGTTCTCACTTAATTGAATTCTTATATCATTGTCATCATCCCCATGCTTAAATTGTGATGAAAGTCATCTTTGGCCCGTAGTGCTAAATGGACTGTTGATTGGTATGATTATGATCAGGAAAATTTGTATTGGTATAACCATGACATGTAATGTTACAGACAAATGATGTGGTGAAAGCTCTCTTTGGTCCGTAATGCAATGATGGACAGTTGTTGGCATGATCATAACTATTGGTGATAATAACGAATATCATTGACCCGTAGTACATGGGTAATTCGTGGATGTGATACTAACGAATATATTTGGCCCGTAGTGTATGGATAATTCGATGATGTGGATTATTTATTGAGCTGTGTTACAGCGATAAAATATTGATGATGAACTTTTAAATCATAGTAGATAGTAGATATCATGTTATACTTGACTCTTCTAATGGATTGCTTGTTCCGCTGCAGTTAAACTTGTTGTCTATTATCTTAGTCATAATATTCTTTACTGGACTAGTTGAGTTCACCCTTTACTTTCATTGTTCTCTTCAGGAAATGAGAACATAGCCGGGACTAGTAGGGGAACGGAGTGACTGTTCGAGATGGTGGTTGTAGTAGTCCTCACTATTTTATAAAATAGTGTGATAATAATTGTAATGAGGACTCCATTTGAGTTTGGATATTGTCTACGAGAAAATATTTGTGTTAAAACTCTCAGCTTATATTTTGTCGTATTCTATACGACAATTGTATAATTAAGTTTGTATTTGAATTCTGTACCATGTATTTGGCAACTCAAAATAGATTGTGTATACCTATTTTGGGGGTGTCACATCTGATACCATTTATTATGAATTGAGATTAATCGGAATGACAAAATAGAAAGAATGGTGAAAAAGAGAGAAAAGAGAAGAAACATATTTAGAGAGAAAATAATAGAAGAAACACAATTCATTTCATTATCTGCATATCCTCTTTTAGAAAACCATACTATTCTTATACCCCTACTACTACATGTAACCAAATATTACAATTAACCACACATTTAACTACAATTAACTAATTATGATTAACATATTCTTATATTTACTAATACTCCTACTACATAACATTAATGTTATGTGATTGGTAAATTAATAAATAGAAAAAATGTTAGTCATAGTTTGTTAACTGTAGTTATAGTTAAAATATGTAGTTAGTGTAATATTTGGTTATAGGAGTAGAGTTGAAGCTATATAAGAATGTATTGGTATTGTAAAAGGATATCCAGAATGATGAAAAATGAAATTGTTTCTCTCAATCATTCTCTCCAACTTATTTTCTTACATTTCTTTGTTCTTCCACCATTTTTATTTATTTTGAGCTCTGTTCTTCTTCTTTTGTATCTTTTCTATTCTCTAGTTCTTCCATTCTCTTTTTATTTTGTGATTCCAATTAATTTGAATCATAACAAGTGGTATTAGAGTCACTCCTTCCTTGGCCCTAATTTCAAGTCATCTTCTTCATTTTTTTTTTAATTCAACCTCTATTCCATCTTAATCTACCACTACATTTGTATTCTTTTATTTCTCATTTTGAATCCCAAAATCCATTTACAATACACACCCCAACAAAGTTATACTCAACAAGAAAGATTGAAAACCCTAGATCTTTACTTAGCAAATTTGTTATATCAGAGTTATAGCCATCATTCCTCGACAAAATTCTCACAGCAATGGCAGCTGATACCAGATCGAAAGAAACTATTGAAGAGAGCCTTCGCAATACAGATTCTCAGGTGTAAGAACTGATGAATAGTCATCATCAGCTGAAATGAACAGTAGAGGAAATTGGAAATAGATTCAAGAATATGCAGAGTACAATGAAACTCATGATGACTGAATTCCAGCTTAGTATAAAAGGTAGGGAAACTGTTCCTAAAAAACCTACAGAACCTTTTCTGGATTTAACTCAAACTGCTATGGGAAATGGGGAATATAATTCAGTTTCTAATTCTATGGGAAATATGATTCAAAGAAATTTTCATCCTCATTTCCCAATTTTCAATGGGTTGGATATTAAGAATTGGGTAATGAAGTGTGTATTTCTTCCAATTCCAGCCCATAAATGACTTGTTGAAATTGAGAAATGTGGCTCTTCACCTTGAAGTAAGCAGATTGTAGAGGATATAGAAACTAGATTTGGAGAAAACCTTCATAGTAGTGCACTGGCTGAATTCAATAGGTCACAACAGACTACCACAGTAAGTCATTACTAAAAGAGGTTTGGATTTCTTAGAGCATTGGTTGAGGTTGAAAATCTTGAATTAGATGAAACGTATTTTGTTAAATATTTTATTGGAGGATTGAAAGAGGAAATAGGAGGATTTGTGAGACTTCTTAAACCTCAGAAATTATCTGAAGCCATTTCTGTAGCTAGGGTACAAGAATCTACAATGGATGTAATCTTTAAAAGAAATAAACTCTCCTTGTTTCCTGCTAAAACTGGAAGTATTGTTTCTCGAGTATGACTGGTGTCTCTCCTATACTCTGGTGGGAAATAGATTTTCAAGGGCCCAATCTGGGAATTCAACTTCTCCTTCTGGTACTGCTGGGGAAAAGTTTATATTAATGGGATTTAGTCAAGGAAAGAGAAGGGACTTTGTTTCAACTGTGATGAGTTGTATAAGCCTAGACATAGATGTCAAAAGAAGCAAGTTTTCATGCTTAGTTGGGATGATGAAACTGAGGAGGGAAAGTTAGGGGAAGTTACAGAAAGTTGCTACTCAGAAAACTTAGAGAGCATGAATCAGAAATGAATGAGGGGCTGTTTTGTGACTACGGATAGAAGTTGAGAGACAGAGATGGTCACTCGGATATTAATTGGGTTGAAAACATTACTAGGGAGCAAGAATGCATGGCTTCTAATGAAGAAAATAAGTGCAATAGTGAGGAAATTTCAAAACTAGTAGCTTCTAAGATGTTCAATAGTCCAATGGTGGGTGATTATTACAAGGCTTACATGTTCAAATATGAATCTGACCATGGAGTTTTCAAAGGATCAATCACATTAGTGGATGAGTTCACTTTAAAATTTAATGGGAGGAAGATCAAGGTTGTTAGCACAAGGAAGTTGGAAGAGATTCCATGGGATGATTACAAGGTCGGCTACATGGTTGAATCTTATGGAGTTTTTACTACAATTGGTTCAAAATTGTTTAATGCACCTGTTTGTTTGGCTAAACAGTATTGTGGCCCTATTGAAAGTCAATATAAAATTAATGCATATTTGGATGGTAACCATTTCAAAAGTGAAAAGACTCAACTTTGGATAAACTATGAAAATGGCTTGCATATGATCGCTTACAATAAAAATTTGACAAGTTATTGTATTGCATTCAATAGCACTTTACTACGAACTTCAACTAGAAAGAGATGAGGTTCAATGCTCAAGAAAATGGGGCTGAATTGTTGGCAAGAGTATCAATGGCTAGTTTTTTTTTTCAATCCATGAAGACAAGGATATTTTAAGGAGGGTGGAATGTTATGTGATAGGAATATTAATAAATAGGAAAAAGGTTAGTCATAGTTAGGGGGTGTTTGATAAAACTGAATGAATCTAAATCTAAAAATGAAAAAAGTTGTTTGATAATTGACATGTCTAAAACATCTGAATGACAAAACATTATTATTTTACCCCTTTGAAAAAATTCAAAATTGTTGTAAATTTATTTAATATAATAGTTAATATTTTTTTAAAATTTTTAAATTTTTTTACTTCATTCAGCTGCTCATTCAGCTAAAAAAATCTGACTTAGCCATTCAGCTCGTCCATCTTACCGATTCAACCATTCAGACCAAAACAAACGCACTGACCGATTCAGTCATTCAGATTCAGCTCTATTCAACTTTCTAAACAAACACCCCCTTAGTTAACCGTAGTTATAGTTAAAATATGTAGTTAGTGTAATGTTTGATTATAGGAGTAGAAATGAAACTATATAAGAATTTATTGGTATTGTAAAAGGATATCGAGAATGATGAAAATGAAATTCATATCATAAAACCCCATCCACTAGTATGAAAATGAAACTCATTTCATTATTTTCATATAAAAAAAAATTGAGTCAACTGTAGTGAAAATCCAAGAAAATTCATTCGTGTAATCAGCCCATGAAATCTCTTCCAATTTTCTTGTGCTAGCAACATTGATCTTCCTCCCATTTATTTTTAAAGTGAACTCATCCACTAGTATAACTGTTCCATAGTACTTGTTTTCTTTATTAGAAATCATGAATTCTTCTTCCCATGTATTTGTTTCAACTCCAATAACATCCGAGTGGCCATCCTTGTCTCTCAACTTCTGCCCGCAATCACATAACAGACCCTCATCTTTAGAAGACAAGGAAGGGTTTTTCGCATCTTGTTCCCTTTTATTGACTTCCATTTCCTTCACATTTGCAGGAAAAACTTTAGGAGCAAAGGAGGAGTTGTTTATAAACTTTTCCCCAGTAGTACAAAGGTGAATTCCCATGGGCTCCTGAAAATCTACTTCCCACCAAAGTATGAGAGACTCCAGTCACTACTTGAAAAGCAGTACTTCCAGTTTTGGTAGGAAACAAAGAGGATTTATTTCTTTTAAAGATTGCATCAAATGGTAGATTCTTGGACCCCTGCAGAAATGGCTTCAGATAATTTATGAGGTTCAAGAAGCCTCACAAACCCCCAAATCTCTTTCCTTAATCCACCAATAAAACATTTCATAAAATACTTCCCATTTAAGCTTGTGTTATCAACCTCAACTAAAGAACTAAGAAATTTAAATTTTTTTGGTAGTCCAAAAAAGTAGATATTTGTTGCAATCCATTAAACTCAGATAAGACTTTATTGTAAGACATCCTCAACAAATTGGTTCCAAGAAATACCATTATGAGACATAGTATGCTAAGAACCAAAAATCAACATCTTCATCTAGATTTAAGGCTACATTCCTGAGTTTCTATACATCAGTGATAGGATGGAACTGGAATGGAACAATTACATTTTTTATTACATTTTTAAAAATAATTACAACAAAAGTGCAAACATAAAATATTTACAAACTAGTGCATATGCAATATTTTATTTACAAAATTAGTGCATTCTTATCCCTTTAATTTAGTTGAGTGTTTTAATAGGTTGCAATTCAGCACTTTCTCTCTCCTCCCTTCTATCTTCCCGCCGAACTACTTTCCATAACCATCCATAACTGGCAGCAAAGTTTTCCAGAACTTTATCTTCCAAAACATTAAATGCTTTAATATTTCTAAATCTTCTCAACAAACAGATATCAAAATAGCTAGAGATCTATAACGAAAACTGAATTTAAATGAAGATTATCCTTATCGACGGCAGCGCGTCCCTTGGCCTTGCGATCATGAAGTGACTTTTTGTCTTTGTCGATGCAGAGCTTGTCTTTTTTTTATTTCATATTCTTGTTGGTAGCCAAACCTTCATTTGTGTTACCAATTAGTTATAAAAAAATTTATTATAGATTTTTTTATTTCATAGTGCAGTTGGTAACCAAATCTTTATACAAATGTAACCAATTCAGTTTTATTGGGTTACCAATTAATTAAAAAAAAATCTATTATAAATTTATTTTTTTTCATAATGCAGTTGGTAGCCAAACCTTAATACAAAGATAACCAATTCAGTTTTATTGGGTTACCAATTAATTATAAAAAATCTATTATAGAATATATTTTTTTCATAGTGCAGTTGGTAGCCAAACTTTAATACAAATGTAACCAAGAAAAACTAAAATGGTTACCTTTGTATGAAAGTTTTGGCTACCAACTGCACTGAAATTTCTTTTGATTACCCACAAAAACTAAAATTGTTATCTTTGTATAAATGTTTGGCTACCAACTGCACTAAAATTTATCTTCTTCTCTTTTTAATTTCTGGACTAAATCAACCTTCGTCATAATTGCATTTGTGGCTGTAATGGATGAGAAAATCGACGTCCAGGACGGCGGCGGAGAGATCATCGACGCAGCAGGCGCCGTAGGTGACGTCACCGAGAACAAAGCAGCAGTCCATGGCGGCGAAGGAGGTGAGGATGTCGGAGGTGGCCCTTTGAGTCGGAGCAGACCAGTCCGTAATAAACCGTTGCAAGCTGGATGCTTATCAAGACACTCTATATACTCGCACACTCTGCCAATTCTACCGAGATTGCTACATCACTGGTACCGTGGATTTTATCTTCGGTAATGCAGGTGTTGTTTTTCAAAACTGCAAACTCGTGGCCCTTTCCCATGAGTGGACAAAAAAAGGAACAATTACATTTGAAAAGAATTGGTAATTGCCGATAATGGCAGTTACATGATTTCAGCGTTTGAATGAAAAGAAGTGGATTTTTGTTTTTTGTTTGGGTTAGTTGGTAACTGTCGCATACAGTAGAGTAGTTTTCTTCTTGATTTAAGGGTTTTCTATTTTTATTGGGTTGGATAATATGACGTGTATTGCACTATTCTTGATATTATTGTATATTATTGCACTATTGTTGTAATTATTTTATTGATGCATTATTCTTGTAATTATTTACTATTTGTTGTATATTATTGTAAAGAACTTAAAAATTATTAACCAGTCCTCAATATCCAGGTCAATCAATTTAAGGTTTTGTGTTTCTGGATTGATTAGGCCCGCAATTATGATTATGTAAATCACTCCCCCAAAAAACTCACTTTCAACCTAGGAGAATTATGAATGACCTCTTCTAGAATTTCACTGAAGTTAGAAAAGCCCATCTCCAATTTTTTTCATAGTTTTTTTTTGTAAGTGATGACGACTATTCAACAATTCTTGGACTCGAGAATCTGTATTGCGAAAGCTCTTCCCAATAGCTTCTTTCAATCTATTACCGACTGCCATTGTTGTGAGAATTTTGTCGAGAAAGGAGGGCTATAACACTGATATAACCTCAATCTTTCATTTTAGTAAAGGTCACCGAGTATAACTTTAGTGGGGTGTATATTGTTAATGGATTTTGGAATTTAAAATGAGAAATACAAAAATACAAAATTAGTGGTAGATTAAGATGGAACAGAGGTTGAATTAAAAAAATAAAATGAAGAAGATGACTTCTAAAATTAGGGCCAAGGAAGATTTGTTATGAATTAAGATTAATTGGAATGACAAAATAAGAAAAAAAAAAATGGAAGAACCACATAATAGAAAGGTAACAAAATAAGAACAAAGCTAATGGAACTCCGATTTATAGAGAAAATAATACAAAAAACACAACTCATTTCATTATCTGCATCTCTTTTACAAAACCGTATTATTGTTATACCCCTACTACATGTAACCAAACATTATAATTAACCACACATTTAACTACAATTAACCAACTATCATTAACATATTCCTATATTTACTAATACTCCTACTACATAACAGTTTTGAATAATTAATTTATGAAAAACGGAAGTCACAAATTGGGTGGTTTCAACTAAAGGGAGGGAGGGGTTGAAAACGACGATGACAAAAGCTTTTCCTACAGAGACTAATAATTGATGGGAGTTTATGTACACTACAATACAACAGATAGGGACGGAGAAAATGCCCAGTAAATTAATTAAACCGAGAAAATAAATTATAATAGAAAATTACACAATTCGAAAAAGGACCAAAGAAAAAATAAAACCGAAGGCAGAAGGATCTCTTTGCTTGCATACCTTCCTACATTTTCCCAGCCTTGAAACTGATGTGATATGCCGAAAGGTATTAAATTGGGAGTTTACATCTATTTTTTTCTAATATTGGCTAGACACTGAGACAGCTCCGCCGGATAAACGGGCAGTCTGGCCAGAGACTGATGACTTGTCCGATCCTCGAACATTGTACTTCTCATAAACCTTTTCACGGTTCTCTGACCACCAAGTCTCTGCTTGGTGCTCTCCAAATCTTCTCCGGCTGCATATGCAGTTACAATGTAAAGTTACTTTATCCAATGTTTTCACAATAGTATGTTTATTTTATCTCATGTTTTCAAGTTGAAACATCGATCCATAATAAAGGTTGTCTTAAGCATGGTACTGCAATGCCAACTATTTCACCATTGAATAATTAAAATAAGGAAAAGATTTTTCATATTAATAACCAATATCTACATTACACGGACTCGGATGTGAAATGTCCGGTTGGACAGGTATTTTAAAGAGTCTCATGGGTACTCCTCAATTTTGCCAATTTTTTACACTAAAATGAAGCGTCGTGTAACATAGACCGCTACTACCCAACAAATTATAAAGCCAAATTTTTGCTCTACTTAATAAACATGAGCACATTGAATACAAAACTCATGTATATGAAAACAAGAGAATTAAAAGATATTCAGTCGAGTACCTGAAGCGCACTCGTTTGAGATCTCTAGTTCCATCCCGAAGTGCTACAAGTGTTATGTACACACCAGGTTCGTACTGCTCTATCCACTCGGCCTCGACTTGATTTGTGTTACCAGGCACGGTTAAATTTTTGGGTTTCATACCATTCTCACCACCTTGAAAAGGCCCAGATTGCTTGTCAGGTGAATTCAAAACACCACTGCTTCCCACTTGAACCCCTCCATTACCATTAGGATGTTTGAGATCTGGATAATCATCCCTTCCACTTGAGGTTACAAGCCCCTGGCTTTGGTTTTGGTTAGTTTCATTGCTCCCAGCTGAATCTCTAGGCAATTCAGTAGGGCCATCTGTTCCATTTATTGAACCCGAGTTTAGGCCCATTGGAGAGACCAAGTAAGAGCTGTTGTTCAAATCGGATCTTGAATGGCGCTCTCCATTTGCTTCAGGATAGTGAATGCCATTTTGCTCCAAGCCATTTGGTAGGGAAGCCAGCCTGATGCTGTCTGTGTCATAAACACCAGGTGGCAACCTCTCAGCCATATCTTTGAGCTGGGATAGAAATTAAGTACTGATTAGTAAAATATCTTCAAAAGAAAGAAGCAACTACAGTAACAAGCAGACAGGATTCTGCCTTATGGAAGAAAAACACGAGTTTTTGCACCATAAGCTTGAAAACTAAGGAGATTAATTTTACAGACACACCAAAAAGATCCTCTCAAATTCATGCTTTTAAGAGGAGAACATACTTTCAAACAAGTTGAAGAACTAAAAGTTCAGAGAACATGCACAAAAATTCCCGGCTGCTGAATTACCAATTCCATGGAAACAAGAATGCCAAGTATCAATCAATCAAAGAAAAAAACCACAAAAAGAAAAAGGTAGTATTATTTAGCTAAAACACTTGGGCTATGTTTGTTTGCAAGGATTATACTTGGGATAGGACTATTAATCCAAAGTGTCTTGTTTGTTTTCAAATTTAGACTTTAGACTATTAGTTTAGGAATTATAAAATGGCTTAATAGTCTTGTAATTATAATTATAATTCCGAGATTATAATCCTAGGATTAATAGTCTTGGAATTATAATCTCATGGATTATAATACCGGAATTATAATCCTTGCAAACAAACATAGCCTTGGAAGTTCCTACAAGCACATATCAGTAAGGTGAAGTCCAAATCATGATGGACAGTTTTATATCCATAATTCTAAAACCCTGCATGTATATCCCTTAGACAAGCTTTTTAAGAACCAGGCTCCAGGTAAAAGGAAAGACTGTATAAAAATAAACCTGTGATGTAAGCGATTTTATCACTTCTTTTGCAGCTTTAGATTTGGCAGATTCCTCTGCAGCCACTGATATTGCTTCTTGAGTTCTCTTTGTTGATTTTTGAAGCTCCATCTCTTGAAGTTCACATTCATGTCTCAGAATTTCAACCTATATCAAAGTCCATAATAATCGAGCATGACCATACTTTCAAATGATAAAGCAGACAGCAAAAAACATTTATTTAAAGCACTTGACGTACCTGCTGTCGTAACTTAATAACTTCTTCATTCAAAATTTCATTTGTTTTCTTCAAACTGTCAGCAACACTTTTGGAAAATGAAAGTCCAGATGTTGTAGGAACAGGTGTTGCTGAACGTGGGGGGCTTGGTTTCCTTGAAAAAGGTGATACCGACCTGGAACTAACACCAGATGATGTAAGCACCGGTTTGGGAACTGTTCGACGCATATCAATGGCAGTAGCCAGCACAACATCTTTCAGCTGTAACAAGGAAGGAGTTTGAGAACGGCCTAGTGAGAACGTATCAGATTTTTTGGCTTGTTTTGCTGCTTTGTTATCCAACTGTTTGATTAAATCAAGATTAGACGGAATCCCCGACTTAGCTAGTCGTAGCTCAGCCTTGTCTAGGCGGTCTTTGTTTTCACCTGAAAGGCGTGGGATAGAATTTCTCCTTGTACTGGCACCCGCTTCTGCCATCTTATTCAGTTTGGTAAAACATGAGTCACACACACGATATGGTTTGCTGGGATTGGGAGCCAGCGCCGCCCTTAAAGCTTTCCTAGAACTGCATGAGTGGCAGTGCACAAGTCCACAGTTATAGCAGTTGTGCCTCTTCCTAGTAAAGCCAAAAGCCTGTCTACAAGAAGAGCACTGAGACTGCTCAGCTCCAGAAACCCATTTGTGAAGACAGATAGCTGCCATATAGTTTGAACCACAAGATATGTACTTAATGTGTCTATCCTTCAATGCTTCAACTAAATTTGGTGTCTTCCGATCTTCAATATCTCCATGGCCCAACCTCCCATTAGCTCCTTTTCCCCAAGTATAGACCTCATTCCTGGATGTTAATACAGCAATGTGATAGGCACCGCATGCAATTTCTTCAACAGACTCTCCAACAAGCTTATCTTCTACCAAGCAAGGTACCTTACCATCAGCCAGGGGATTCCCAAGCTGACCATAGACCGTGCTTCCCATTGTGAAAACATGTCCTGAAGTGGTCAAACCAACAGTTAAACTGTGCCCACAAGCAATTTTGTGAAAATTATAATCAATAAGATATGGCACACATGTCGGTTCAAGTCGGGCTTCTTTGTCTCCATGTCCAAGACGATTTTTGTCACCATCACCCCAAGTAAACAATTTCCCAGATGATATACTTGAACTAGACTGTGTTACAATAACTTCAACTACAGCAGCAGTATGCCACACTCCACAAGCAACAGCAATTGTTCTCAAACCCGAGAGAGACTCCACCTCCCTTGGATATGAAGCACTTTCCCTGTCTCCATGACCCAAAACACCGAATGTTCCATCACCAAATGTAAAGAGCTGGCCTGTTGATGTTATCAAGGCCGTATGCCATGGACCACAAGTAACCAGTGCAATTTGAAGTCCCTCAAGGGGACCAGAAATTCTCTTGGGTATCCAGTGACTGACATCAGTGCCATGACCAAGAAGCCCAGCATTATGTGTGCCATCACCCCATGTATAAATTTCACCAGCCATTGTAACAGCACAAGTGTGAAATTCTCCACATGCAACAAAATCAACATTGGAAACTGCTAGAGATTCAAGTAGACGAGGTTGAGTAACATCTTTGCCTACTCCATGGCCAAGCCGTCCTCCAGATTCTTCTCCCCATGTAAAAACTTCACCTTGCCTAGTGACTAGAGCAGCATGCCTGACCCCACAAGCTATGTGATGCACATCCAAAACTACATTGGATTCCAGAGGCCTGGGAAGAAGCATGTCAGTGCTCAAAGAATTTGCAGTTTTATCTGGGCCCACCTTAACAAGATTATCACATATTACCTCACCCCATATATATACATCCCCTAAAGCATCACAGTCATCAGGTGCAGAACCATGACTGGATGTGCTGGGGGCACTAGAAACACTAACCCGAAAAGCATCTGAACCTGATCCTTTTACTTGCATATTTGTTTGGTCCAGAGCTACATGTGACCTTTCAGAATGGACAGAATTCTCAGGACAATAATCTTTGGGCGAAGTATTTATGTTAGAACTGATAGAAACCTCTGGGGAACTAATATCACGAGCAGCACTAAGGGGACTGTCACTTGCACTATTTGATGTCAAGTCTCTATTATCCTGAAATCAATTGACCAGCAACAAACAGATGAAACATTATACAAACTGTCAGGATAGAAGAATATAATAATTAGGGCATATTTTCTAACACTAGACAAATTAATAAACTACTCAAAGACTTGAAACTTGTGAATATTTAAAAATATCTACATTATGCACTAGCTTACAAGCATATACCAACTCACAAGTCCAGATACACAGAAATCTTATGCGCAACTTCAGTACTATTTAGGCCCAATTTCCATTCAGGAAGCCTACAATTGTATAGGAATAGACCTTATTTCACCTACTCATTGTGTTTCGACATTTATGGTTTGTTAAATGTCTTCAATATATATCAGGGCACTTGCTGATAGAGATAAACATATTCAAATAATATATTATCTCATCCACATGCAAGAACACATGATATCATGGACAAGTTGCAGCAACAACCAATTCTATAAAAAAAACCTAACTCAACTTTGACTCCATAAATAGCAGTTGTAAGTAAAGATTAGGCAGTTTGTCTCTTCACTGGGTCCCACACAAAAGGAGAATGACAAAATAATATGAAAATAAAGAAGTTTCGGGGTTGCTAAAATTACATCGAGATAAAGGCCTCCATCACTCCATCCATCAATTTTTGAGCGACCACCTTGCCCAGAGGATATTAAAGATTTGAGGCCTGCAATCCACACCTCAGCCTCAGCTTTGTCCTTGCAAATCTGGGAGAAAAATAAACAAGATACATTTATAGTTCATGAAGAAAAGGCACTAATCATTTATAAAGGAGAATTTTAAATTCATGACCCACCAAATCAAGCGACCGTTTCCCGTTGTTGTATATGAGAGAAAAGGACAAATAGTCCTTGTCAGGACGAAGATACCGTTGGAAAACAGCCTGGCAGCATATTACACGTAAAACGTTAAACGAGTTTAACTAGTACGTGGTGTTTTACTCGATGAAATAGATATGAAATAATGTCCAACCGTTTTAATTAAAATATCATGATAACAGGAAAAAGAGGGGGGGAAAGAATAATGAACCAATATTTTGAAATCTCACAGTTCTTTGTCCAGGAATAATTCTTGAAACTGAAGCTAACTTTAAAGTTCTTTCCCCGCTAGTAGAAATCCAGATTAAAGATGATCCATCCTGTAATTTTTAGATACAAAATTATAAGCTAGTGTTTATATAAGAAATATAAGCATAGCAGCATGCATCTCTTTTTCAGGTTAATAAGGTGTATGCCAAAATAATGCAACTGTAAGAGACAGCCAGTCACCATATTACAATCATTAATGTCAAGGGAAAGGCAATAGACATGATGCCATATATAAATATATTAATCATCTTCAACTACAGAATATGAAAAAGCATAAATGCTTAGTACGTACCCCTTGAATCATTTCAAACTGAAAAACAGAACATTTTCTTGATTAAATTCCAGTTACCGACACATGAACATAAATTAAAAGCAGAAAATGGGAGTCATCAATTGCAACCAGTTCACAATAAAGAGATACTGGATCATCAGACCGCACAAATGAGACAGTTTTAGGGGGGAAATATTCCTTAAAAGCACTATGATAAAAACCTATCATTATATCAGAGATATAGCGGGGTGCCATCATAATGTCAAAAGGAGGTGGCTCTACTATGGAAGCTCAAAATACCATAAATGAGAGGAAACAATCTCCTACGTAACAGGATAAAGGGTTGACAGAGTAGCTGCTTATCATCTAATAAAATTTCAAATCAACCAGTTGCAGTAAAACTAAGGGATAGAAAGAACATCATGACCAGTACTATACATCAGCCATCCCATGAGAAATTAATATCATTCTCTTGTATGTGGCATTGTGGCTGCCAAGACTCTTCTCCACTAAATTAGAGTTCGATAAAACTACACATGTTTCGTATCAACCAGAGAGAAATATGCTTTGAGCTAGGCTCAGTGGTTACCTACCAAGATCAAAAACTTGTCCAGCCGGTGTAATCCAAGATTCAGAAACAGGAGATATATGTAGTGTAAGTTGCACTGATATGAGCAACCATCAAAGGATGTGTTGTAATCCTCGTAAGTTCTTCTTACGAAACAAGTACTTGCAAGCCCCATAAGTTCACTTCTCAGCTTCACACAGACGATGACATTTAATTTTATTTTAGCCTATGTAACGTGTACTGCATTCCCGTATCAACACCACGAACTTAAACGAATCGCGTTCCAGGTTACATTGTTAAGTCTTTAGTTTGGAGGTTTTTAGTCTTCAATTGGAATTCTCTCTTTAAATATTGTGTGCTTGGTGTCTGAGTTTTGTAATATAAGTGTGCTATCAATAATCACTCTAGCTCAGTCTGTTCAAGTTTGTAAGACCGCTACTCTGTAAATAAGTTAATAAACTAATGCAAAATTGGTTTGCTATAATGTTATATGTATATTACATTTAATTTACTATTTATAGAGAAAATTTCAATAGAAGACTAAAAATCTCCAAACTAAAGACTAATAATGTAACCTAGAACACGGTTCATTTCAGTTCTTCGTGTCCACACATTTATCTCATTTTATTCCTTTTTTTTTTCCCAATACTGGCATATAACTTCCCCAGTTAGCCTACCACAGCGTCCCTCATTTTGTGTCTGGTCCTTCCCCGTTTTTGTGTGCTTGTGCCGAATCCCCATTTTCTAAGAGTTGGAAAACCATCGTATTCCCATATGACGAATCCATATCCTTGCAACCGTATATTTGCTTTTTATGTAGAGAAAGTAGGGGTTCATTTTCTCTCCAAATCTTCTTATTTTTTAAAAGATGATTTTGGGGTGAAAATTGGGGTAATTTTCTCTCCCTCTCCAAGAAAAAGAAAAACTCAAAAGCACACCTATGTTTTTATTTTATCTCCCTTTCTTTCATAAATAAAACTGGTGTGTGTGTGAGAGAGAGAGAGAGAACTAGCTAGTTAATAACAAAGGATGATAAAATGGAAGCACCGCCAAATATAAAGAAGAGGAGAAGGTTATGAGGCTGGAGTTTTACTTGTTATCTCAATCTGACCACATCCTATTCTTGTAATTTGTCTTAGCATTCATGTCGTATCAAATATATAACATTGAATGAGCTAACACAATACAGTGTCTGATCCATCAAATTACAACTGAATACATGGATATAACTACCATAAAACTATAAATTGTTGATGCTATCTTAAACGAACTCTAAACTTGTAGAATTGACAGGGAATGCACAAGCACTACAAGTTTCACTGTGAAGAACATATCAAATAAGAAAAAGGGAAAATGATTTATATGTAGACTAATTTTATGTCGAATGTGGACTGTGACTAACGTGGAACTGTAAGTGATAAAATAAGACAGTAATATGTGGGTCTCTTCTTTACACCCTCTTATCCAATGCGTCCGCGTGAATTTGTCATATATAGCAACACTCTAAGAAAAATAAATTTCTATCCATCATATGTTTCATGTATAAATGGTTGATATCAAGGCGTTAAGGCGAGGCGGTGGCCAGGTGACTGGAAGCCTAAGCGATAAGACGGGCACCTAGTCGTCCACAAGACGACAAGTCGTTTGTAATGTGTAGTTTATACATTTATAATTATTTATATGCACATACATATTTTACTTCAAAAATATATTAAATATATGAAAGTCACTCACAAATATGTTTCCATTTCCTAATAAAGTATTAAATACCATTTAAAACAAAAAATGTACTTTAATTATTTAATAGCAAAGTATGTGTATACCTTTATAGTACATGAAATTAGTATTTTTTTAATTATTAAATAAAATAGAATAAAAAGAAACAAATATATTTACTATAGATGTTAATATTATAAGTCTTTAAAGAATATTGCCAAACATACCCCAAGATAACCCTTTTGAGATTATAATATTCAAATATACTGGTCAAATAGACAAGTTGCTGCTAGATGTTCTCTATTTGAAGTTTTTGAAGTTATTTGCTAAAGTGACACAACACAATCAATAAACAAAGCAGCACAATCCACAAACTTTCATCATCTACATGTGGTGCAAGTGAATTGCAAAATGAGTCACCAGCTCACCACTATCCAGATAAAGAGAAAAAACTCATCATTTCAACTCGTTACCACACACACTAACACACGCGACTAAAACCTAGCACAACTAAGAGGAATTTGTTCGACATCGATGACGCGCCTCCTCATTCCAGCGCGTGAAGTTTCCGATCATCACCGGACTTGTACTAGTGCACTCGAAATTCATTGATATGTCCATTTATGGGGTTCGTGTTGTTGTTCGACTCTACTTGATGATGTCTTTGGATAGATCACCTTTGTTGAGCTAAGTTTCACTAAGGCATAACCTCGCCTTGCCATCTATCCAGCGCCTTGACGACTAGGTGACGCATAGGCGACGCCTTGATAACCATGGTCGATGCTAAGTCAAATTGAATTCTAAGCTGGTGGAAATTACAAGGAATGCACATGTATGCTACAAGTTTCACTATGAAGGTCATATCTAACAAGAAAAGTAAATCTTTATCCATCATGTGGTACACAAAAAGGAATAATGCACATTCAGGAAAAGAAAAAAAAGGGGGGAAATACACAGTCTCCCTCCATTCCAAAATATAAGATTATTTACCTTCGTATTTTACAAAGGCCATTGATCTTATATTTTGAAGTAGAAGCAGCATTTACTTTAAATCAAGATGTTATTAATTCAGATGTCGTCACTATGTATAGAAGAAAGGTGTGTCAATGTATTTTCTTACATTAGAAAGTCTAAATGGACAAAACTTAGGCTTTCCCTTTCGACCATATTTAAGCAGTTGAGAACCCTTCTTCAAAGAAATTAGTGCCTGCAAATGTTGAAAGAATCAATGAAGAACAAAGTGATTAAAACACAATAAATAATCGAATAACCATTTGACATTATATCGCAGCCAAAAAGACTATTGCAAAAGACAATCCTTAAATTCTGGATTATCAGTTTACAACCAAATGTTCAAATGATAAAAAAGTTTTACAAGACTGTATCCAGCTTCTTCTGTAAGCATAAGTACTAAGACTACACAGTATATTTTGGTTTATGTTTCAGCCCATATTCCGGAAAAAGTTTGTTTTAGGCTTTTAGCAAGAATAGTCAAGAAATAAGTTAAGAATACAATGTTGTCAAAATTAGTACACATTAATAGGTTGACATCATGCAGCAGAAATTTGCATAAAATCAAATCAACAATATGATGATAGACGTATTTCCGTAGACTTTAAACAACACCTAGTCGAACACTTATATATGTTCTTTCCTGAACTCAAGCCAACCCTTGGAAACCCGACTACTTGCATTCCGTTAAATTACCCATTAGAAACTATGTATTGCCTTGTCATCTGGTAAGTCTAAATTACTTTCTCACACATACCACAATGCCCTCTTCTTTCCAACTCAATAATCACCTCTCTAATATCCATCAACTATATCATTTTTCTAAATTTCCATGATGTGTACATCCGCAACATAACAATCCTTTACAAGCAGCTACTCCCTCTTTCTCTATTCAGTTGTCTAAATCGAATTTCATACATTTAATGAAACTAATGAACTTTCTGTAAAAGATTATGTATGGTTCTAAAATTACCCATCACTGAAGCACAATCCAAAGTTGTTGAATTATACTAAAAGGAAAGGAGGACAGCTAATTTCAGACTGGGGTAGTACCAAACAAGTAATCTGTCCCTCAAAAGTTGTTTACTCCTGTACAAAACCACAAACAAACTAGCCCTATATATTATACTTATGATAAACTTCTTTTTTCCCATGATTAAATAGTTAAGAGTGACAAAATAAAATGTGGTCCATTTAACACAATGGCTTGTGAGATTTCTCCAATTCCTTGTGAAAATGTACTGAACTCCAAAAAAAACCAAAAAAAAAGCTCAGGGAAAATGAAATGTAATTTAAACAGAGCCCTACAAAGCTTCAGACATAAAGATCTCATCTTTTTCCTCCTAATCATACCTGCTCAATGTCACGGTCTGTATTACCGTAGCTAACAAGATCTGCCATTCCATGAGAGGAATTCACCGGACCACCGCCACCACCACCGGCTCCGAGGAGTTCCGGTCATCATCAACGGTCAAAAACCGTGGTCCGTACACTACCATCAAACTCTTCACATCCACCCTCAGCACCAAAAACCTTTAAAATAACAACAAAAAACTACAAATTCAACACGAAAATGGTGCCTATTAAACCCTAGAATCCAACACAGCCTCTCAGATCTGTCAAGTCCTTCAAAAATCGGTTTAATCGAAGCCACTTCACTTCAATTGACTGCTTAAAAGTCAGAAAAACAGCTCTGGTACCTGCCGCCGTTAAATTAACTGACAGACTACTGTTTTTCTTCTTTCCGGCGAATAGATAAAGATGTGGAGAAGTGACACCTGTTTTTAAACTGAGCTCCGGCGAAGAACCGTCAGCTCCGTCGACAGAAACACGGAATCGACGGCGACGGAGGAGAGAGAAAATTTGTGAGGAGAGAGAATTGGTTGTCGCGTCCGTGTAAAGACAGAGAGTCAAAGATGAACAAAGTAAAAGCATGAAATCGCCTGAGAACAAAAAGAAAAAATGAGAAGACATTATTTCCAATGCTACTTTTTTTTATTTAATTAATAAATAATTAAAATTGATTAAATTAATTTAAGAATTTATTGTCCGAACAAGGGTGTCTAATATCGGAAATGCCCTTTATACTAGATTGACGTGTCCGTTGATCTATGAGGAAGGGTGGGTCAGGGTCTTGATCTGGTGTAACTCGGGTGGTTGTGTGATACTGATACCACACTAGATCTTACACGTGTGCACATAGATGGAGTATGAATTTATTTTGGAAGCAATATTAGTACATGTGTTTTTAATATTTTCATATGAAATGAGACCCACTATATATTTATGTAAGAAAAGAATATATCAAAAATATACGTAAAAATATCGATTCCCTTTATTTTTATTTTTTATTTAGAATCGATATTTTCACATCATTTTTAATATTTTCACATGTATTTACTCATATATTAATCAATAAAAATTCTACATATTAACTAATATGAAAGTTATAAATGTGAAAATATCAAAAAATAATATGAAAATATCAATTTCTTTTGTTTATAGGGTTGGGGCCTTTGGGGTGTGTTAGTTTAATTTATGATCCCAAATTTTGTGCCTCCAATAAACGATGGGATTGTTTTATCGACGAATATTGTAAGATCCCAATTTTTATAAATAAAGATGAATTTTCTATAAATATTATTTTTGAATATTATGGAGTAAATTTGATATAATGTTATAATTGTGGGTAATATTTATAAATTTTGCAAAAGTAAGCAAGTTGTTATAAAATATTCGTTTGGTGGGGAATATTCTTTTTTCATTTAGGAAAATATTCGCATTTGACAAGACAATCATTAGTGGACCTCTATTAACGGAATTATTGCCGGATTGAGAAAAAACGACAAAAATACTTTATATGAAAATAACTTGGCGAAGTGTTACTGTTAAAACCGCTGAACTACCCTAGTAGTAAAAGTAAAAAGATATGTCTGGCATGGGTGCGTAGTAGCACTGCAGTATTGATTATTGATGCTTACGTGAGAAGTCACTCAGCTATACTCAATTATTACTACAGTAATTGTTGCATCATATCTCTTATATTATTGATTCAATTATTGTCACAGTATCATCTGTATAATATGTTATATTATTAAATCAATAATTGAGACGACAAGTTATAAATGATTAATAATTGTTGAAAGATTAAATATGTGTTGATTAAAAATAAAATGATTTGTGGTAATATTTATTCAATCCTTGATGTATATAAAGAGTCTATTATGAGACGTTTGTGGTAAGTTTGGTTATTTTATGGGGGGGCCATATGTCATCATCTAAGAGTCTCTTCGTCAATAGTAATTACCTTCGTCAATAGTAATTACTATTGATTACCTTCGTCAATAGTAATTACCTTCGTCAATAGTAATTACCTTCATCAATAGTAATTACCTTCGTCAATAGTAATTACTTTCATCAATAGTAATTACCTTCGTCAATAGTAACTACTTTTGCCAGACGTCAAACCACTTGCCGTTTCATATTACAGGCGTCGAACCAATTGTCGTTTCACATTACAGGCGTCAAACCACTTTTCTTTTCACATTATCAGTCGTCAAGCCACTTGCCTTTTCACATTTCAAGTGCTAAGCTAGAAATTTTCTATAAATAGAGACCTAGTGCTTCATTATTTTTCACGAATTCATTCAAGCTATAGAGAGAAAAAGTATAGAGGGAATAAGAAAGAAAGAAGAAGAGTGTTCTGTTAATACACTACTGCAGTATTCAATCTACTACTAATGTAAGGGATGTTATTCTTTTTTATTCATGAAGAGAACTGTTGTTATTCCATTGCTTATTATTCTATTGGAATAACCTGTATACGTGGTTTACCCTATACTTGGTGACATTCTTCTATTATTCTGTTGAAACATCCTCATCATGTGTTTTACACGGCACTGCTCCGCCTCTTTATTATTATTCTTGGAACATCCTGTCATGTGTTTTTACACCTGACTGGTTCCGCTCTTTTATTATTATTCTCCGTTGGAACATCACATGCGTGTGTTTTACACCCACTGGTTCCGCTCTTTATTATTCTGTTGGAACATCACAGCTTGCAAAATTTTGCCCGACACGGTTCCGTTATTATTATTATTACGTTGGAATAACTCGCACATGCTGAAGTACCGCATGCATGGTGATTTTTTTTGTTATTCCATTCTTTATTATACTCGGTTGGTTAAAGTTTTGACTTCATACTCCACGAAAATTAGTAGAATATCCTTGATATTTGCGCTTCATCCAAAGATCTTTTCATGAAAATATTCTTCCGATCATTCTTGAATTTTACTCTACAAAGCGAAGATCATGTTGATAATTTGGACATTATTAGTTCCTGAATAAATTAATTTTTGAACTTGTTTTATTGAATTCTTATATTATTGTTGTAAGACCCCAAATTATTAATAAATGAAATTTATTTTCCTCTATTTATTATTTTGAAATAGTAATGGTTGATTTGATTAATGTGGATAGTTATGGGTAAAATACGCAAATATTTCGAATAAGCAAGTGGTTATAAAATATTCATTATTGTCGGAGAATATTCGTTTGGTCGTGGAATATTAAATGATCATTGGGGAATATTAAATGCGATGGCGCTTGATCTTTTGTGGGCCCCATAACTGAAAGCGATTGGATGAAGAAAACGATAAATATAAGTTATTTATAAATAACTTGGCGTAGTTATTCTTTATTAGGTTTGTAATATTCATACGGCGCAATCAAATTGCAAAAATTAGTGCTTGAAGCGTGTAAAATCGAGTTTAAAAATTTACAAACCATAAACCCGGATCACCCTTTATGCACAATTATTAATTAAACGAAAAAGATAACGAATGAGAATCATACCCTTGAAGATCGAGCTTCCTCGTGCAAGTTCACCTCCAATCCTTTTCGCGTTCGACTTGAATCCACCGGGTTTGGTTCCTTCCTTTGATCAACGCGTTAGCCACCCAAGTGTTTGGCCTCTGAGGTGATCCACCAAGGAAGAAGAAAATTCAAGAAGAAGGGTGGGGTTGGCTAAACCCTAGTTTTTCTATCTCTATAGAAAAGGTGTACTCCCAACAACTTGGAATTATTACGTAGTTGTTAAAGTCAACAACCCATACCACCCATAATAAGACTCTCTTATTTATAGATGTGGGCAACCCACCTTAACAATTAAGGAATTGGGTTTTAATTAATTAATTAAATTCTTTTAATTAATTAAGCTCCCTAATCTTATTAGGGATAATTAATTAAACTCCTTTAATTAATTTTCCTTCCTAATCCAATTAGGAATAAATGAGAGTACTTATATTAAATTAATTCCTAAACTCTTTTAGAAATTAAAATAATAATAATTGTAATAATATTAATAAGACTCTCTTATTAATTTATATTTAATATTTCTAAAATATTAAATAATAAATATTAAGCTATTTAATTTATTCTATCACCATAGATTAAATTAAATATACATAACATATTATTACGATTATGCCATTAACTTCTTAAATAATTATTCTTCCTTTTATGGTGTGACCCTTTAGGTTCTCCATATTAAACCCATTGTGAATAAATCAATTAGAACAATTCTAATCTTATTTAAATAAATAAATTAAATAATTAATTTATTTAAATAATATTTATTCTACAATAGGGATAAGCCTCCCTAAATGATCAACGACTTTCCGGATAATATAGATTTTAACATTAATCATAAAAGAACCTTTGAGTAAATAGTTACCGCATAAATTCAATCCTTCCACCATACAATGTCCCAATTAAATATAAGACATGGAATTCTTTATCAAGTCTTATTTTATTTAATTATATGTATTTCGATCCTTAAATGCATGACTCCAAATAATGCAAATTAGAAACTCCTTTCTAATTTCATTCTCGCTTCGCCAAGGACTCTTTGGGTTGTCATTTATCGAATCACATAGGACATTTCTCTTCTTTTATTAGAAGTGGTAGATTCTTTATTGATCATACATTATCTCCATGTACAACTTATTATACCCAAGCATACCCTTTGATATACCCTAAGGGTCTTAAGGAATAAGTCAAAGTATAACTCATCATACACAAGATACTATGATGATCTCAAGTCCAAGGATTACTTGTACTACTCATCACTACAGAATTCCTATTGACAGTAAATAAAACTCCATTAGGTATTCCTTAGCGAGCCAATGTTCAAAGGAACTTATTCTCTAATAAGCACCTACATACTTGATTTAGTGTCTCCACACAAATGATCGTGAGATCAATCATCCTCATCCAATGAAAGCAAGCAACGTATGTACCAATCTATCCTGGATTCACTAATCCCCAATTTAGTAATCCAATGATTGGGAACTATTTTTGTTTTAAGCTTTCTAAGAATTTAGATCTCATTAGAATGATCATCATCATTATTCTAAAAGCATTGCTTAAAACTATGGGTTTATCACATATTATAAAAACAACATTATGTAGATAATTAAAAGCCTTTAATAAATTAATACTTTTTATTAATAAATGAATAAGATTGTTACAAAGTATATGCTTTATCATCAAACATGATTGGCTTGTGTGCATACTACTTTCAATCTCCCACTTGCACTAAAGCCAATCGTCATGGTATCTTATACTCTTCTTCTCTAAGTGACGATTATCCTGGCATTGGATAAGCTTTTAGTTAATGGATATTTAATGTTGTTCATGAGAGTCCACTATCTCTATAGTGATTTCCCATCTTTCAATGATTCTAATAATCAAATGAAAGTGCCACAACACATGTTTAGATCCAATATGAGACTTAGGAACTATTCCTAGTTCACGAATGAACTTTTAATCCAAACAATCAACTTGCGACTTCATTTATAGCTATATACTTTGTCTTTATTACTAAACCAACAACTCTTTCATTTGTTTGGAACCTTTCCAATTCAACGCACCACCGCTTCGGTAACACTTTACCTTAAAGTGGATTTTCTGTCATCTTGTCTGCATACGAAAAACTTGAGTCCGGTAAGCCCTCTAGTTTTAATTAAGACCCACCATGAATATGATCACATCCTTAGTCTTTGGTTAAGAACTTTAAGATGTTTTTCACTGACTCACAGTGAACTTCTCCAGAATATGACTGATCAACATCAGGTCTCGTATATTTCATTGCATACATGATAGTTACTCATGTGATCTCTCTTTTGGAGTCTGTGGGGACTATTAAGAGAGATACACTCCATAGCTCATCTATATGAGACATCTCTTGAGTTTGCCATGCTAAACGACTTTAGCATCAAATGAATATACGTTCCTTGGGTTAAGTCGAGCATCCTCTTAAATCTATCTATAGATAGATTTATATCCCCAATTAAGATACTCTTCCAAATCATTCATGGAGGAATGTTTAGACAACTTTATCTTTACTGATTGTAGCATTGATATGTCATTCCTTATCCGTAGTATATCAACATATAATACTAGAAATTTCACGACGCTCCCAATCGACCCTTTTGTACACACTAGAAGTCTTACCTCATCGAATGTAACTCTCGGATCATCATCTTCTATGATGTGTACCTCATCATCATCATCCATGATGAATCCATACCTCCTAGGTATCTTCTGCACTATTCCGATTCTGATTCGGTTGTTGAGGGTACAATAGGTATATCTATAGGTTCCTCTTATTTGATTTATAGTGTTTTGTGGTTCTTGAACTCTTCAAGATCTATTATCCTCCCACTAGCCCTTTCAATGATAAACACCTTTATCTTAGAAGGCAGCGTGTTTCGCAACAAACACCTTTTGCTAAGTAGGATTATAGAATATATACCCTAAACTTACTTTAGGATGTCCCACAAATCGACACTTATAAAATCTTGTCCCAAGCTTATCCTTTTGAAACCTTTTCACATAAGTTGGAACCCCTTATCTTAACATACTTAAGATTAGAATCCTCCCCGTCCCATAACTTTTATGGAGTCTTGGGGGCTGGATTTTGAGGTTACCATTTTCGTAGATATGTCGACCATTTCTAGGACATGATCCTGAGGGATCTTGGAATGTTGATAAAATCATTATGGATCGCACTATGTCCAACAAGGTACGAATTTTCCATTCAGATACATCAATCAATTATTGCGTATCAGGATGTTTCCATTATGAGAAAATCATTTGAGATGATCTAAAAACTTATTGCTCAAGTATTTATTCCTTGATCTAATCAAAGAATCTTAATACATTGTCAATTTGTTTCACTTCTGAATTCTTTGAACCTTACAAATAATTCATACTTGTATTTCAGCAAATACACACATTCAACTCTTTGAATGATCATCTCCTTTTCTTATACTAGTTTGTTCAATATGCAAAATTATTTTCATGTAAGTCAAGTATACAAAATTTATTAAGTAATATTCCAGTTCTATACAAAACATTATTATTATAAATAGAACAACAATTGTTCTTAATTATAATACCAAAGATTTTATTGTCCAACAATAAAATGGAAATAATATTTTTAACAAGAACCGGAATACAATAACAACTTATTGACTTAATAGATTTACCATGAGCATTGCTAAATTATAAGTTTCTATGGCTAATATGTAGCAACCTTTGTTACATTTCCGCACTTAGATTACTTATATTTGTTTAGCTTTCTACTTACATTTGGTCTCTTCATAAATCTATATTTATGATAACCAAAAGTCGGTATCCAATACCCAAGTAGAACCTTGACTTAAAGAAAATTTATTTCAATCATGAACAAAAATCAGTATTATGTCCAAACTTCACTAAGCTTCTTTGGTTAGCCTCTGCAAGATGCTTCTCGCAGTTTCTTTCCAGTGTCCAGGCTTATTGCAGTGGAAGCAAACTCCTTTGCTATCCGTATCAGTTTTGTTCTTATTATCCTTTGTTTATGCCTTTCTATATACCTTCTTTGAATCGTTCTTCTTTTCAGAAGATCCTTTGGCCCCTACAAGTAAGACATGGTCTTTCTTGGTTGGAAAGTGACTCTCATCATTTTTCAACATGTTAAGCAAATCAGCAAAGCTGATGTCTAGCTTGTTCATATGAAAAATTCACAACAATTGTGAAAGGAGTCCGGGAGTGAGTGCAAGATCAAATCTTGGCTCAACTCTCCATCCATGACAAAACTCGTTGTCCTAATTGATCAATCAAATTGATTATGTTAATAACTTTTTATCATCTTTATAGTGCCATTGGCCATTCTAGATCGGAAGAGCTCCTTAGATATCTGATATCTATCAGTCCTACTTTCCTCACCATCAACTACTTGATGTGCAGGAATATAGTAGTAGCATCCATAGTTTCATGCTGACGCTGAAGCTCGTTACTCATGGATACGAGCATGATGCATTGAGCCAACTGTGCATCATCTTGCCACTTTCTAAAAATAGCAATCTCTTCCTCGTGAGGCATTATGCGCAACCATTACGATCTGCGCAACCATTGCGAGGATAAAGGCGTATTAAGGACATAAGATAGCTTTTCAGCCATGAGAACTATTCTCAAATTCCTTAACCAATCCATTTAATACGGTCCAGTTAAATAACATTTAATATGTTTCGCAGTGATAGTAATTTTAGACATTGTAAAATTCTGTAAATGAATCTATAATTAACAACATTTTAACATATATTCTTTTATTAATTACCAAAATAATTTAGGTCTTGTTTTAAATTGGTATCTCCCACTATTTTCTTCAAACTATATTACCTCACTTGTATAGTTCTAAGCAAAATCTAATTAAAGATTTGCTAGTGAGAATAAGGATCCCATTTCAAATGTATATAGTCTTGTGGTGACACAACAAACTATATATAAATAAATAGGTAGACAACTTTTGTCAATTACATCAACTATGCAACTCCTTGTATTTTTGCCTCTTAGATTATTTTGATCAAGTGGTGGCACATCCGAATCAAAATTATCGAAGTTAAGTCCAACCTAGCACTCCATATATTCAAAAAGAAAATATCATCCTTGTGGTGACACAATAAAACAATATTGTTCAATTTTCTTTATAAGCATCAAATGTGATAAATTAACATCTTAAATACTTAATACTTGCCTTGTGGTGACACAACAAACTCATATTAAATATTTAATACTCTATTAATTTTATCATGCTAGAAAATGACGTTCGATATTCTAAATATCTTTGAGCAACGCTTAAGACTTAATATAAAAATTGAGGATTTATTATTAAATTTGTCTCATCTTGTTTAGCGCGCATTATATATATATATAAAATACGCGTCGTATTAATGAACATGCGAAGCATGTTTGCATAATATATAATATATATAGTATAAGCATGCATATATAGAATACTATATTCTACCCGGATTGATTATGGACTTTTATTCTAGTTTGGTTCACTAGAGCCATCAAGTGAACCAAAAGGTCAAACCCTGAGGGTGCAAGAAATAATATTTAAATATAACTATTATATTTAAACCCTGGCTCCATTACAAACGGGTCTTCAAGCGCCTTTGCTCCTTGATCTCTAATTTTCAAAATTAATTCTAAATATTCCTATTACAAAACTATTTAAAATAAATAGAAACCTTGATCGTGATCGAGGGAAGTACATAGGAGGAGATAGAATTTACATTAAGAAAAATTAGAGAAGGCGAATCTGCAGAATCCATTTAATAAAACCCATACATTCAGTGCATCCAACTAAAATAAAATCCAATCACATTTAATCAATAGTCCATAATCAATCCCATTTATTATCATACACATCACCATATGCATCAATAAATAACATTCATCTTATGAATAATAAACATTTAATATATATATTGATATCATTTAATGGGCAAATTTAGTTAGTATAAAATCTAATTTTGAATCAAAATAAACTCCTTTATTTTAATCCAAATTTAAATTAAAATAAAACTATTTTATTTTAATTTATCCAATTTTGAATAAAATAAACTATTTTATTTTAATCAAAATCTTAATCAAAATAAACTCCTTTATTTTAATTAATTATGGAATCCAATTCCATGTAAAAAAATTTAATTAAAATAAACTCTTTTATTTTAATTAATTATGGAATCCAATTCCATGTAAAAAAAAAATATTAAAGGAAACACTGATATTTTTTTCCTATTCACAAATAAACTCCTTTATTTTGAATAATATGAAATCTTATTTCATATTTAAATAAACTCCTTTATTTAAGGAAATTGGGATTTTCTTTCCTATTCACAAATAAACTCTTTTATTTTGAATAATATGAAATCTTATTTCATATCTAAACAAACTTCTTTATTTAAGGAAAGATGGATTTACTTTCCTATTCACAAATAAACTCCTTTATTTTAGGAAAAATAAAATCCAATTTCAACTCCAATTAGTTATCATGGAATCCAATTCCAACTCTAATTAGTTAGCATGAAATTTAATTTTAAAATTAAAATAAACTCTTTTATTTTAATATTAAAATAAACCTTTTATTTTAAAATTAAAATAAACTTTTAATTTTAATTATAAAATTATTAAAATTAAAATAAAACTTTATATTTTAATATTAAAATAAACCTTTTATTTTAAAATTAAAATAAACTTTTATTTTAATTATATAATAATTAAGAATATATATTATATATATATATATAATATATATATATATATATATATATATATATATATATAACCGTTCCTTAAAACCGAAAGTTCCTTGTATGTTAAAAAAAAAAAAATGTTGCAGCCGGTTTTTTTGGTTTTTCTTGAAATCCGTGCGTTATAAAATTTTTAAAAGGATTACACGGATGCTTTAGAAATTTTGTTACCCACGGTTTTTTTTATTTTAAAATGAAGCACATGCATGCTTGATTTCCGTCCAACAAGTCCGTAGCTTTCGTTTTTTTTTTTTTTAATTAACGTGGCCATAATTATTCACCTGCTAATATGAAAAAAAAAAAATACTTGATTTTTTTTTTTTTTATTAAATTTTATCTGATAAAATTATGCCCAATTAAATTGTTCTAAACACATATCAATATACATATCAAATCAAAACAATTAATAATTTACATAAAGGTTTGGCTCTGATGCCACTGTTAGGTTTGTAATATTCATGTGCAAAATCAAATTGCAAAAATTAGTGCGGAAGCGTGTAAAATCAGAGTTTAAAAAATTTACAAACCATAAACCCGGATCACCCTTTATGCACAATTATTAATTAAACGAAAAAGATAACGAATGAGAATCATACCCTTGAAGATCGAGCTTCCTCGTACAAGTTCACCTCCAATCTTTTCGCGTTCAACTTGAATCCACCGGGTTTGGTTCCTTCCTTTGATCAACGTTAGCCACCCAAGTGTTTGGCCTCTAGAGGTGATCCACCAAGGAAGAAGAAAATTCAAGAAGAAGGGTGGGGTTGGCTAAACCCTAGTTTTTCTATCTCTATAGAAAAGGTGTACTCCCAACAACTTGGAATTATTACGTAGTTGTTAAAGTTAACAACCCATACCACCCATAATAAGACTCCTCTTATTTATAGATGTGGGCAACCCACCTTAACAATTAAGGAATTGGGTTTTAATTAATTAATTAAATTCTTTTAATTAATTAAGCTCCCTAATCTTATTAGGGATAATTAATTAAACTCCTTTAATTAATTTTCCTTCCTAATCCAATTAGGAATAAATGAGAGTACTTATATTAAATTAATTCCTAAACTCTTTTAGAAATTAAAATAATAATAATTGTAATAATATTAATAAGACTCCTCTTATTAATTTATATTTAATATTTCTAAAATATTAAATAATAAATATTAAGCTATTTAATTTATTCTATCACCATAGATTAAATTAAATATACATAACATATTATTACGATTATGCCATTAACTTCTTAAATAATTATTCTTCCTTTTATGGTGTGACCCTTTAGGTTCTCCATATTAAACCCGGTTGTGAATAAATCAATTAGAACAATTCTAATCTTATTTAAATAAATAAATTAAACAATTAATTTATTTAAATAATATTTATTCTACAATAGGGATAAGCCTCCCTAGCGATCAACGACTTTCCGGATAATATAAATTTTAACATTAATCATAAAAGAACCTTTGAGTAAATAGTTACTGTGACAATTCAATCCTTCCACCATATCTGATGTCCCAATTAAATATAAGACATGGAATTACTTGTCAAGTCTTATTTTATTTAATTATATGTATTTCGATCCTTAAATGCATGACTCAAATAATGCAAATTAGAAACTCCTTTCTAATTTCATTACGCCTTAACCAAGGACTCTTTGGGTTATCATTTATCGAATCACATAGGACATTTCTCTTCTTTTATTAGAAGTGGTAGATTCTTTATTGATCATACATTATCTCCATGTACAACTTATTATACCCAAGCATACCCTTTGATATACCCTAAGGGTCTTAAGGAATAAGTCAAAGTATAACTCATCATACACAAGATACTATGATGATCTCAAGTCCAAGGATCACTTGTACTACTATCACTACAGAAATTCCTATTGACAGGCAAATAAAACTCCATTAGGTATTCCTTAGCGAGCCACGTTCGATGAACTTATTCTCTAATAAGCACCTACATACTTGATTTAGTGTCTCCACACAAATGATCATGAGATCAATCATCCTCATCCAATGAGCAAGTTAGAACGTATGTACCAATCTATCCGGATTCACTAATCCCCAATTTAGTAATCCAATGATTGGGAACTATTTTAGTTTTAAGCTTTCTAAGAATTTAGATCTCATTAGAATGATCATCATCATTATTCTAAAAGCATTGCTTAAAACTATGGGTTTATCACATATTATAAAACAAACATTATGTAGATAATTAAAAGCCTTTAATAAATTAATACTTTTTATTAATAAATGAATAAGATTGTTACAAAGTATATGCTTTATCATCAAACACGATTGGCTTGTGTGCATACTACTTTCGATTCCATCATTAATCTTTGTTGGAATACCCGTTGGTTAAAATACACTAATCTGGCGTTGTTGAACAAGAAGCACACGGTATTGCACCAATTATTGATTCTTACGTAAGAAAGCACTACTCAATAATTATTACAAAGAATGACTATTCAAGATTTTATTTTATTAATTCAATAATTACGCATTGATATTTTATATTACCGTTGTTTCAATAAATTGTCATTACACAAGATTTTCCATTATCGGACAATAATTCATATTATCTGAATAATATTATTGGATAACATTATTGGCAATGTCTAGAAAGTTCTCGTCAAGAGAGGTTTGGTCACCTAATTGCGGCGCCAAGAAGAGAGATCCTTATTGAAAGCCCCTCTTTCTCTGAGGAGCTACACGGTTACGATCTTGTGATTCTGTAATATTATTTGTGAATAATTAATTATTGATTTATATGATGAAGAAAATATTGATTTTATATGGATATAGATGGAGAAAATTTTTATAATGACAATTGTTGAAAATTAATATTTTATCTTTTTCTGATAAAATAATTCATTTAAATATATTATTTTAATAATATATTAACGGTGATATTTTTATAATGAATGTGGGATATATGAGTATATGAGGAGGAAAAGTATTTTTGTGGCATTAAATGTTTAACACATATTTTGTGTGTTGGTGGACACAATTATTGACCGAAATTTGATTATAGCATGTAAAATCGTCCGTTTGTGGATTTTGGTCAATTTCTGTTTGGAATTTGGAAAAACTTTCTTCTGCAAAGTTGTAGAGAATTGAATTTCCTATAAAAATTAGCGAGATTCAAATTTTCTGATAAAAGGATTATTTATTATGAATTATTGAAGTTCTGAAGCTCCGAAATAATTGATTTTTGGAAGTTTAAAATAGGAAAAACGTTTTTGGAATGTTTAGGTGACCTTATTTAACATGTGTAGGAGCTGAATTCAGTTGGCAAGTGTGCGTATGAGATTTTGGAAAATATATATTAATATTATATTAAATTTTTTACTTTGGTATTCTAAGCATTTTCCTATAAATAGGGTGCTTAGGTTAGAATTGAAAATCACACTAGAAACTGAAGTTTTCTCTCTCTGTATTATCGAGCGTATTCTTGTGAGTATTTTGAGTATACTTTGAGTGTTGCTATACGGTGCAAGTTCAAGTCATAGCTTTATATCCTGTTTCAACTAAAAGTCTCGCTCTTTCGAGGTAAGGGATGTTATTTTATTCGAAAATGATATTATTTCTTCAATATCATTATCGCCGAAATATTGGTTGGAAATTTTATCAAATTTGAAACTTTTTCATGTCTGAGTTACTATTCATGAGTTATTATTCACGAGTTACTATTCATGAGTTACTATTCACGAAGTTATTATTCATGAGTTACTATTCACGAAAGTTACTATTCATGAGTTACTATTCACGAAGTTACTATTCACGAAGCGTGAAGATGTTTTTTTGAAATTTCTATCTTTTGGTGTCGAGTAACTATTCACGATACTCGGACTATTCACGATATAAAAGACTATTCACGAATACTTAAGACTATTCACGGAAAAATGAAATTTCTTCTTTTGTCCAAAATATCTACTTATGGATACTAGCTGTGATTGTATCCATGTTTTGATCATTCTTGAATTTTACTCCACTCGATTACTTATGAAGTATTTTTGAACTTGGATTGTTTAAAATATGAATCCTTAATAATTGTTCTTTTGTTTTCACCGGATTCATTTCCTTTAAAATATTTTTCATCATCCTCATCCTAAATGATGATATTACCGAATATCTTTGGCTCAGTAGTAAAAAGATGAATGATTTCTTGATGAATATCTTTGGCCCGTAGTGCAAAGATGAGCAGTATGTTGAGATGAACATGGTGATCGATTAATATCTTTGGCCAGTAGTGCAAAGATGAGCAGTGTTTAGATGAACACTAATTAACTAATGAATATCTTTGGCACAGAAGAGTGCAAAGATGAATATTTGATTCGGATATATATTGATTGATGTTACAGGATAAAATATCGACGATGGACTTTTAAATTCATATATAGAAGATAGTAGTTTGCATTCTCTACTTAACTCTTCTAATGAATTGTTGTTTCCACTGCAATTGTTGATTTAAAACTGGTTGTCTATTGTATTCTATTAGATTTTTCCCTGTTGGAGACTAACGATAATTTGTTGTATATTATCTTAGTCATAATATTCTTTACTGGGCTAGTTGAGCTCACCCTTTTCATTTTTGTTCCATTTTTCTTCTCGGAGGCGAGAATTTAGCGAGTACGAGCCTGGGGTATGGAATGATGGTTATAGAGAGAGTTGTTTAGTAGTCCTCACCATTTTGTAAAATAATGTATAAATAATTGTGATGAGGATTTATTAAGACCTCAAATTTTTTTAAATAAAAGGAATTTCCTTTATTTATTATTTTGAAATAGTAAGGGTTGATTTGATTAATGTGGATAGTTAAGGGTTAAATACGCAAATATTTCAAAATAAGCAAGTGGTTATAAAATATTCATTTTTGTTTGAATATTCGTTTGTCGTCGTGGAATATTCGCATCGCTTGTGGAATATTCGTATTTACGCGCAGCATGCATGTGTGGGGCCCCATAACTGGAAAAGCGATCGATGAAGAAAACGACAATATAAGTCAAGTTAAAAATAATCTGCAGTAGTTGTTACCAAGTAAGACCGCTGAATACCCTATGGTTAAAATACAAGAATACGCGCGTGTCGCACAAAGAAGACACCAGATTGCATGATTGTTGAATTATCGATCCTTACGTAAGATGGCACTACTCAATAATTTTTACAAGAGTTACCGCTCAATATTTTATTTTATCGATTCAATAATTGTCATATTGATATTTTATATTATCATTGTTCAATAATTGTCACCGCACAAGATTTCCATTATCGATCAATAATTCATATTATTTGAATAATATTATTAGATAACATTATTGGCAATGTCTAGAAAGTTCTGCCTAAGGAGAGGTTTGGTCACCTAATCATACTACCAAGAAGGAGAGATCCTTATCGAAAGCCCCTCTTCCTGGGAACAACTGTCATTATAAATGTGATTCTCAGAATATTATTTGTGAATAATTAATTATCGATTCATATGATAAGGAAATATTTATTTTATATGAATATAAATGATGGATTTATTTATGTGGTTATTAATGAAGGAATTAATGTTGAGGTGTTTTATCAAGATTTTATCTGATCGAGGTATTAAAATCAAATCGGGGTTTTTAGATATATCATGGGGTTATAATTTTTAATCCGACCGCTGATTGTGGTAATTTTTGGGTATGTTATACATACATAAGTTGAGTATATGTCCACAAATTTTGAACCGCTAAAAATGCACGAATGATTTGTTGTGAATTTTAAGAGGTGTCTGATTCTAAAATTAGGTTTATAATTGATTTTGGTGGAAAATTTAGAATTGAGGGGCCCCACTTGTGGTTGGTGAAAAAATGTGCTGAATTTTATTTCAAATGTGGTGGGTGGCAATAGAAGCAGTAAAAAGCCATCGTGTAAAGAAAAGTCAAGTCCGCTTTCGGCTAACATTTTCCTATAAATAGAGGGCTAAGTTAGAATTGAAAATCACACCGTAAACAAAGTTTTCTCTTTCTCTCTATATTATATCGAGCGATTTTGTGAGTATTTAGATACTTTGAGAGTTGTCTGCTCAAGATAAGTTTCATTCAAAGATCACTTCCGACCTTTCCTTCCAAGTACCGATTCTTCGAGGTAAGGGATGTTATTTTCTTCTCAAATGATATTATTTCTTCAATATCATTATGTCAAATATCGGTTCGGTACTTTTTATCAAATTTGAACTTTTTCATGCTCTGGTTACTATTCATGAGTTACTATTCACGAAGTTACTATTCATGAGTTACTATTCACGAAGTTACTATTCACGAGTACTATTCATTCAAGCGTGAAGAAGATGTTTTTGTGGAATTTCTATCTTTTGGTGTTTGAGTTACTATTCACGATACTAAGACTATTCACGATACCAAGACTATTCACTTATACTAAGACTATTCAATTAAAAATGAAAATTTTTCTTTTCGCCTAAAATATCTATTCGATACTAGCTTTGATCAGATCCATGTTTTGATCATTCTCAATTTTACACCACTATGATTATTTTTGAGGTATTTTCGATACGGATAAAACAAAGTACGAATCCTTAATCCTTAATCCTTGTCATTTTGTTTCACCGGATTCGCTTTTTTAAAAATATTTTCATCATCCTCGCCTTAAATGATGATATTATTGAATATCTTCGCCTCAAATAAAGATGAATGATTTCAAGAATATCTTTCGCTCAGAGGCAAAAGATGAATGATCAAGAATATCTTTAGAAAGCAAAGATGAAATATCTTCGAAGTGCAAAAATGAATACGACCGATCGATGAATATCTTCGCCTTTGGCCTTAGAGTAAAGATGAATATGTGTGTGTTTAAATGAATACGACCGATCGATGAATATCTTTGCCTTTAGTGCAAAGATGAATGAAAACAAAAGAGTTGAGATGAATACGACCGATTGATGAATATCTTCGGCCCAGAGAGGCAAAGATGAATATTTGATTCGAGATGAATATCGATTGATGTTACAGGATAAAATATTGATGATGGACCGTTAAATTCATAGATTATAGTAGATTTCATTCTCTACGAACTCTTCTATGAATTATTATTTCACATGCTAATATTGATCCAAACTTGTCATTTATCAGATTCTATCGATTTTTCCTCGCTGAGACTAACGATAATTTGTCAGTATATTATCTTAGTCATAACATTCTTTACCGGGCTAGTTGAGCTCACCCTTTCCTCGTTGTTCCATTTTTCTTCTCGTGAGGCGGTAATGTAATGAGTACTACTAGCTCTGGGGTATGGAATGAAGGTTCTAGAGAGAGTTGTTTAGTAGTCCTCACCATTATTGTAAAATAATGTATCAATAAATGTGATGAGGATTTATTTGAGTATAAATATTGTCTAGAAGATAATATTTGTATTTAAACTCACGCTTTATCATTGTGATAATAAAGTTGTAGTTGTTTCGCATCATGTATTTGGCACTCGTAATGGGTCGATGGAATGGACCTATTTTGGGGTCGCCACACTGGTATCGTAGCTAGGATACGATCTCCATGAGATCGGAATAGAACTAGAGGGGAGAGACGAGTAAATCCTTCGCTAAGTGTGTCCTACCTAAGCTTATTTGTTAGTCGGTCAAGATATAGGATATTATGTGATATGATTTCTTAATTAACCCTTGTTTTATGACAAGATTTGAGAATGTCGAATCGAGAATATTAATAAGGGAGTAAATGAGACCGTGGAGATGCCTCAGATTTAACAACGAGGAGAACGCGGCAACAGTCGGGCAATGTACCTCCCGTGAATAACACCACCGAAAGCAGCGATGATGAACGAGGGATGTTTAGAAGCTTTTTGCAGCTCATGCAAAATCGCATTTAGGAGACTCGTGTTCAAAATACAGAGGAGATGATAGAATTCACGGTGGTGGTCACAAATGCAAGCAAGCTCAAAGAGTCGGGACCACCGTAATTTAAGGGAAAGCCAGATCCGATCACGGCGAAAACACGGGTCAAGCAAATTACCAAGATATTCGATGTCTGATGCACGGAGGAACAGAAGTTCCATTCGCTACTTTTATGTTCCGTGGCGCAGGCAGACATCGGTGGAATCAGGAAGCGCACTCCATCCACCGCACTCAAAGATGTCATGGGAGACGCTTTCAAATAAATTAATGACAAGTACTTCCCCGAAAGTATTCGGCTATACGAAGGAAGTGGAGTTTATTAGATCGAGCAGTAATAATACGACGTGTCCCAAAGACGAGGCGGTTCATGAGTTATCCAGTTTGCACCTCATTCGTGGAGAATGAGGAACGATGACGCGGATGTTTCGAGAGGTTTGAAACCCTAAGATACGCCAAGATCTCATTTCTCATAAATTTTCTCTATTCAGATGTTGTCAAAAGGGCTCACTTGTTAGAGCGAGATAACGAGTACGCTCAACCGAGGGACCATAACCAGATCATACCAAAGATAAGAGTACATCGTAATAACGATAACCAAAGGAGAAAGAAGAATACTTGACAAAGGCTGAACTACTCCGTGGTAATCGTGGCCATGAAAATAAAGAAGCGAGTCGGGAGGAGATTTTAAAAGAGGAGATTCAACAACCACTACGTGAAGACGCCAACAACCAAGAACCGTTCCAAGGGAGGAGAAAGACCATCTGGCCAGATGTTACAAATGCGGAAAGAGGGATATATCACCAAAACCGCCCACAACAGCTTTAAGGTATGCTATAATTGTGGAAAAGAAGGACATATCGCCGAGATCAGACGATATCGAAACCTAGTGCAATGGAATGGTGACTCAAAAGGATGTCCTGTAAAGTCAAAGTCAACGATTCTCGAAGAGCGCTTGTCGTGACCTATTAAAATATGCGAGGAACCCGAACGGTTAGCACTCGTTAGTTAATTATAAATTTCATAAGTTTATACCTTACTAGATACCTGCTTCTACCCATTCTTTATCTCTTTGCTATATAGCCAACGCTTGAACTCGACTACGAGAAATTAGACTTTGACCTATTTATGGAGACTCCGCTAGAGAAACTTTCATTACATCCGTTGTTTAAAAATCTTGCTTGATTCAAGTCGGCACTATCACATTACCCGTTAACCTTATTTCTATAGAGATATTTGCTTTTGATGTGATTTTAAGGTTAACTACTCATCACGCCAAAATTGATTGCTTTTGTAAGGTCATAGTTTTCATATTCCTAAGCAACCTCGTTATTCAATTCAAGCAATCAAACCATCAGAGTCAAACATTTTCATATCAAGCCATGAAGTCATTCGCTTATTACTTGATGTCAAGTTTTCTTAGTCCATGTTATGGATTTGAATAAAGACACGCCGATTTGAATAATATTCTTGTTGTTATTGATTTTTCCCGACGATTTCAAGAATTTCTCGCTTACTCCCAAAGATCGATATTAAATTTTGTATCGACTTCAAACCCTAGACAAAAAACTCATTTCTAAAATCTCATATCGAATGGCTCCTATCAACTTCGTGAGTTAAAAATTCAACTATAGAATTTGGTACCGAGCCTTTATCTCGCGACTTTTCAGGAATTCACCTGCCGCCGCTCTCTCAGTAGGGACGCCATATTCGCAAGCGATAGTAAACCGATAGGTGTCATCAGTGACGCATATCCAAGATCGGGATATGAGTCACAACTGAGAACAACCTAAGTCAAGAATCGAAATACGTAGCTTTCAGGCTTAGTTGGTTATTATCTGAGATTCGTCAAAGGATATTCTCAATCGCTATTCCATTAACGAAGCTAACTCAGAGAGATACAAAAAATCGAATGGAGCAAGGAATGTGGGAAGAGCTTCAAGAACTCAAGAGGAGACTCATTTCAAAGATATGTTCACCCATGCCATCCCGGAAAAGCGAACGTGGTAAATGACGTGTCGAGTAGTAAGATCGATACAAGTACGAAGTACGATATCACAAAGACTCATTTCAGATAATATACAAATAATAGAGATGGAGATGAAAACTCTAGGTACCCACGTGATGATATACGAGTACGTGATGATATACGAGTATAATCGACTTTAATCGATAAAGTTAAAGTCGCTCAAGCCACACACCGAGTCGATGAATTTGAAGAAGGAGGTGCAAGAAGTTGTTATTTTAAAAGCGAGAATCGGAGAGGTGAGGAAAGCTCAAACCTTCGATTTATTAATCCATTTGAAATTCTCGATCGAATAGAACCGCGGCCTATGTACTCGCTTTTACCACCAAGTACGACGCTGTTCATAACGCTTTTCACGATCGATGTTACGTAAATATGTGGACGAATTCAAACACGCTATCGAAGTTAGAACCGACGAGATAGCCAAGACTTAACGATTTAGGAGGTACCGCCAAGATTTTGTAGAGGAAAGAATACGACCATATGTACCGAGGTTATACCATAAGTTAAAGTTTTGTGGAGAAACCATGCTATTGAGGAAATGACCGGAGTTGGAAACGAAAATGAAAGCGAGGTATCTTTACCTTTTCAAACACTGTATCGCGACGCCAATTTCGAGGACGAAATTTCATAAGGAGGGAGGTCAGAAGACCTCAAATTTTTTTTAATAAAAAGGAATTTCCTTTATTTATTATTTTGAAATAGTAAGGGTTGATTTGATTAATGTGGATAGTTATGGGTTAAATACGCAAATATTTCAAAATAAGCAAGTGGTTATAAAATATTCATTTTGCTTTGAATATTCGTCGGTCGTGGAATATTCGTATCGCGTCGGTGAATATTCGTATTTACGATTCGCATTTACAATGCACGCAAATGGGGGCCCCATAACTAAAGCGATCGGATGAAGAAAACGACAAATATAAGTTGTGGTTAAAAATAACTACAGAAGTTGTTACCAAGTAAGACCGCTTGAATACCCTTGTACCCGGTTAAAATACGTAATACGCTGCGGTCGCACAAAGAGAGACACCAGATTGCACAAGATTGTTGAATTATCGATCCTTACGTAAGATAACTACTCAATAATTAATTTTCACAAGAGTTACCGCTCAATATTTTATTTTATCGATTCAATAATTGTCATATGATATTTTATATTATCATTGCTTCAATAATTGTCATCGCACAAGATTTCCCATTATCGATCAATAATTCATATTATTTGAATAATATTATTAGATAACATTATTGGCAATGTCTAGAAAGTTCTCGCTCAAGGAGAGGTTTGGTCACCTAATCATGCCACCAAGAAGAGAGATCCTTATCGAAAGCCCCTCTTCCTCGAACTGTACTCGTCATTATAAATGTGATTCTCGTAATATTATTTGTGAATAATTAATTATCGATTCATATGATAAGGAAATATTTATTTTATATGAATATAAATGATGGATTTATTTATGTGGTTATTAATGAAGGAATTAATGTTGAGGTGTTTTATCAAGATTTTATCTGATCGAGGTATTAAAAATCAAATCGTGGGTTTTTAGATATATCATGGGGTTATAATTTTAATCCGACCGCTGATCGTGGTAATTTTTGGGTATGTTATACATACATAAGTTGAGTATATGTCCACAAATTTTGAACCGTTAAAATGCACGAATGATTTGTTATGAATTTTAAGAGGTGCTCTGATTCTAAATTAGGTTTATAATTGATTTTGGTGGAAAATTTAGAATTGAGTGGGCCCCACTTGTGGTTGGTGAAAAATGTGCTGAATTTTATTTCAAATGTGGTGGGTGGCAATAGTAGCAGTAAAGCCATCGTGTAGCAGTGTCAAGTCCGCTTCTACGGCTAACATTTTCCTATAAATAGAGGGCTAAGTTAGAATTGAAAATCACACCGTAAACAAAGTTTTCTTTCTCTCTATATTATCGAGCGATTTTGTGAGTATTTAGATACTTTGAGAGTTGTTGCTCAAGATAAGTTTCATTCAAAGATCACTTCCGACCTTTCCTTCCGGCACTCATTCTTTCGAGGTAAGGATGTTATTTTTTCTCAAATGATATTATTTCTTCAATATCATTATGTCAAATATCGATCGGTACTTTTTATCAAATTTGAACTTTTTCATGCTCTGGGTTACTATTCATGAGTTACTATTCACGAAGTTACTATTCATGAAGTTACTATTCACGAGTTACTATTCACGAGTACTATTCATGAAGCGTGAAGATGTTTTTTTGTGGAATTTCTATCTTTTGTGTTGAGTTACTATTCACGATACTAAGACTATTCACGATACTTAGACTATTCACGATACTTTAGACTATTCAATCAAAATGAAAATTTTTCTTTTCGCCTAAAATATCTATTCGATACTAGCTTTGATCAGATCCATGTTTTGATCATTCTCAATTTTACACCACTACGATTATTTTTGAGGTATTTTGATACGGATAAAAAACAAAGTACTTAATCCTTAATCCTTAATCCTCATCATTTTGTTTCACCGATTCGCTTTTTTAAAATATTTTCATCATCCTCGCCTTAAATGATGATATTATTGAATATCTTCAAGAATATCTTCGCCCAGAAGCAAAAGATGAATGATTTCTCAAGAATATCTTCGCCTGAAGTAAAAAGATGAACAATAGTGTTTAAATGAAATACGACCGATCGATGAATATCTTTTTCCTTTAGTGCAAAGATGAACAGTGTTTAAATGAATACGACCGATCGATGAATATCTTTGGCCTTTAGTGCAAAGATGAACAAAAGTTGAGATGAATACGACCGATTGATGAATATCTTCGCCCAGAAAAAAGATGAATATTTGATTCGAGATGAATATCGATTGATGTTACAGGATAAAATATCGATGATGGACCGTTAAATTCATAGATTATAGAGATTTCATTCTCTACGAACTCTTCTATGAATTATTATTTCACCATGTAATATTGATCCGAAACTTGTCATTTATCAGTATTCTATCGATTTTTCCCTCGCTGAGACTAACGATAATTTGTTGTATATTATCTTAGTCATAACATTCTTTATCGGGCTTTGAGCTCACCCTTTCCTCGTTGTTCCATTTTTCTTCTCGTGAGGCGAGAAATGTAATGAGTACTAGCTGGGGTATGGAATGAAGGTTCTAGAGAGAGTTGTTTAGTAGTCCTCACCATTATTGTAAAATAATGTATCAATAAATGTGATGAGGATTTATTTGAGTATAAATATTGTCTGTAAGATAATATTTGTATTTAAACTCACGCTTTATTGTTGTGATAATAAAGTTGTAGTTGTTTCGCACTACGATTTGGCGCACTCGTAATGGGTCGATGGAATGGACCTATTTTGGGGTCGCCACCACATCGAGAATATTAATAGTGGTGTAAATGAGACCGTGGAGATGCCTCGTATTTAACAACGAGGAGAACGCGCAACAGTCGGGCAATGTACCTCCCCGTGAATAACACCACCGAAAGCGTATGATGAACGAGGGATGTTTAGAAGCTTTTTAGCTCATGCAAAAATCGCATTTAGGGAGACTCGTGTTCAAAATACAGAGAGATGATAGCAATTCACTTCGTGGTCACACAAGCAAGCAGCTTCAAAGAGTCAGACCACCGAATTTAAGGGAAAGCCAGATCCGATCACGGCGAAACACGGGTCAAGCAAATTACCAAGATATTCGATGTCTCGATGCACGGAGGAATGTAAAGTTCCATTCGCCACTTTTATGTTCCGTGGCGCGGCAGCACATCGGTGGGAATCAGAAGCGCACTCCATCCAAATTTCACTCAAAGATGTCATGGGAGACGTTTTCAAATAGCTCAATGACAAGTACTTCCCCGAAAGTATTCGCTATACGGGGAAGTGGAGTTTATTAGATCGAGCAGTAATAACACGACGGTGTCCCAAAGACGAGGCGGTTCATGAGTTATCCAGTTTGCAGCACCTCATTCAGTGGAGAATGAGGAACGATGACGCGATGTTTCGAGAGGTTTGAAACCCAAGATACGCCAAGATCTCATTTCTCATAAATTTTCTCTATTCGGATGTTGTCAACAGGCTCAAATGTTAGAGAGAGCGAGATAACGAGTACGCTCAACCGAGGGACCATAACCAGATCATACCAAAGATAAGCAGCCATCGTAATAACGATAACCAAATGGAGAAAGAAGAATACGGACAAAGGCTGAACCACTCCGTGGTAATCGTGGCCATGAAAATAGAAGAAGCGAAGTCGGGAGGAGATTTTAAAAGAGGAGATTCAACAACGACTATGTGAAGACGCCAACACCAAGTAGAATCGGTTCCAAGGAGGAGAAAGACCACCTACGATGTTACAAATGCGAAAGAGGGACATATCACCAAACCGCCCACAACAGCTTTAAGGTATGCTATAATTGTGGAAAAGAAGGACATATCGCCGAGATCAGACGATATCGAAACCAGTGCAAATGGGAATGGTGACTCAAAAGGATGTCCCGTAAAAGTCAAAGTCAACGATTCCCGAAAGAGCGCTTTTTGTCGACCGGCATTAAAATACGAGAACCCGAACGGTTAGCACGGGTTAGTTAATTATAAATTCATGCAAAGTTTATACCTTACTAGATACCCTGCTCTACCCATTCTTTATCTCTCTTCGCTTATACCAACGCTTGAACTCGACTACGAGAAATTAGACTTCGACCTATTTATGGAGACTCTGCTAGAGAAACTTTCATTACATCCGTTGTTTAAAAATCTTGCTTGATTCAAGTCAGCACTATCACATTACCGTTAACCTTATTTCTATAGAGATATTTGCTTTTGGTGATTTTAAGGTTAACTACTCATCACGCCAAAATTGATTGCTTTTTTAAGTAAGGTCATAGTTTTCATATTCCTAAGCAACCTCGTTATTCAATTCAAGCAATCAAACCATCAGAAGTCAAACATTTTCATATCAAGCCATGAAGTCATTCGCTTATTACGGATGTCAAGTTTTCTTAGTCCATGTTATGGATTTGAATAAAGACACGCCGATTTGAATAATATTCTTGTTGTTATTGATTTTTCCCGACGATTTTCAAAGAATTTCTCGCTTACTCCCAAAGATCGATATTAAATTTTGTATCGACTTTGAACCCAGACAAAACTCATTTCTAAAATCTCATATCGAATGGCTCCTATTGAACTTCGTGAGTTAAAAATTCAACTATAGAATTTGGTACCGAGCCTTTATCTTGTGACTTTTCAGGAATTCACCTGCTTTACTCTCTCGTAGGGGGACGCCATATTCGCGCGATAAGAAATCGATAGGTGTCATTGTGACGTACATATCCAAGGTTGAGATATGAGTCACAATGAGAACAACCTAAGCTCAAGAATCGAAATACGTAGCTTTCAGGCTTAGTTGGTTATTATCGAGATTCGTCAAGGATATTCTCAAATCGCTATTCCATTAACGTAGCTAACTCAGAGAGATACAAAATTCAATGGAGCAAGGAATGTGAAGAGCTTCAAGAACTCAAGAGGAGACTCATTTCAAAGACATGTTCACCATACGCCATCCTCGAAAAGTTTAACGTGGTAGCCGACGTGTTGAGTAGAAGATCGATACAAGTACGAAAACAATATCACAAAGACTCATTTCAGATAATATACAAATAATAGAGATGGAGATGAAAACTCTAGGTACCCACGTGATGATATACGAGTACGTGATGATATACGAGTATAATCGACTTTTAATCGATAAAGTTAAAGTCGCTCAAGCTACACACCGAGTCGATGAATTTGAAGAAGGAGGTGCAAGAAGTTGTTATTTTAAAAGCGAGAATCTGGAGAGGTGAGGAAAGCTCAAACCTTCGATTTATTAATCCATTTGAAATTCTCGATCGAATAGAACCGCGGGCCTATGTACTGCTTTTACCACCAAGTATGACGCGTGTTCATAACGCTTTTCACGATCGATGTTACGTAAATATGTGGACGAATTCAAACACGCTATCGAAGTTAGAACCCACGAGATAGTCAAGACTTAACGTACGAGGAGGTACCGCCAAGATTTTGTAGAGAAAGAATACGACCTATGCACCGAGGTTATACCATAAGTTAAAGTTTTGTGGAGAAACCATGCTATCGAGAGGAAATGACCGGGAGTTGGAAACGAAAATGAAAGCGAGGTATCTTTACCTTTTCAAACACTGTGTATCGTACGCCAATTTCGAGGACGAAATTTCATAAGAGGGAGGTCAGAAGACCTCAAATTTTTTTAAATAAAAGGAATTTCCTTTATTTATTATTTTGAAATAGTAAGGGTTGATTTGATTAATGTGGATAGTTAAGGGTTAAATACGCAAATATTTCAAAATAAGCAGTGGTTATAAAATATTCATTTTTGCTCTGGGAATATTCGTTTGGTCGTGGAATATTCAGATCGCTTGTGAATATTCGCATTTACTCGCCGCAACCCATGCCAAGGGCCCCATAACGGAAAGCGATCGATGAAGAAAACGACAAATATAAGTGGTTATAAAAATAACGCAAGTTGTTACCAAGTAAGACCGCTGAATACCCGTGGTTAAAATACAAGAATACGCGCGTCGCACAAAGAAGAAGATTACCAGACATCATGACAAGATTGTTGAATTATCGATCCTTACGTAAGAAGGCACTACTCAATAATTTTCACAAAGAGTTATCGCTCAATAGTTTATTTTATCGATTCAATAATTGTCATATTGATATTTTATATTATCATTGTTCAATAATTGTCATCGCACAAAGATTTCCCATTATCGATCAATAATTCATATTATTTGAATAATATTATTAGATAACATTATTGGCAATGTCTAGAAAGTTCTCGTCTAAGGAGAGGTTTGGTCACCTAATCATGCCACCAAGAAGAGAGATCCTTATCGAAAGCCCCTCTTCCTGAACAACTACTCGTCATTATAAATGTGATTCTCGTAATATTATTTGTGAATAATTAATTATTGATTCATATGATAAGGAAATATTTATTTTATATGAATATAAATGATGGATTTATTTATGTGGTTATTAATGAAGGAATTAATGTTGAGGTGTTTTATCAAGATTTTATCTGATCGAGGTATTAAAAATCAAATCGTGGTTTTCAGATATATCATGGGGTTATAATTTTTAATCCGACCGCTGATTGTGGTAATTTTTGGGTATGTTATACATACATAAGTTGAGTATATGTCCACAAATTTTGAACCGTTAAAAATGCACGAATGATTTGTTATGAATTTTAAGAGGTGTCTGATTCTAAATTAGGTTTATAATTGATTTTGGTGGAAAATTTAGAATTGAGTGGGCCCCACTTGTGGTTGGTGAAAAATGTGTGCTGAATTTTATTTCAAATGTGGTGGGTGGCAATAGAGCAGTAAAGCCATCAAAGTAAGCAGTCAAGTCCGCTTCTACGGCTAACATTTTCCTATAAATGTAGGGCTGTTAGAATTGAAAATCACACCGTAAACAAAGTTTTCTCTCTCTCTATATTATCGAGCGATTTTGTGAGTATTTAGATACTTTGAGAGTTGTTGCTCAAAGATAAGTTTCATTCAAAGATCACTTCCGACCTTTCCTTCCGGCACCGATTCTTCGAGGTAAGGGATGTTATTTTTTTCTCAAATGATATTATTTCTTCAATATCATTACGTCAAATATCGATCGGTACTTTTTATCAAATTTGAACTTTTTCATGCTATTCATGGGTTACTATTCATGAGTTACTATTCACGAAGTTACTATTCATGAGTTACTATTCACGAAGTTACTATTCACGAGTAGTACTATTCATGAAGCGTGAAGATGTTTTTTTGTGAATTTCTATCTTTGGGTGTCTGAGTTACTATTCACGATACTAAAGACTATTCACGATACTTCACTATTCACGATATCTTAAGACTATTCACCTAAAAATGAAAATTTTTCTTTTCGCCTAAAATATCTATTCGATACTAGCTTTGATCAGATCCATGTTTTGATCATTCTCAATTTTACACCACTACGATTATTTTTGAGGTATTTTGGACGGGATAAAACAAAGTACTAATCCTTAATCCTTAATCCTTGTCATTTTGTTTCACCGGATTCGCTTTTAAAAATATTTTTCATCATCCTCGCCTTAAATGATGATATTATTGAATATCTTCGGCCCGTAGTAGCAAAGATGAATGATTTCAAGAAGAATATCTTTGGCCCAGAAAAGATGAAGCAGTGTTTAAATGAATACGACCGATCGATGAATATCTTTCGCCCAGCCTTTAGTGCAAAGAATGATGAAGTGTGTTTAAATGAACATGACCGATCGATGAATAATATTTGGCCTTTAGTGCAAAGATGAACAAAAAGTGTTGATGAATACGACCGATTGATGAATATCTTCGCCTCAGTAGTAAAGATGAATATTTGATTCGAGATGAATATCGATTGATGTTACAGGATAAAATATTGATGATGGACCGTTAAATTCATAGATTATAGAGATTTCATTCTCTACGAACTCTTCTATGAATTATTATTTCACCGCGAATATTGATCCGAAACTTGTTGCCTATCAGATTCTATCGATTTTTCCCTCGCTGAGACTAACGATAATTTGTTGTATATTATCTTAGTCATAACATTCTTTATCGGGCTAGTTGAGCTCACCCTTTTCCTTGTTGTTCCATTTTTCTTCTCGTGAGGCGAGAATGTAATGAGTAGTACTAGCTCTGGGTATGGAATGAAGGTTCTAGAGAGAGTTGTTTAGTAGTCCTCACCATTATTGTAAAATAATGTATCAATAAATGTGATGAGGATTTATTTGAGTATAAATATTGTCTAAAGATAATATTTGTATTTAAACTCACGCTTTATATTGTTGTGATAATAAAGTTGTAGTTGTTTTTCATTCATGTATTCGGGCACGTAATGGGTTGGATGGAATGGACCTATTTTGGGGTGGGTTGATGGAATGGACCTATTTTGGGAATTTTAAATAAAAAGGAATTTCCTTTATTTATTATTTTGAAATAGTAAGGGTTGATTTGATTAATGTGGATAGTTAAGGGTTAAATACGCAAATATTTCAAAATAAGCAAGTGGTTATAAAATATTCATTGTTGTTTTGGGAATATTCGTTTGGTTGTGGAATATTCGTGACTGTTGTCGAATATTCGTGATTTACGCTACAAGAAACCATGTGTGGGCCCCATAACTGAAAAGCGATTGGATGAAGAAAAAACGACAAATATAAGTTGTTTTTAAATAACTAAGCTAGTTATTCACAGTAATCATCATTGAATACCCGTGGGTTAAAACACACTAATACGCGTTGTTGAATAAGAAGCACCAGGTATTGCACCAATTATTGATTCTTACGTAAGAAGGAACTACTCAATAATGGTTACAAGAATTACTATTCAATTATTTTATTGAGTTAATAATTGTTGCGTTGATATTTTATATTCTCATTGTTTCAATAATTGTCATTACACAAATTTTTTCATTATCGGCAATAATTCATATTATCTCGAATAATATTATTAGATAACATTATTGGCAATGTCTAGAAAGTTCGCTCAAGGAGAGGTTTGGTCACCTAATCACTTGCTACCAAGAAGAAGAAATTCTTATTGAAAGCCCTCTTTCTTGAACCGCCTCGGTTGTCAATATTGTGATTCTCAGAATATTATTTGTGAATAATTAATTATTGATTCATATGATGAGAAAAATATTGATTTTATGTGGATATAGATGGAGAAAAATTTTAATGTGACAATTGTTAAAAATTAAAATTTTATCTTTTTCTGATAAAATAATTCATTTAAATATATTATTATATTTTAATAATATAATAATGGTGATATTTTTACAACGAATGTGGGATATATGAGTATACGAGGAGGAAGAGTATTTTTGTTGCAATAAATGTTTAAAACATGTTAAACATGCTCATGGACCTCATTTATCGATCGAAATTTGATTATAAACACGTAAAATCGACTGTTTGTGGATTTCGGTCAACTTTTATTTGGAATTTGGAAAAACTTTCTTCTGCAAAGTTGTAGAGAATTGAATTTCCTATAAAAACTCGCGAGATTTGAATTTTCTGATGAAAGGGCTATTTATTATGAATTATTGAAGTTCCGGATTAATTGATTATCATTTTTTTGGAGTTTTAAGTAACTTTTGCATGAAGAACGTTTTTGTCACTTATGGGACATGTGTTAGTGGTTGATTTCAGCTGATGGTGTGCGTAGGAAGATGTGGAAAAATAATATTATTAATATATTAAATTTTCTGCTTTGGTGTTCTAAGCAATTTCCTATAAATAGGTGCTTAGGTTAGAATTGAAAATCACACCGTAAACTCAAGTTTTCTCTCTCTATATTATCGAAATTTATTCTTGTGAGTATTTTGAGTATACTTTGAGTATTGCTAGACGGTGCAAGTTCCTTTCAGCACTATACCCGGTATTCTAGCTAGAAGTACTGATCTTTCGAGGTAAGGGATATATTTTTTTTTTTTTTTGTAATGATATTATTTCTTCAATATCATTATACTGAAATGTTGATCTGAAGTTTTTATCAAATTTGAAACTTTTTCATGTCGGGGTTACTATTCATGGGTTACTATTCATGAGTTACTATTCACGAGTTACTATTCATGAGTTACTATTCACGAAGTTACTATTCACGCAGTACTATTCATGAAGAAGCGTGAAGATGTTTTTTGTGGAATTTCTATCTTTTGGTGTCCAGAGTTACTATTCACGTATACGGCACTATTCACGATATCTGACTATTCACACGATACTATTCACCTAAAAATAAAATTTCTTCTTTTCGTCTAAAACATCTATTCGGATACTAACTCGAGTGTATCCATGTTTTGATCATTCTTGAATTTTACACCACTATGATTATTTTTGAGGTATTTTTGACGTGGATAAAACCAAGTACGAATCCTTAATCCTTAATCCTTGTCATTTTGTTTCACCGGATTCGCTTCTTTAAAAAAATATTTTCATCATCCTCGGTCTTAAATGATGATATTATGGAATATCTTTTTGGCCCGTAGTGCAAAGATGAATGATTTCTTAAGAATATCTTTGGCCAGTAGTGCAAAGATGAATGATTTCTGACCGAAGAATATCTTTGGCCCGTAGTGCAAAGATGAACAGTGTTTAAATGAACACGACCAATCGATGAATATCTTTGGCTCAGTAGTGCAAAGATGAATATTTGATTCCGGATGTATATTGATTGATGTTACAGGATAAAAGATGAGCGATGAACTTTTAAATTCATTCATGTAAGATAGTAGTTTGCATTCTCTACTTAACTCTTCTAATGAATTATTATTTCACCATTGCGAATATTGATTTAAAATTTGTTGTCTATTATATTCTATTAGATTTTTCCTCGTTGAAGACTAACGATAATTTGTTGTATATTATCTTAGTCATAATATTCTTTATCGAGCTAGTTGAGCTCACCCTTTTCCTTTTTGTTCCATTTTTCTCGGGAGGCGAGAATATAAGCGAGTACGAGTGCCTGGGTATGGAATGAAGGTTTTAGAAAGGATTGTTTAGTAGTCCTCACCATTTTTGTAAAATAATGTATCAATAAATGTGATGAGGATTTATTTGAGTATAGATATTGTCTAGAAGATAATATTTGTATTCAAACTCACGAGCTTCACCGTTGTAATAATAAAGTTGTAGTTGTTTTTTGCATACCATGTATTGACAACTCGTAATAGGTGATGTATACCTATTTTGGGGGCGCCACGATGACTGTCCGAGAGGATAGCATTAGTAGTCCTCACTATTACGTGAAATAGTGTGTTAATAATTGTAATGAGGACTCCTTTTGAGTTTGTATAATCTCTAGTAGACAATAATTGTATTCAAACTCACAGCTTATGATTTGTTGTATTGTACACGCGCTTGTATTTGAATTTTGTACCATGTATCCGCGACCCAAGATGGGTGATGTATACCTAATTTTGGGGCGTCACAACAGCATCAAAGCTTAGGGATATGATCCCCACTAAGATGTGAGAATAATACTAGGAGGGAGAGATGGGGAATTCCTTGTTAGTATGACCTACCTAAGTTTATGTGGTATTTAATTGGTCATTCGAAATTTAGGGATAATATGTTACATGTGAATTAACCTTTGTTTTGTGGCGATGTCTGAAAATGACATCCGAGAATGTTGAGAATAGCAATGGAGCACGAGCGACGACCGATTCATCACATATCAATAATCGTGGATAATGTGCATCGTGAAGGCGACAATCCTCATGCAAACAATAACACCGACCAAATGATGAATGATCAAATGTTCGAGGCTTTATGCAATTCATGCAACAACAATCGAGAGCGGCTCCGTCCAAAATGCGGTGGAAACACTTTGAAACTCTCGGCGGTCACCACCGCTAAACAGATTCAAGGAGTGGGACCACCGGAGTTTAAGGGAGAGCCAAAACCACTTATGGGCGGAAGCATGGATAAAATAGATCACCAAGATATTTGATGTCTTGGGATGCTCATAGAGCAAAAGGTTCCATTTGCACGCCTTTTATGTTGCGCGGAGAGGCAGATTCTTGGTGGGAATCGGTAGAAACGTACTCAACTTCGCCAGTCTTGAAGATGTCTTGGGAGAAGTTCCAAGAGTCATTCAACGACAAATACTTTCCCGAAAGTATTCGTCACGTGAAGGAGGTGGAGTTTATCAAGTTGGAACAAAACAATATGGCCGTATCGCAATCTGAGGCTAAATTTGCGAGAGTTATCCCAGGCCATATCCCCACTTGGTGGATAATGAAGAGAGAATGACACAGATGTTTTTAAGAGGTTTGAAGCCGGAGATATGTCAACATCTTATTTCTCATAAAATGTGTTTATATTCAGATGTTGTAAATAGGGCTCAATTAGTGGAGCGCGATAACGAGTCAACAAAAACTAAAAGAGAGTAGCCGGCAAAATGATAATACCAGAGAGAGCAGTCATCGAAGCGGTGACAACAAGCGTGGAGGGAATCAACAGGCCAAAAATGGTAACCACTTCGGTGGTAATCAGGGCCAAAACAATAAGAATGGGCATTTCAAGAAGAGGAGATTCAACAATGATGGAAAGACGTCGGACCAAAGACCAAGTTGTTAAGGAAGGAGAAAGACCACCTATTATATGCTTCAAATGCGAGAGGAGGGACACATCACCAAAATTAACGCGTCTTAGTCCAAAACATGTTATAATTGTGGAAGAGAAAGGTCACTTAGCCCGATTTTGTCATTCACCACCAAGACAAATTCAAATTAGGATGGAGGCACCAAAGGCCCTCCCGAAAAGTCAAACCCCAGGTAGTCAAGGGAGAAACGTATGTTGTGACCTCCCGTAAAGCAAGGAACCCGAATGAGGTCATCACGAGTAAGCTTATCATAAACTCTAACGAATTCTATACTTTATTTGATACCGGTTCTACCCATTCTTTTATTTCTCCTACTTGCGCTCATCGATTAAATTTGACTCCGGAGAAATTAGACTTTGACTTATCTGTGGAAACTCCGTTGAGAGAAACTTTCATTACATCCACTGTTTATAAGTCTTGTTTGGTTCAAATCGGTACCCTCACATTACCTGTAGATCTTATTTCATTGAAAATACTTGCATTTGACGTGATTCTAGGGATTGATTGGTTAACTACTCATCATGCAAAAATTGATTATTTTCGTAAGGTTGTTAGCTTTCATATTCCTAATCAACGTATTATGTGAATTCAAGTGACCAAACCATTAAAATCAATCACGGTCATCTCAAGCCATAAATCTATTCGTTTATTGAAAAACGGATGTCAAGCTTTCTTAGCTCATGTCACAGATTTAAACAAAAATACGCCGCTTTTGAACGATATTTCTATTGTTAATAAATTTCCGACGTATTCTCAAAGAACTTCTTGGCCTACCCCTCGAGCGTGAAATTGAATTTTGTATCGACCTTGAACCCTGTACAAAACACATTTCCAAAGCCCCATATCGAATGGCTCTATTGAACTTCGTGAGTTAAAGACCCAACTACGTAAATTGTTAGACATCGGCTTAATTCGTCCCTAGTACTTCTCCTTTGGGTGCTCTGTTCTATTCGTGAAGAAGAAAGATGGAAGTATGCGACTTTGTATTGATTATCTGGAGTTGAATCATGTCACCATCAAAATAGGTATCCATTACCACGTATTGATGACCTGTTTGACCAAATTGCAAGGAGCCAAATTCTTTTCAAAGATTGATCTTCGTTCCTGGATATCACCAATTGAAGATTAGAACCGATGACATTCCAAAGACGGCTTTAACTCCAATGCGGGTATTATGAATTCCTAGTCATATCCTTTGGATTGACTAATGCTCATGCTGCCTTCATGGATATGATGAACTGAGTATTCAAGGAATATTTGGATCACTTTGTGGTCGTCTTTATTGATGACATCCTTATTTATTCCAAAAGCCGTGAAGATCATGAGCAACACTTGAGGCTGACACTCCAAAAGCTTCGTGAATACAAGCTTTATGCCAAGTTGAAGAAATGTGAATTCTGGTTTGAGGAAGTAGCATTCCTTGGGCACGTAGTATCAATTCATGGAATATCCGCTTGACCCAAAGAAAGATTGAAGCAATTTAAAGTGAGGAGCAACCTAAATCGATGATCAAGTACGTAGCTTTCTTGGTTTAAATGGTTATTATCGTAGATTCGTGGAAGGATTTTCTCGAATCGCTACTCCATCGACTCAAATGACTCGGAAAGATACAAAGTTCGGTTGGAGCGAAGAATGTGAGAAGAGTTTTCAAGAACTCAAGAGGAGACTCATTTCAAAGACTTGTTACGACAATACCATCCGCTCGGAGGGATTTGTCATCTACAATGATGCTTCGGGCAAAGGGTTGGGATGTGTTCTCATGCAACATGGGAAAGTCATAGCCTATGCCTCAAGACAACTCAAAGAATATGAGAGGAATTATCCTACTCATGATCTAGAGTTGGCAGTTGTTGTCTTTACACTTAAAATTTGGAGGCATTACTTGTATGGGGAGAAGGTGGAGATCTTTACGGATCATAAAAGCCTCAAATATTTCTTTACTCAAAAGGAACTCAACATGCGACAACGACGTTGGCTTGAACTCATTGAAGATTATGATCATACCATCTAATACCATCCTGGAAAAGCGAACGTGGTAGCTGACGCATTGAATAGAAGATCATATGCAAGTACGAGTACGATATTGTCAAATCAAAGGCCCATTTTGTGTGACTTGCAAAGGATGGAGATAGAGTTAAAGACTCAGGACCCATGTGATGATGGCGAATATCTGAGTAGAACCGACTTTAATCGATAAAGTTAAAGCCGCTCAAGTTACGAGACTCTGAGGTGATGCGCGTATGAAGAAAGAAGAAAGTGTAAGAAGGTGCTATATCTGGAAGCAAGAATCGATGAAGAAGGAATACTTGAGTCAACTCCAGACTTTGTGTTCCTAACGACCCTGATTTAAAGTATAAAATCATGATGGAGGCGCACAACACACCATTTGCAATCCATCTTGGGAGTACCAAAATGTATCATGATATTCGTCATACATTTTGGTGGAGCAATATAAAGAGAGAAATAGCGTTGTTTATCTCAAGTTATCTAACTTGTCAACGAGTTAAAGCGGAGCATCAAGTACCATAAGGTCCATTGCAACCACTTGAAATTCCAGAATGGAAGTGGGAGCACATTACCATGGATTTCGTTACCGGTCTTCCTAAGGTTTCTCAAGGCATAGATGTGATTTGGGTCATTGTTGATAGATTGACCAAGTCTCGCTCATTTCTTACCGATACGAGAAACTTATACACTTGAACGCCTTGCTCAGTATGTACATAAACGATATTGTAAGATCGCATGGTATCCCAAGATCCATAGTTTACGATCGAGACCCAAGATTCACTTCATGATTTTGGGTTAGTTTGCAAAAAGCTATGGGCACAGACTTGCGATTTAGCTCTCGGCATATCATCCTCGAGATTTTAGACGGACGGTGGAGAGGACTATTCAAACTCTTGAAGATCTATTAAGACTCGTGTCCTTGATTTCAAGGGAAGTTGGGACAAGTTCTTACCATTGGTGGAGTTTTCCTACAACAACAGCTTATCAAGCAAGTATTGGCATGGCTCCATTCAAGCGTTGTATGGAAGAAAGTGTCATTCTTCAAGATCTTTGGGATGAGGTGGGTGAAGCAACGTTGTTGGGACCGGAGTTGATGGTACGTATGACTACGGAAAAAAGATTCAAACGATCCGACAACGTATAAAACCTCACAAGATCGACAAAAGAGTTATCTTGATCTTCATCGAAAGGACGGGAATTCGATATAGGAGATCATGTGTTGTTAAGAGTTGCTCCATGGAAAGGAGTTACAAGATTTGGAAAGAGAGGAAAACTCAATCCTCAATTCATCGGTCCATTTTTAATCCTCGATCGAGTAGGAACTGTGGCCCATAGACTCGCTTTACCGCCAAGTATGTATCGTGTTCATAACGTTTTTTCACATATCCATGTTACGTAAATATGTGAAAGACCCGAACCACATTATTAAGTTAGAACCGGACGAAATAGCGGAAGATTTAACGTATGAAGAGGTTCCTGTTCAAATCTTGGATAAGAAGGAACATATTCTACGCTCCAAGGTTATACCTCAAGTCAAAGTTTTGTGGAGAAACCACGATGTTGAGGAAATGACTAGGGAGTTAGAATCAAATGAAATCAAGGTATCTTTACCTCTTCACATACCAGTATCGTACCCCTAATTTCAAGGCGAAATTTCATAAGAAGGGAGGTTGTAAGACCCAACTTTTATAAATAAAGATGAATTTTTTATAAATATTATTTTTGAATATTATGGAGTAAATTTGATATAATGTTATAGTTGTGGGTAATATTTATAAATTTTGCAAAGTAAGCAAGTTGTTATAAAATATTCGTTTGGTCTGGAATATTCTTTTTGTCGGGGAATATTCAGACGACGGCAGACAATCATTAGTGGACCCCATGAATGGAATTATTGTCGGATTGAGAAAACGACAAAATACTTTATGAAAATAACTACGGAGGTGTTACCGTTAAAAGCTGTTGAACTACCCTTAGTAAAGAAAAGTACGATGTCTGGCTGTGGTTTGCATAATAAAGACACGGTATTGATTATTGATGCTTACGTGAGAAGTCACTCAATTATACTCAATTATTGCTACGATGTAATTTTGCGATCATATCTCTTATATTATTGATTCAATTATTGTCACAAAGATCATCTCAGATAATATATTATATTATTAAATCAATAATTGAGATGACAAGTTATAAATGATTAATAATTGTTGAAAGATTAAATATGTGTTGATTAAAAATAAAGTGATTTGTGGTAATATTTATTCAATCCTTGATGTATATAAAGAGTCTATTATGAGACGTTTGTGGTAAGTTTGGTTATTTTATGGGGGGGGCCATATGTCATCATCTAAGAGCCTCTTCGTCAATAGTAATTACCTTCGTCAATAGTAATTACCTTCGTCAATAGTAATTACCTTCATCAATAGTAATTACCTTCATCAATAGTAATTACCTTCGCCAATAGTAACTACTTTTATCGACGTCCAAACCACACATCGTTTCATATTACAAAAGGCCGAACCAATTACTGTTTCACATTACAGGCGTCAAATCACTTTTCTTTTCACATCACCAGTCGTCAAGCCACTTGCCTTTTCACATTTCAAGTGCTAAGCTAGAAATCTTCTAAAAATAGAGGTCTAGTGCTTCATTATTTTTCACGAATTCATTCAAGTTATAGAGAGAGAAAGTATAGAGAGAATAAGAGAGAAAGAAGAAGAGTGTTCTTTTAATACACTACTGCAGTATTCAATCTACTACTAATGTAAGGGGTGTTATTCTTTCTTATTCATGAAGAGAACTGTTGTTATTCCATTGCTTATTATTCTCATTGGAATAACTTTGTATCGTGGTTTACCCTATACTTGGTGACATTCTTCTAATATTCATTGGAACATCCTGCTCATGTGTTTTTACCCGACTGGTTCCGCCTTTATTATTATTCTTCGTTGGAACATCATGTTACATGTGTTTTACACCGGACTGGTTCCGCTTTTTTATTATTCTGTTGGAACATCCCGTTGGTTGCAAATTTTGCCTAACACGGTTCCGTTATTATTATTCTGTTGGAATAACTTTACATCTTGAATTCACTCGCATGCATGGTGATTTCTTTTGTTATTCCATTCTTTATTATACTCAATGGTTAAAGTTTTGACTTATACTCCATGAAATTAGTAGAATATCCTCGATATTTGCGCTTCATCCAGTATCTTTTCATGGAAATATTCTTTTGATCATTCTTGAATTTTACTCTACAAAGAAGTATCATGTTGACAATTTGGACATTATTAGTTCCTGAATAAATTAATTCTTGAACTTGTTTTATTGAATTCTTATATCATTGTCATCATCCTCATGTCTATATTATGTTGAAAGTCATATGTGGCCTGTAGTGTATAGATGGACTTGGTATGATTATGACCAGGGATTATTCGGTGTAATCATGATCGTAATGTTACAAATGATGTGGTAAAAGTTATCATTGGCCCGTAGTGCATTGATGGACAATTGTTGGCATGATCATGACCATTAATGAATACATGAATGTCCTTGGCTGTAGTGCATGGATAATTTGTGGTCGTGATATTAAAGAATATCCTTGGCCGTAGTGCATGGGTGATTCGATGATGTGGATTATTTATTAAGCTGAGTCCCAACGATAAAAGTCATGAAAAACCTTTTAAATCATAAAAGATAGTAGATTTTATTCTCTACTTGACTCTTTTAATGGATTGCTTGTTTCGCTGCAGTTAAACTTGATGTTGTTATATTTTATCAGTTTAACACTGTTGAAGGCTAACGATATTTTATTCTGCATTATCTTAGTCATAATATTTCTTACTGGGCTAGTTGAGCTCACCCTTTCTTTCACTGTTCTCTTCAGGAAATGAGAACATAGCAGGGACTAGTCGGGAAACGGAGTGACGGTCCAAAGGATAGCATTAGTAGTCCTCACTATTCTGTGAAATAGTGTGTTAATAATTGTAATGAGGACTCCTTTTGAGTTTGTATAATCTCTAGTAGACAATAATTGTATTCAAACTCACAGTTATGATTTGTCGATTGCATACTACATGTAGTTGTATTAGTAAGTTGTATTTGAATTTTGTACCATGTATCTGACGACCCAAGATGGGTGATGTATACCTAATTTTGGGGGCGTCACAAATATCTTCTTATTTTTTTGAATCACTTTAAGGTGAGATTACTGAAAGATACTTATTGTCTCCATTTTATAAAAAGAATTTTATTTGTAAAATTTATTAATTTTTTAAAAAATTATGTTTGCAAATAAAATTTATTTAGAATTTAGTTTAATATAATTATATACGCGGTGATAAACTTAATAATATTATGTTAAAATATATAATTATAAAAAATTGAACATAAAATGACAAATTAAGACTATTTTTGAAATATATTATTTACTCTTTTTTAGTACAATACAGAGAGCCTGTTCGGAAATGACTTATAAGGTAATCAAACTAATTTATAAGTCATTTGTTACTATTCAGCTGTTCGAGAATGACTTATTTTTTTACTTATAAGTTGAGTTTTAAATCAAAAAAATAAGTAAGTATTTGTAACTTATTTTAAAACAACTTATAAGTCATTTTAAAATAAGTTATTTTGACCAAATGTAATGTCTTTCTATTAATGTCATTTTTAATAATCTTTATATTTATTTTAACTTTTAAGTCATTATGAGTCTAACACCTTAATTACTTATTTTAACTTATTTTTTGACTTATAAATTAAATTGATGTCAAACGCTTATACTTATAAGTCATAATTTTAAATAATTTATATTTTAAATTATAAGTCATTCCCGAACAGAACTAGGGTTGAGCAAGTAACCAAATTAGAACCGAAACCACACTTAAAATCGCACTAATAAAGACAAATTAAAAGCCACTAATCTGCTCCTTCCGGTAGATGTAAGCGGTTTTAGGTGAGTTGAATAACCAAATTTACGGTTTCGATTTGGTTACTAGCAAAAACCGCACGCATAAAATCGAAACCGCACCACTTGTGTATGTATATATTATCTCTAGTAAATTCTAAAGTTACTTTTCACTTGAACACACTCAGAGAAAATCTCAGTCTTGCATTGTCATTTTTTCACCAATTGAAAGAAGATTGTTAGAGGTTATAGAGTCAAAATTTAAGCAATTGGGTTTTGGAATTTCGAATTTGTTTGATGCGTTATAGGAGGGGTTTATGGCTGATGGGCCAAATTCGTTGGTTCGAGCACTTGATGCATTGGTTAAGGTTAATGCTATAATAGTAATAGTCTAATAGATTAATTTTCAAATTAGGTATAGTTAGGATTATATTCTATAAGTCATCCCTGCAATATATAAGATAGAATTTCAGTATATCTCCAGTATATACTTTTAATTTTTGGGGAACTAGATAAACCTTCTTGCTTGTTATCGAATATATGGTCTCTGTTGTTTTATATAGTGTATGATTTAGTTTTAAAGCATCATTCCTTTATTATAAACTAAAACTATTTTACGTGTCTCACTGTTCTATGATTTAATGGTAAATTTGAAGGAACTTTGGTTCTATGGTCTCGATGTAAGTTCTATGTTAAATTTTTATTGAAGGCTTAAGACTTTTTTTTTGTTTCAATTGGTTTTGGAACCGAAATCGCACCAATTAAAATCGCACCGCACACTTTAAAACACCACCAATCACAAGCGGTTTCGTGTGCGATTTTGAATTTTTCAAACCGCACCTAAGCGGTTTCGTTTGGACTTAAAACCGCACCAAATCACACCATGCTCACCCCTAAACAGAACAATAGTATTTGATCATTTAAAGGTTCACAAGAATAGTTATTTTTGTTGGGCATTGATCCTTTTATCAATATTTTAGTATATTTTAAACAAGAAACTACTAATTACCCAATTAACTTTGTGGGTTTACAAATGTTGCCCTCTCCATTTTATGAGGAGGTCTCGTTTAATTTTTTTCTTAATTAATTTAAGAATATTTTACTTTTAAAATAAATGTGAGTATATGTAATGTAGATTAATAAATGTGAGTATATGTAATGCAGTATTTAATATTATAAACTACTTACAAAATATTCTGAATAAAAATTATTATTTTAATTTTAAAACGAACTCATATTATAATTTGAATTTTTATTTTTTATTAATTAACTAGGATCAAATCTAAACAATATTTTTGATTACGTCAAATTATAATTATAAAGTTTATCAATAATGTAATTGATAAAAATTATAACAAAGCCCCAGTTATTACATATTTTTTTTTAAAAATATCACTAATATAATTAAAAAATCAACATAAATATTCGTAATATTTTATTCTCCTAAGATTAATAATCGGATAAATCTAAATTTACCAACTTTTTTATCGGGATAAGGTTCAAAAATGCCTTTGATATTTTTTCCGATATCTATCGAACACCCTATACTTTTTTTTTTCTTCCAAAAATACCTTCAACGTTACATATTTTGGGTCAGTCGTGCCCCTGAATCAAACGGAGTTTCCACATAGACTAACTTTGCTCATACGTGGCTTTATTTTGCTGACTTGGACTCAAACAAAGTTTAAAAAAACCCTTTCTCAGTCCAGATCCCTTTCTCATAAGCATCTGTCGTGATAAAGCCCTAGACATCTCTTGCCGTAAAGACCTTCCCTTGTCTCCGATCTTCCAAACAATCCCTTCCCTTGTCTCCGATCAGAATCAGACCATAAATCCAACTCCAAGCCTAGCTGCTAAAACCCTAGTCAAGGAACCTCAGGCCGTAAAATCAAATCTAGTTCTAATCTTGGACTTCGGTTCCCAATACACCCACCTCATCACTCGCCAAATCCGAAGCATATCAATTTTCTCTCTCTGCATTTCCGGCACATCCACACTCAAATCCATCACCGACTTAAACCCATCTGTGATTATCCTCTCCGGTGGCCCTCACTCCGTGCACGCTTCCAACGCGCCGTCATTCCTTGATGGGTTCGTCGAGTACGTTGAGTTAATCGGCGTATTTGTGCTGGGCATATGCTATGGGTTGCAGCTGCTTGTGCAGAGGCTTGATGGGGAGGTTAGGGTTGGGGAGAAGCAGGAGTATGGGAGAATGGAGATTGAGGTTCTAAAGGATAGTGGTTTGTTTGGTTGTAAAAAAATTGGTGATAGGCAGATTGTTTGGATGAGCTATAGGGATGAAGCAGTGAAATTGACAGATGGGTTTGAAGCCTCAAGTATATTAGGAGAAAAGAAGAAGAATTGATTATGTCTCAGAGGGTGACTTTCCATGTTTGGCTCGCCTTATAACTGGTGTTGGAAACTTCCATGCCCTCAATTTCATACTAGGAATTCTTATTTGCTCTGGATCGGTGGTACGAACGGGTCGACAGTGGCGGAGTGGGGGTTGGTGGTTGGTGGTTGGTGGTGTTGTGGTGGGTCGACGGTGGCGGAATGGTTGGTGGTGTTATGATTGTTGTGGGTGGAAGGATTATTTTTGTCATGTGGTTGATTTTCAATTGATTTTTTATTGTGGAAAGGAAGGGCAGAGTACATAGCACCGTCCGATCGAGATCCGAATGAGTAATGCCAGTGATTGGTTGTCTTTTTTGATTCTTTTCTTTATCTTTGTTCTTTTTTGTTGGTTGCTGAAATGGATTGGGTGGATCTGAATGTATATGTGGTGGTGGTGGACTGGTGGTGGTGGTGGTGGACTGGTGGTGATGGAGTGGTGGTTTTATTAGTATATTAGTATTTTAGTATTTTAGTATTTTAGTATTTTAGTATTTTACATATTAGTATTTAATCCGTCCATGTGACAGCCATGTAAGTGGTTTTATTAGTATATTAGTATTTTATTATTATTAGTATTTTAGTATTTTACATATTAGTATTTAATCCGTTCATGTGATAGCTATGTAAGTAAAATATGTTCAAGTGTTAACTTCGTTTGTCTATGTGGCATGTTTGTCAACGACAGGGATATAATCAACCCAAAAATTGTAACGTTACGGGTATTTTTGATAAAAAAAAAAATATAGAGTGAAAATATCGTGGATATTTTTGTACCTTATCCCCGTTTTCATCTCTTCCATAATTTTGAGACCCTAAACCCGAGAGCAGATATGCCGGATAAAGTTTCGGGTCATATCCAAATTCCTCAGAGATTTAGGCAAAGTGACATTTTCTAAAGGTTATTAAATTACTTAACCGAAGTGATTATTACCGTGATCTTCCTTTCCTTTCCTTTTGAGCAGTTCCTCTCGAACTAACACAAAAAGCACCCCTTGAAAACTGGGAAAATGTCTCGAAAAGCGAGCCGCTTTGGATTTGGTAGGTGAGCAACCAGGTTTGATTTGATGGTGATGAGCGGGTGGGGGCCCTTTGGTTACCTTAGTGGGTTCCGTTACAACAAGGGAAGGTGGAAAGGAGTAAGATGACGAAACACATTCAATGTATAGATTATCTCAGCCGCTTATTAGGTAGACTTTTCTTTAGTTAATTGTTGACTTTTTCACTTTTAAAACAATCTCAACTTCATGGCACGTGGTATGCCTACAAAATTTAAATTAATTTATTTGTTTTACTACTTTTTTATGAAAAATAATATAAATAATTTTTAAAAATGTACTCTCTGTCATCGAAAGAATAACCCAAGTACATTTTCATGCAAATTAAAAAAAGAGTACAAAAGGTTTTTAATTTATATTTAATGATCCCAAAAAATTATATAATGTGATAAGTCTTTTAAATATATACTAATAAATATTATTAAATGATATATTTAATTTTATTGTATATACTTATTAATGAGAATAAATTATTATTTTTTGTATTTTAGGTCATCCTGACGAGGGAGTAGTAGTTGTCTTTTGAAGTCTTTTTTTTTTTGTGGGGTACGTCTGTGAGTAGTAGATTGTTAAGGAGAATGTGATAATATATTTTCCTATCACTCAAATGAGTCGGCCTTATTTAAAAAAAAAACTAAATATAGATTAATAGATTGAATTTTTATTTTATTTTATTTATTTTAAGGATTATTTTCACAATTTTTTTAATTAAAAAATTAAAATTTTTATTTTTTTATTACGCCTAATTGATAGTATCACGTTAAAAATTAATTATATGGTCATGCGAAATGTGACTAAAAAATGTTTATGTATAATATTGAGTCTCATTTTAATATTTATTCAATTAATTTTTTGTATCAAAAGGGTAAATATAATACCATTATTAAATTTTTTAAAGTAAATGTAATGATAATTTTACCCTTTTGGTATAAAAATTAATTATATTGATTATTGATGATTATGAAATAAACTTAAAATTGTGGTATTAATTTATATTTAGACCTTAATTTTTATACCAAAATGGGTAAAGTTGTCATTATATTTATTATTAATGATTATGAAATAACACGATTTTAATTAGTAATATATTTATACATTGTAATGTCTTAAATTTACTTTAAAAGGTTAATAATGGTCTTATATTTACCTTTTGGTATAAAAATTTAATGAAATAAATATTAAAATGAGATTCAATATTATAAATAAGTGTTTTTTTAATCATGTGTCGATGTCATGTTATTAATTTTTGACGTGATATTATCAATTAGAACTAATCAAAAAAATTAAAAGTTTAATCCCCTAATTAAAAAAAATGAAAAGACAATTTCCAAAGTTGAAAAAAAATAGGAGTTTAATCCTCTAATTAAAAAAATTGAGAAGACGATCCAATGTAAAAAAAAAGAATATTAATCCATATTTCGGCCTAAAAACAGAAAAAAGGCTCTAGTCGAGTCTTCTTTCACTTAAAAAAAAAGGCTTAAATATAAATTACTACCCTAAACTATAAATCATATTCCACTTCGGTGATCCACCTTTCAATTTTTTCAATTAGATGATTGAACTTTTAATTTTTTCCACTTTGATTCAATTGAACTGCCATATCACAATTTCTTGATATGGCTTGAACACATGGCATCCCAATGCTGATGTGTTAAGAGAAGATTGATTTTAAATTTAATTTAAATTATTTTATGAAATTACAAGGGCGAAAATGTAAAAAACCAAATAACTAGTTAAAAATAATAATAAAAATATTATTCATGACCATCATTAACACCTAAATTTAATTAACTAATTTAAAAGTAACTTTAAAAATTGTTAGTACCCCTCTTATCAAATAGATTACATACCTTCAGATCATCCTAAAGTTTCCTAGCCGCCACCCCTTCAGATCTACCAATCTTTCTCTTCAAACCACTCTCCTCGGTCACCCTATCAAAATCATTCTAAAACTTCGTCGTCGGGCCGCGCTTAACAGATTCTCTCTCACCACCTCGCTCTCTTCATCTTCACCCACAAAAATTCGTCGCCTCCGTTTAATCGCCAATAGAGCAGGCAGCGGCGATGGAGACAACGACGCCTATGGCGCTACCTTTAATGCAGCCTTGGAGGCAGAGGCACGTGGAATTTAGGCCGCCCATGGACCAAGAGGGCTTTTCAAATTTCACGACATCACGGTCAAGGACCTAATCGGTGGATCGATCCGTTAAATCGTTCAAATTCACGTCTTGTAGATTCGAGGCCTTGGTAGGCTGTTGCCGTAGAAATCTTTGATGTAAAATCCTAGATCTATTGTGCTTAGCAAATAGCTTACAAAAATCACAATTCTCGATTTAAAAAGGGAGAAAATAAATAAAAGAGAAGATGAAGACGAAGAAGCAGCAACATATGTTTATTGTTTTGGTTTTGACTTTTGAGAATCTCTTATTTTTTATTTTGAATTTTTGAGATATATACATCATTTCCATATTTGATTTTGATTTTTGAAATGAATTATGTTATTTGGTTGTTGTTGCTATAATTTGTTGGGTGATCTTGAGAGAGGGGAAAATTAATGAGTTGAAATGGATTTGGGTGTGTAAAAATGGTATTGATGGTGGTGCGCAATAATGACGGTGGTGGGTTGTGACGCCCCCAAAATTAGGTATACATCACCCATCTTGGGTCGCCAGATACATGGTACAGAATTCAAATACAACTTACTAATACAACTGTCGTGTATAATACGACAAAACATAAACTGTGAGTTTGAATACAAATATTATCTACTGTAGATTATACAAACTCAAAAGGAGTCCTCATTACAATTATTATCACACTATTTCACGAATAGTGAGGGACTACTAATGCTATTCTCCGGACCATCACCCCTGCTCCCGACTCGTCTCCAAATTATATTCTCATTTCCTAAAGAGAATAAAGAAAGGAAGGGTGAGCTCAACTAGCCCAAGAAGAAATATTATGACTAAGATAATGCGTAATAAATTATCATTAGTCTCCAACAATGTTAAACCGATAAAATATAATAGACATCAAGTTTAACTCAATGATGAACAAGCAATCCATTAAAAGAGTCAAGTAGAAAATAAAATCTACTATCTTTTATGATTAAAAAGGTTTTTCATCATCATTATCGCCGAGACTCAAATTTCAATAAATAATCCACATCATTAAATCACCCCCGCACTACTGTGCCAAGGATATTCTTTAGTATCACGACCACAAATTATCCATGCATCATGGGCCAAAGATAATCGTGTTTTCATCAATCATCCCGATCATGCCTATAAAATAATTCATCTTTGCTCCTTGGCAAGAGAATCCATAGTCATAATCATACCAAAAACCGTCCATCAATGCACTACGCCAATGAGGACTTTTAATTTTTATATCATTTGTAACATTACGGTCATGATTATACCGAATAATCCCTGGTCATAATCATACCAAGTCCATCTATGCACTATAGGCCACAGATGACTTTCAACATAACATAAACATGAGGATGATGACAATGATATAAGAATTCAATTAAACAAGTTCAAGAATTAGGAACCAATAACGTCCAAATTGTCAACATGATTCTTCTTTGTCGAGTAAAATTCAAGAATGCTCAGAAGAATATTTTCATGAAAAAAATACTGGATGAAGCGCAAATATCAAGGATATTCCATTAATTTCATGGAGTATAGAAGTCAAAGTTTTAAACAACTGAATATAATACCGAATAGAATAACAAAAGATATCACCATGCATGCGATACTTGATGTATTTGTTATTCCAATGTAATAATAATAACGGAACCCTGTCGGTCAGTGAAATTCACAATCAGCGTGATGTTCCAACAGTAATAATAAATGCGAATAATAAATGATGGAACCAGTCCTGTGTATAGATGCAGACGATATATTACGACGAGAATAATAAAGACTTTAATAATAAAAGAATGTCACCAAGTATAGGGTAGCCCGTATATACGCTTTATTCCAAACGTAACAATAAAGAAATGGAATAATGTAAGTTCTCTTCTTGAATACAAAAGAATAATATCCTCACCGTAAAATAATAGTTGATATAAGAGTAGTGAAGTAGCGAAAACTTTTCTTCTATCTCTCTATAGTTTCTCTCTAGAGTTCAAAGAATTTGTAAGAAAATAATGAAGGAATGAGCTTCTATTTATAGGAAAATGGAATGCGTAAGTAACTAATCCATGAACTATCCAGATTGATTTACTTTAATCTGACGGTCCATATTTAAAGAAATTTTTTAAATAAAATATAATATATTCTATTTATATAAAAAGATTTTTACTATCTGCAAACACTATATCTGGCACTATGCAAATATTATGCATAATAAAATATAATATATTCTATTTATAGAATAACTTTAATAAAGTATTCATTTTATATAAAAAGATTTTATTATGCAAAATACTATGCATAATAAAATATAATATATTCTATTTATAGAATAACTTTAATAAAGTATTTTGTTTTATATAAAAGATGTTTCGCTTTTATTACGTTAATAATACTGAATAAAACAAAACTTATAAATCAACAATAATTGAATCAAATAATGTGAGATACTACTTGCAAAGAACTATCAGAATAATAATTGAACAAAACTAAGTGACTTCTCACATAAATATCAATAATCAATACTGCTGTGCTACTACGCAATAACGCCAGACATCGTAGTTTTACTACCGAGTAGTTCAACAGTATCAACGGTAAAACTTCCGCCGTTATTTTCAATAAAATATTTTTGTCATTTTCTCAATCCTACAAAAATTCCGTTGTGGGATCCACCAATGATTGTGCCATCGTACGAATATTTTCTGTTTAAAATGAATATTCCCTGACCAATCGAATATAATATGACAACTTGCATACTTTGCAAAATTTATAAATATTACCCACAACTATAACATTATCTCAAATTCACACCATAATATAAAAAAAATTATTTCGAGAAAATTAATTCTTTATTCATAAAATCTGGGGTTTCACATGGGTGGTGGGTATGTGATGGTTTTGGTAATGATTTTCGATACATGTCCGTGCTGGTAGTTTCATCAATAAAAGGGTCCTACCCTTTTGATTTTTGTTTTTTTTCCTTCTAATATGTATGTATGATTACTATTTTGCCCTTTATTAAATTTAAAATGATAAAATTTAAGTGAAAATAATTTATTTTTTGACACATCAAAACTAATATGCCATATGTCTATGCCACATCATCAATTTGTGACATGATAGTTCCAATTGAATCAAAGTGGAAAAAATTAAAAGTTCAATCATCTAATTGACAAAATTGAAAGGTGGATCACCGAAGTGGAATATGGCCTATAGTTTAGGATAATAATTTATATTTAAGCCTTAAAAAAAAAATATAAGTTCACGACAATTTGTAAAATTGTTCAGTTGAGTGAAAATGGGAATGGGAATGTAAATCTCTTGGTACATTTGAAATTCAACACCAGACTATTAATAAATTCTCAAACTCAATTATACTTTGCGCTTGACTTTTAGGAGGCATTGTCCCCTTGCAGCCCCCTTCAACTCACTGAGTGAGCCGGGCAACCGCTCACTCACCGAAGGGATCCGGATCCTCTATTAGGATTTTTCTTTGGGGATCTTGTGAGGGTTTTGTTGTGGGGTTGACAACAAATTAAAAAGGAGATCTAATGACTCACAACTCTTTTTTTGTTTGGGTATCAAAATGACGCCGTTTTGATATGATTTTTTTTTTTACAAATTGATAGAAAATTGGAAGCCACCAAACGCCGTTTATTTTTACCAAACAAATGAAGTAAAGTAAAAAGAATACATTTAAAATAGTATTTGAGTTGTGATGATTGTCTCCGTTGAGTAGTAGATTAAGAGAGCTAAAGCAAAATGATTATTAATAATAAAAAATGATATAAAGCAATATGTAAATAATAATAATTGATAGATCTAGAATATTTTTTTGGTTGATCCAGACGACCCAATGGTTAGAGTAAATAATAATAATATTTTCAATGGTGAGAGTAAACTCTTTTTATGAAACAGATAAATACAAATTATAATAATAATAATAATAATAATAATAAATAATATAAATAAACAAACAAAAATAATAATAAACGAAAAATAACTAAAGCCACATTGAAAACATTAACGATAATTATAACCGATATATTTATTCATTTTTTTGAGCCAAGTTTGTAGTTATCATAATATTAATATCAAGCTAAGTTATTAAATATAAAAAAAATTATATACAGAACAATCAAGAATTTTAAAATAATTATATGTAAAAATAAACGGCGTTTGGTGGCTTCTAATTTTTTGTCAACTTGTAAAAAAAAATTTCTATCAAAACGACGTCATTTTGATACACAGAAAAAAAAATTGTGAGCCGTTGAATCTCTTTTTTGATGCGTTGTCAATCCCACAGTAAAACCTTCACAAGATCCTCATAGAGAAATCCTCATAGAAGATCCTGATCCCTCACCGAAGAGCAAGACCCCCGACTACGCCATTAAAATATGAGTAAATCCCAACATACACTATATTTATTTTCTTTAAACAATTTGGAAAATTTGTTAACACAATATTAATGATCAAACAGATTATTTGGCTCCTTAAACACCTACATGATTGATTATTTTTGACAAAAAGTAATTAGAGGGGACAATTTTATAAAAAATAAAATATTTACTATAATATTGCAAAAATAAAAATATTAGCTTTTATATTGTAACTCTATGTAAAAATGAGAAATAAGTTTTGTCATTTGCCCCAAGTTCAAGTTTGTTCGATTATTCTCAAAAAGTTTGTTTCACTAATTTGTATAGAGTATTGTTATGGTGACAAATTTTTTTATAAAATTAATTTATAAAATTATGTAAAAAAGTTTAAATCATTAATGATATTATATCCATTTTATAATTTCAAATATATAAGGATATTATGCTGAAAATTTAAGTGCAGACTGATGTAATTCGGCATCCTATTTAATTCAAAAAATATGTTGGATTTTATTTAAGTCATAAAAGACATGTAGTATAAATTAAACTTCCAAATATCTAAGACAATTTTAGTGATTTTAAGCATTTTTAGTTGCTTTATTAATACACGAAAAAGGAATGGTTTATTACCTAATCAAATGAGCCATCTTTTAATTAGTCCCAGACAAAGAAAAAAGGCATTTCCATTTAGATAATTATGTGTAATTAGCCTTGAAGCAAATTCTCAATTATATTTCCCCCACTTTCACAAACATACTATTCCCTCCATCACATAATATATGACGTTTTAGATTATTTTATTTTTCTCAAATTATTTGAAGAATTAACCATAATATTTTCAAAATTACCCCTCATAGGAAAATATTACAGATGAGAGAGAGTATGAGATAAGTATATGATAATGGTACTCCCTCCGTTCCTAAATAAGTGACGTTTTAGAGAATTTCACACTTATTAAGGAAGTCATTTATTACTTCAATTCTGCCATTAAGATTGATATGTATTACCACAATTATCCTTACATTAATTAAGGAAATATGTATTCTCTCCGTTCCAGGATAAAAATTCTGGTGGATTTTTCACGTATATTAAGAAGATGAATAAAATGACAAAATTGTCCATAATAATGTCATTAAATATGGAGAGAGAATTAGAATAAGAAAAGTATGAGATATTTAATGTTACGGATATAATAGGAAAATTGACATTTAACATGAGACTACCCAAAATAGTAATAAGGACTTTTATCATGGCACGGAGTAAGTATAAAATTGCCTAGATAAATGAGATAGAAAGATACTTTAGGGCAATAGAGAAAAAATTGTAATTAATGCTTCTTAAAAATTTGTTAAACGTTGAATATATTGAAAATTTTTGAACTCCCTAAAACATCACTTATTTAAGAATGAAATGAGTATTATAGATAATTAATACTATATTTACGACTATACAATTATTTTCTTAATTTTTTTGCATAACTCTTAAAAGTCATATATTATGACGGAATGAGTATGGGAATTTGGTCATAAAAAGTGCATGGCCAAAATTACCATTGCTACTTACTGTCCAATTTTTAAATATATATTTTAATTTTTTTTTAACGTGGCATTTAAATGCAAGGGTCATGTGTACTAATTATAATTCAAAACCAGTTATAAATTAGGAAATTAATTTTGAAGATTAAGGAAATGGTCATGAAGGCAAACTATAGTCGATAGTGGTTTACATACATGGTTTGTATCATATTTGACTTTTACATAATTTTGAATTGCGTCATGTTATTTTAATAATTTTTCTAAATTGCTACTTATTGACTAATGCACTTTTTATCCTGCAATAAATATGAAATTGATATTTTTATATGTATTTTTGATATTTCTACATAATTTTCTCTCATGAAAAAAATGAGTCTCACCTTAATGTGAGAGGGGACCTGTGCAAATAGTGTTCCCAATAAATATAATTCTTATCTTTCCATTATGATTTTCAATTCCTATATATATAAAAAGACGAGTAAGGATCAAGAACACTCCTTTTATCTAACACTCCTCCTTACATAGGACTCCTTTATTAAAACTGCGTCCTACGTCGTTTTGGAGATTTTTAAAAGAGAGTGGTTCACTTGCTTTTTTTTTATTTACAAAAATGCCACCGGCGACTCCACTTATTTAAGGAGAGTGATCTTGATCCTTCCCGATATATATATATATATATATATATATATATATATATATATATATATATATATATATATATATATATATCGCTTGGATCAAAGTCCGGAGTCTCGGACCTTGTTAAAATCTGGACCAATTTTTATTTTATTGCTTTTTTTAAAACAACTAAAAAAAGTTTAATATTTTATGGAACTGTAATTTTTCCACAATACAATGTTTTTCGGTGTGATTATGGAAAAATTACAGCCCATAAAATATTAAACTTTTTTAGTTGTTTTAAAAAATAATAAAAATAAAATTGGTCCACTGATTAAAAAGTCCGGATTCCTGACAGAACCTTAACCTATATATATATATATCAATATATATATATATATATATATATATATATATATATGGGTTATATGTATATACTGTAATTATGTATTACATGATGAGAGTTATAATGACGGATTTTTTTGAGCTATAGTGACGGTGAAAGCTATCATCATAGCCCGAATAAATATGATGACGACGCAGGTGAAACTGCCGCTATAAATTTCAAAAACATCACTATACCGACATATGTACACACATTATCTCTACATTTTTTTTCTATATATATCGCGTATTTTTCAGTTATGAATTTAAAATTTTGGCAAGAAAGAGAATCATCTTTCAGCAAAGAATAGCCAAACCATGTACCCTTTGGTCATCGGATTGAAAAAAACTAGAAGGTTTACCAATTTTGTAGGGAAAAATACTTTAGAAGATCATTTTGCAACCTGCATTGTTGAAATTTCTCAAAAGATGACATGTGATTTACTATAAAATTTTTCATAAAATTTATACAATTACGTTTATGTTAACGATAATTTAATTTACAACCCATTAGGTTAACGACTCCATGTACCCTCCAAAAAAAAATAAACAAATAGAAAAATAAAGAAAATAGTACAAAAGAATATAAATAGCCAATACATAAAAATTCACATCCCTAATAAAAAATAGTAGTAGTTAAAAAAGAGAAGGATGATAATGTTTTTACTTTACAATAATGATGGTGGATTTTTTTTAATCATACTTGAAACTGTAAACTGTTACAAATGATAAAAAGATTATAATACAAAGAATTGAAAATGTAATCATTTCAAACAAAATAACAGATAATCAAAAAAACGATCAATCGTAATAACAACTAGTGGACACTAGATATACTCTTAAAAACAGTCATATTCCAAAAATAATAACATAATATGCACATCTGAACAGTTATTCAATACGAGCAGATTCCGTCATGATAACATCACACTTAAATTTGAACAATCTATCTTCAATGATTAAACGCATTGAAAAAATTCTTACGAATGAAAAAATAAATCACCCAACCAAAGAAAGTAAAGTCTTTCAAGATATGATAATGAAGTATTCTCATAAAAGGGAAAGAAATCAATCATATCACGAAAAAACAAATTCTACAAAAGGGAAAAATAAACTCCACAAAAGAAAGAAATTATTAGAGCACAAGAAGATAGATCTAGGGGAGGGTCTCTATAAAATAAAGAGAGCCCTTCTTAAATCTAAGATGGAGGCTAGGATTTTTGTCAAAAAAAACAATAGGGAGAAAAGAAAAAAGCTTTTTCAATTCTCTATTCCTTGGCACAATAGTGATGGAAGTTAATTAAGTAATTAGTGGTTAATGGTAGTGGAGTTGATAATACTATAATCATAGTAGTCATTATACTTGAAAGCCGCCAAATGGTTTTTTTTTTCTTCTAATAATTGTTAGAGGAAAAAGTTAAGTACTTAAAGTGAGATACTATCAACTATGGCCTATGGGGTTGGGGTTGGGGGGGGCTCAAATATGATTTTGACAATACCTAATGATTTTGGTCGGCCCGTGGAGTGCACTATCAACTATGGGGGAGTGGGGGAGTGGGGGAGGGGGGGAATTTCTTACATATATAGATCTGTTTATCAATGCTCAATAGGAGTAGTAGTTTTGATGCACTTTTACATCTGCATATTCTTTCTTTTGTACATGTAACACTATTTGCTTTTTCTTTTTGGAAATCTTATATATATCTTTGTCCGGTAACGTTTGTAATTTTTGCAGTGGTATAAAAATGTAGAACGAAGTAATAAAACTCTAAATCACTCATTTGTTTACAAATTTAACAAAAAAATAATAAAATAATTACAAAATTTACCTTAACGAAATTACTCGATACTTGCATGGATTCAACTTGGCTAAGTAGATTGGGCTAGTACATTTTCTATTAACATAAGAAAAAATAATATATTTTGAAAATGTCTGGGTTGAATTTTTAGAATTTAGTTATTAATTTCTTTATTAAGACAGAAACAACTTTTAGATTTTTCAATCGACTATTTTTTTTGGATCCAAATAGTAGTAAAATCACTTATCTTCAAAGCTTACAACATTTTCTAGTGGTAAAGAGATGAAAAACCTTATAATCAAAGCAAGGGGAATATAGCTTATATCCACGACACACTTGTAAACTCTCACCAGCTGATCTTTTCAATCTAACTACTCAAACTCAAAGTTTTACGTGCTTAAGAAAGAATAAGAATATTAACCTCGTCTTATCAACAAAGGATTTTTTTTTTTCTTTGCTACATAAACATTTTTGTTATAGGATGGCTGCCTACAACAGGGCAGTGCACAAGAGAGTATAGTTTTGGATGCCCACCTCCCAAGAGTCACATAACTGAATCATGTTAAGATTGTTGGACAAATTATACAGAAACGTGTTATTGCATAGAATAAATAGAGTCAAATAATCATAATAAAATTAAGTACTTACATGAATTGAGAGAAGCCATCTTGTGTGTATCACGCTTCCGTTGCGTTTAAGGGTGAAAGTCTTCAATTGTCTCTCTCAATCTTAAGATGGATGTATAGGTGTGTATATAAAATTCTTGAGACGACAATTGGGACCAAACCCTAACTGTTTTATTTATATAATAGCTAAGAGGGTCGTCCATCAAGATTATGAAACCCTAGGGCCCATTATGCCAAACACTATTAGGAATATTATTTATAGGCCGCATAATTAATTACCAAACCCATAAATAAAGTGATTAAATTAATACAATATGTAAGTCCAATAATTACATAAATAGTAGAGGCCACATAAGGAATAAAATATTTCAACATTCTCCCACTTGGCCGAAATACTATTTATATACAAAACATAACACTTACAATCATTAATTTGGCCAAGTATTAATTTAATATCTACATCTTGTTCAAATAAAAGTACCAATGCGAATTAATACAATCTTTGTGTCACTATTAACACAAGATCCCCATTAGTTACACAATTAGTACTTTTATTAAAACAAAGATTAACATTAAGCATAACAAGTATGAATAGAGTTTACATAAGTGGTAATAGATTAAACTCATTCATATGGTCCAAAACATAACCGTACCGTTTGCTCACAAGTTCCCAAGTGTGCACAATAAAGAGAATAGCAAACCATAAACATAATGTGAAGTTCAAAACAACGAGCTTAAAATTGTTGTCTTACATCAAAATAACTTACTAATTAAGACTACCAATTAAACCCATGCCGACAACATGCTTTAAAAGAGCTTGGGTGGTAAGCCTTTCGTAAGTGGATCCACTAACATATTATGCGTACTAATATACTTAATAACAACATGTTGATCTTCAACTCTTTCCCTGACAAATAAGTACTTAGTGTCGAGGTATAGTTCAACACCACTCGAAATGGTGATGTTGAAAAAACTAACAGCAGAATCATTATCATAAAATACTTTCAATGGCCTTGAAATGGAATCTACAACCTTAAGTCCTGAAATAAGATTCCTTAATAATAAGGTGTGACAAGTAGCATGATAACAAGCCACATATTCTGCCATCATCGTGGAAGTGGTAGTTAACTCCTACTTATGAGTTTTCCACGAAATAGGGCCTCCTGAAAGCATAAATATGTACCCTGATGTAGATTTCTTTTCGTCTATACACTTAGCAAAATTAGAATCAGAATAACCAACAATTTCAAGGTTATCTGTTTTTCTAAATGTAAGCATAATTTCCTTAGTACCCTGTAAGTAGCGTAAAACCTTTTTGGCTGCTTTCCAATGATCCAAACTTGGATTTAACTGGTAACGTCCAAGCATGCCAGTTATATACGCTATATCTGGACGTGTACGAACTTGAGCATACATAAGACTCCCAACCACAGAAGTATAGGGAATAAGATTCATTTGATCACGTTCAAGGTGATTCTTAGGACATTGATATGAGCCAAATTTGTCACCCTTAACAACAGGGGCGACAGTATGGGAGCAATTTTGCATGTTGTATTTGTTAAGAACTTTGTCAATATAAACTCTTTGGGACAATCCTAATATCCCGCAAGACATATCTCGGTGATTTTCAATACCTATAACATAAGAGGTTTCACTGAGATCCTTCATATCAAAATTTCCAGAAAGGAAACGTTTGGTCTCATGCAACATGTCTAAGTTATTACGTACTTTCAAGTAGTATATCATCGATATACAAAACAAGAATAACAGATTTACTCTCACTGACCTTCAAGTATATACATTGATCCACTATTTTTTTTTTCTTAAAATCAAAATTACTCAACACCTCGTGAAACTTAAGATACCATTGTCAAGAAGCATGTTTTAACCCATATATGGACTTCTTAAGTCTACATACCATATGTTCCTTGCCTTTAACCAAAAAACTTCTGGTTATGCCATATAGACATTCTCATGCAAGTTACCATTAAGGAATGAAGTTTTAACATCCATCTGATGTAACTCTAAATCATAATGAGCTACTAAATCCATGATTATTCTAAATGAATCTTTCCTGGATACTGGAGAGAAAGTTTCATTATAATCCACACCTTCCTTTTGAGTGAAACCCTTAGCAACCAATCGAGCTTTATTCCTTTCAACGTTCCCTTTAGGATCTAATTTGGTCTTATAGACCCACTTGCAACCAACAGGTTTAAAACCTTTTGGTAATTTCTCAAGATCTCAAATGTTATTAAGCTCCATTGATTTCAACTCATCATTCATGGCTTCAAGCCATTGAGTTGATTGAGCACTCGTAATGGCCTCTTTATAAGAGATATGATCATTATCTCATTAAGATAGGCTATAAAATTATCAAAATTAATAGGCTTTCTAGGTCTTTCGGACCTACGTAAAGGCTGCACAATTTCAGGAATATGATTTTCAATAATGCGGAGTTTAACATTAGGTGGTGGTTCAGCTATCTCAGGGGCATCATTCGCCTCAATATGAGGTTGTTGTGCCTCACCCTCTTGAATTACAGGATTAGAAACATAAATCCTGTTTTCTTCAAGATCAATTTTTTTAGGCTCACCACTCCCACTTAAATCACCATTCTCTAAAAATTCTGCATGCCTAGTCTCAACAATTCTAGTGGTATGCGAGGGACAGTAAAATCGAAAACCCTTATATCTCTCAGGATATCAAATAAAATGACAACTAATGGTTTTAAAATCAAGTTTCTTTATTTGTGGATTAAAAATCTTAGCCTTGGCTGGACAGCCCCACACCCATAAATATTTTAAACTAAGTTTCCTACCTGTCCAAATTTCATAAGGAGTGTCAGGGATAGATTTGCTAGGAACCCGGTTTAAAATATGAACATTTGTCTTTAATGCCTCAGTCCACAAAAACACAAGTAAGCTAGAATTGCATAAACATATTTAGTGATTCAGATTTTTCATTAATCAGGTAGACATAAGTATAACGAGAATAGTCATCAATGAATGTAATGAAAGATTTGTGTCCACCAATTCCTAGAGAAAATGGTCCACATATATCAGTGTGAATCACCTCAAGAAGTGCACTACTTTTTGTTGCTCCTTTCTTATTACTTTTCACAAATTTTCTTTTTATACATTCAATACAATGGTCAAGATCAGAAAAATCTAGTGAATGAAGAATTCCATTCTTTAGAAGACGTTGCATTCTGTTTTTTGAAATATGGCCTAAGCGTTGATGCCACAATTTTGAAGAATCCTCATTATCTAGTTTTCTCTTATTTCCACTTTTAGAGGTATTTTCTGTCACATTCATTGTTAACAAAGATTAAGCAAAGACATTATCTAAATTGATCTTATAGAGGTTTCCCTTTAAAGAGCCAGAACCAATAACATGAGAGTAATGATAAATAATTATTTTATTATTCCCAAACTTAAATGAAAATCCATCAACGTCAAGTTTAGATACAGAAATTAAATTTCGTGTCATACTGGGAACATAAAGAGTATCATATAAATACAAGGTGAAACCACTCTCCAAAACTAAAGGAAGAGTTCTTACAGCTTTAACTTATATAGACTCTCCATTGCCAACTTTAATGGTTCTTTCCCCCTTTTGGAGTGTCTTCTTTGGAAGGAATACCTGCAATGAATTAGTAATGTGAACCATAGCACCAATGTCAAGCCACCATGTATTAGAAGGAACATCAATTAGAAATGATTCATAAGTTACATAATTGAAGGACGATATACCTTTCTTTTCAAGCCATTCTCTGAATTTAGGGCATTCTTTCTGAATATGTCCTTGCTTCTTGCAGAAGTGACATTTAGGACCTGCCTCAGAGTTGTTACTTGAATCATTTGCCTTATTTGTTTTGGTAGAAATTTGCTTATCCTTATTCTTAAAACATTTGCCATTTTTATGAGCCTTCTTCTTATGAGATCTAGTGGTAGTTAAATGAGCAACATTAGGTTTTTCAATCTTAAGCCTTTCTTCTTCTTGGACGCACATGGCAATTAACTTGCTCATCTTCTATTTTTCTTTCTGCGTGTTATAATTGATCTTAAATGGATTAAACTGTGCAGGAAGAGAAGTCATAATGAAGTGAACAAGAAAACCCTTAGAAATCGCCATGTCCATACCCTTTAATTTAAAGGCCATGTCGTTCATCATCATAATGTGCTCGCGCACTCCACTAACCCCATCATACCTGCTAGTGAGCATTTTCAAAATAAGGGTACTTGCATGAGTTTTAGAAGAACCCTTAAATTGTTCCTCGACTGAAGTTAAGTACTCTTTAGCATTCTCAGAGTCAGGAATGGCTCCTCGAATGACTATCGTGAAAGAGTTTTTCATAATCATAAGAGACATGCGGTTGGATCGCTCCCACTTTTCATAAATAGATTTTTGCTCAATTGAGCTTGTATCTGTAAGTGGTGCAAGATGATCAACTCGTAATGCATAGTCCAAATCCATAATGCCGAGAACAATTTTCACTTGCTCTTTCCAAACAGTAAAATTAGTTCCATTCAAGGCTTCAATTCCAGAGAGATACCCAGAAATACTAGTTGGAGTCAATGCTGAAATACAATCAAGCTCATAAGCATGCTTACAAAAAACTAAAAGAAATCCACAATGTACAACAATAATTAATCATAATAAAAACCAACTGTAGGGCAAACAATTAGTTATATAAAATCTATTTACAACACCCAAAATAGATTTTAATGAGATGTTGGTGCATAATTATTAATTTTTCGTTGGTCCAATTAATAATATACTAATAACATCCCCATAAAATAATGCAAAACACATTTATCCACGCATCGCCGTTGGGCATAAACGAAATAAACATGTTACTTATGCAATAAAATTCCATTTAATAAATTCTAATTCTAATTTTTCCGTTGGGTAAAATTAAAATCTTTATTTATTAAATGTAACATTATGTGACTTTTCTTAATCTTTAATTGTTTCAATTAATAATCCTCCGTTAGGCTGATTATTAATTTTAACAATAAAAAAGTCACGCATACATGTAAATTATTATGATCAAACTCAATTTTCTTTAAACACATTAATCAAGTTTGAAAATTAACATTATTTAAAATTTACATGTAACAACTTAATTAAAAGCCCTAATAATATATCACATCATGTTCAAAATTTTAAATTAAAATTTATAATGATGAACATGAATTGATTATAAAATAATCACGTTAATTTTAACATGAATACATGAAGGTATAAGAATATCATAATATTATTCCATGTATATAATAATATATATTAATGCACTGTATTTATTGGTGCATGACATGATCTGCAGGAATTATATATGACATGATCTGCAGGAATTATATATATGACGACATGCGCAAAATAAAAGCTAGTCTGTTTAATATCATAGCTTTCTTTTACTAATATAAAGCAGGAGGCAGGATTCAATATATATGTCTCTCGAGAAGCGCATAATAAAAAAAACAAGATAATAAAGGTAACCATTAAATCAGGATTCAATTGGCAGAACATGATCAACATAATTAATCATATATGCTAATTAACATATTAACGTTACTTTCGGAAATGACTTTTCATGAATCAGGATATTATTGTTTGACATTATTTAGATATGGAAGATTGAATCATGAATACATGATCCATCCAATGAGAAATACTATACAGTATTTGATTTCACGAAAATTGATAATATATGATTCATACTGTTCATACTAAAATTTATAATACATGAGTCATATTGAATGTATGAAAAGGAATATAAATTTATAGTCTTGCATATATATACATATATATTAACGTATTATATATATATATATATATATATATATATATATATATAATAGCAAACATTATATATATATATATATATATTAACGAGATTATGAGAAATTAAAATTCTAGCATAACATCATATATAATTAATTTTTCTATACAATAATGTAACCATGCTCTGATACCAAATGTTAAAAATTATACAGAAACGTGTTATTGCATAGAATAAATAGAGTCAAATAATCATAATAAAATTAAGTACTTACATGAATTGAGAGAAGCCATCTTGTGTGTATCACGCTTCCGTTGCGCTTAAGGGTGAAAGTCTTCAATTGCCTCTCCCAATCTTAAGATGGATGTATAGGTGTGTATATAAAATTCTTGAGACGACAATTGGGACCAAACCCTAACTGTTTTATTTATATAATAGCTAATGGTCAAAATCCTCCATCAAGATTATGAAACCCTAGGGCCCATTATGCCAAATACTATTAGGAATATTATTTATAGGCCACATAATTAATTACCAAACCCATAAATAAAGTGATTAAATTAATACAATATGTAAGCCCAATAATTACATAAATAGTAGAGGCCACATAAGGAATAAAATATTCCAACAAAGATATCACAAGTGAGTTGAAATCTTATATGGATAAATAATGAAAGAGTAAATGACTAATATACATGAATAGATCTAAGAACTAACGGCTTAACATTTTGGGTTAAGTTGTGTTCCAAACATGTATGTTAATACCTTGTGTATATGCACGCGACGCGCGTACTCCCTATCTCTTCCCTAATAACTGTTATTAGCGTCACGAAAGATTAATCCAAGGCTGGTGTGCCTCTTAAATAGATACGCGATTGTGGTTCGAAAATTAATTTCGGACAACCTCTTTAAAAAGATACGCGATGGTGGTGAATTCTCAATGAAGTGTTGGTACTTCCCTAAAGACTCTCAATATTGAATTCTCGTTGGGTTTAGTCGAGAATCGGTTAATGAGAATGGTTATATGAGAATTGGTGATCTACAACGATTAAAGAGAAAATATTCGATTCTTGATGAAAGTTGACTCTCGATGAACAAAAAGGACTTAAAATAGTTAGCCAAGAATTGGCGTGTCATTTACTTCTTAAATAAATATTTTTCCTTTTATGGTGTGACTCTTTAAGTTCTCCATATTAAACCGGTTGTGAATAAATCAATTAGAAAAATTCTAATCTTATTTAAATAAATAAATTAAAATATTAATTTATTTAAATAAGTAACATCTATTCTACAATAAAAATAAGCCTACTTAGCGATCAAAGTCTTTTCATATACTATATATTTCAACATTAATCATAAAAAAACCATTGAGTAAATAGTTACCGTACAATTCAATCCTTCCACCATACAATGTTCCAATTAAATATAAGATATGTAATTTGTGATGCCCCCAAAATAGGTATACATCACCTATTCTGAATCGCCAAATACATGGTATTGAATACAAATACAAACTAGTTATACAACAGTCGTGTAAAATACGACAAAATATATGCTGTGAGTTTTAATAAAATATTATCATCTAGATAATATCCACACTCAAAATAAGTCCTCAATACATTTATTAACATACTATTTCACAGAATAGTGAGGACTACTAATGCTATCCTCTGGACCGTCACTCCGTTCCCCGACTACTCCCTGCTACGTTCTCATTTTCTGAAGAGAACAATGAAAACAAAAAGTGTGAGCTCAACTAGCCTAGTAAGAAATATTATGACTAAGATAATGCAGAATAAATTATCGTTAGCCTTCAACAGTGTTAAACTGATAAAATATAACAAACATCAAGTTTAACTGCAGTGGAACAAACAATCCATTAAAAGAGACAAATAGAGAATAAAATCTACTATCTTTTATGATTTAAAATATTTTTCATCATTTTTATCGCTGGGACTCAGCTTAATAAATAATTCACATCATCGAATCACCCCTGCACTACGGCCAAGGATATTCTTTAGTATCACGACCACAATTATCCATGCACTACGGGCCAAGAATATTTGTGTATTCATTAATAGTCATGATCATGCCAACAACTGTTCATCAATGCACTATGGGCCAATAAGGACTTTTACCACATTATTTGTAACATTACGATCGTGATTATCTTAGAATAATCCTCGATCATAATCATACCAAGTCCATCTATGCACAACAGGCCACATATGACTTTCAACATAATATAAACATGAGGATGATGACAATGATATAAGAATTCAATAAATAAGTTCAAGAATTAATTTATCCAAGAACCAATAACGCCCAAATTGTCAACATGATACTTCTTTGTAGAGTAAAATTTAAGAATGCTCAGAAGAATATTTTCATGAAAAGATATTGGATGAAACACAAATATCAAGGATATTCCACTAATTTCATGGAGTATAGAAGTCAAAACTTTAACCAACTGAGTATAATAAAGAATGGAATAACAAAAGAAATCACCAGGCATGCGATAGACCGCATGCAGACGAGTTATTCCAACGAGAATAATAAATAACGGAACCGAGTCATGCGTAAGCATATTGCATGGATATTCCAATGTAATAATAAATAATAACGGAACCAGGTCGAGCAAAAAATTATAATAAGCAGGATGTTCCAATGTAATAATAAATAATGAGAACCAAGTGTCATGCGTAAAAACGCATTGCAGCAGGATGTTCCAATGTAATAATAAAGAATGGAATAATAAGAGAATTTCACCAAGTATAGGGTAGCATTATCTGAGTTATTCCATCGAAATAATAAAGAATGGAATAACGAAAGTTCTCTTCATGAATACAAAAAAAATAATACCCTTACCGTAAAAAAAACTGGATATAGGAGTAGTGAAGTAGCAGAATACTTTTCTTCTTTCTCTCTATAATTTCTCTCTCTAGAGTTTCAGTGAATTCGTAAGAAATAATGAAGGAATGAGCTTCTATTTATAGAAGAATGGACTGAATAGTAACTAATCCATGAACGGTCCAGATTGATTTACTTTTAATCGGACGGTCCATAAAATATTTTAATAAAACAAAACTTTTAAATAAAATAAAATATATTATATATATATAACATGTGCAGAGAAAAAAATTCTCGGGTGGAAAACCCGTGAATTGATCATCTTACTCCCTCTATCCACTTTTCAAACTTCATATATATATATATATATATATATATATATATATATATATATATATATAATACCCCACTAAATACCATATTCTCCCAACCCCCACCAAAACCCACTACCACACATACTCCTATACACACGTAAACACACACACACGTCAAATATATATATATATATATATATATATAATACGTATGTGTACATAATAACTTTCTGGATTTTTTTTAAAAAATAAGTGGGAGGTCCAAATAATAAGCAAAATTTTCCCATAAATACATCATAAAAAATCTCCTCAATATTTTTAACAACACTTGTCATCATAATTATAATTCACAATATTAATCGACCAGGTCGTTCCTAGGAAAGAGGGGGCTTTCCAATAAGGATTTCTCCATATTGGCGCGCAATTAGGTGACCAAACCTCTCCTTGACAGAACTTCTAGACATCGTTAATATTGCAAATAATAATATTAATAACCTTGTCGTCTCAATTATTGATTTAATAATATATAAAATATTGACAATAATTGAATCAAATAACGTGAGATACTATGTAGCAATTACTGTAGCAATAATTGAACAAAACTGAGTGATTTCTCACGTAAGCATCAATAATCAATACCGGTAATTTACTATGCAACCACGCGTATTCTTGTACTTTTTAACACCGGGTGTTTCAATAGTTAACGGTAAAACTTTTCGCCATTATTTTCATAAAGTATTTTGTCATTTTCTCGATCCGAATGATAATTACATTGTAGGGGTCCACCAATGATTGTCTTGGTTATGCGAATATTCCTGTTAAAACTAAATATTCCCGACCAATCGAATATTATATAACAACTTGCGTACTTTTGCAAAATTTATAAATATTACCCACAACTATAACATTATATCAAATTTACTCCATAATATTCAAAAATGATATTTATAGAAAATTCATCTTTATTTATAAAAGTTGGGGTCTTACAACCTCCCTTTTTATGAAATTTCGCCCTCGAAATTAGGGTGCGACTGGTATGTCGAAGAGGTAAGGATACCTTGATTTCATTTCAGATTCTAACTCCCAAGTCATTTCCTCAACATCGTGATTTCTCCACAAAACTTTGACTTGAGGTATAACCTTGGAGCGTAGAATATGTTTCTTCTTATCCAAGATTTGAACAGGAACCTCTTCATACGTTAAATCTTCCGCTATTTCGTCTGGTTTTAACTTAATAATGTGGTTTGGGTCTTTCACATATTTACGTAACATGGATATATGAAAAATGTTATGAACACGAGACATACTTGGCGGTAAAGTGAGTCTATTGGCCACAGTTCCTACTCGATCAAGGATTAAAAATGGGTCAATGAATCGAGGATTGAGCTTTCCTCTCTTTCCAAATCTCGTAACTCCTTTCCATGGAGCAACACATAACAACACATGATCTCCAATATCGAATTCCACGTCCTTTCGATGAAGATCAGCATAACTCTTTTGTCGAACTTGTGAGGTTTTTATATACGTTCTTGGGATCGTTTGAATCTTTTCCGTAGTCATACGTACAACTCCGGTCCCAACAAAGTTGCTTCACCCACCTCATCCCAAAGATACCGGAGAGACGACACTTTTCCATACAACGCCTCAAATGGAGCCATGCGATACTTGCTTGATAAGCTGTTGTTGAAAAAACTCCACCAATGGTAAGAACTTGTCCCAACTTCCCTTGAAGTCAAGGACACAGAGTCTTAATAGATCTTCAAGAGTTTGAATCGTCCTCTCCGACTGCTCGTCCGTCTGAGGATGATATGCCAAGCTAAATCGTAAATCCGTGCCCATAGCTTTTTGCAAACTAACCCAAAATCTTGAAGTGAATCTTGGGTCTCGATCAGAAACTATGGATACTGGCATACCATGCAGTCTTAAAATCTCATTTATGTACATACGAGCAAGATGTTCAAGTGTATAAGTTTCTCGTATTGGTAAGAAATGAGCAGACTTGGTCAATCTATCAACAATGACCAAAATTGCATCTATGCCTTGAGAAACCTTGGGAAGACTAGTAACGAAATCCATGGTAATGTGTTCCTACTTCCATTCTGGAATTTTAAGTGTTTTTAATGGACCTTTTGGTACTTGATGCTCCGCCTTGACTCGTTGACAAGTTAGACACCTTGAGATAAACAGCGCTATCTCTCTCTTCATATTGCTCCACCAAAATGTATGACGAAGATCACGATACATTTTGTACTCCCAGGGATGGATTGCAAACGGTGTGTTGTGCGCCTCCATCATGATTTTATACTTTAAATCAGGGTCGTTAGGAACACAAAGTCTGGAGTTGACTCGAAGTATTCATTCTTCATCGATTCTTGCTTCTGGCATAGCACCTTCTTGCACTTTTTTCCTCATACGAATCAACTCCAGATCTGTAACTTGAGCAGCTTTAACTTTATCAATTAAAGTTGGTTCTACTCGTATATTTTCCATCATCACATGGTTCCCTGGAGTCTTTAACTCTATCTCCATCCTTTGCAAGTCACATAAAATGGGCCTTTGCGTTGACAATATCACACTTTACGCGTATGATCTTCTACTCGATGCGTCGCCTACTACGTTCGCTTTTCGGGATGGTATTGGATGGTATGATCATAATCTTTCAACAGTTCAAGCCAACGTCGTTGTCGCATGTTGAGTTCCTTTTGAGTGAAGAAATATTTGAGGCTTTTATGATTTGTAAAGATCTCCACTTTCTCCCCATACAAGTAATGCCTCCAAATTTTAAGTGCGAAGACAACAACTGCCAACTCTAGATCATGAGTGGGATAATTCCTCTCATATTCTTTGAGTTGTCGTGAGGCATAGGCTATGACTTTCCCATATTGCATGAGAACACATCCCAACCCTTTGCTCAAGCATCACTTTATAGATGACAAATCCTCCGAGCGGATGATATTGTCGAGCAGTCTAAAAATGAGTCTCCTCTTGAGTTCTTGAAAACTCTTCTCACATTCTTTGCTCCAACCGAACTTCGTATCTTTCCGAGTCAGCTGAGTTAATGGAGTAGTGATTCGAGAAAATTCTTCCACGAATCTCCAATAATAACCATCTAAACCGAGAACTCTACGTACTTCGGTCACTGATTTAGGTTGCTCCCAGCTTTGAATAGCTTCAATCTTTGCCGGGTCAAAAGATATTCCATGATTTGATACTACGTGCCCAAGGAATGCTACTTCCTCAAGCCAGAACTCGCATTTCTTCAACTTGGCAGAAAGCTTGTATTCATGAAGCTTTTGGAGTATCAGCCTCAAGTGTTACTCATGATCTTCACGGCTTTTAGAATAAATAAGGATGTCATCAATAAAGACGACCACAAAGTGATCCAAATATTCCTTGAATACTCGGTTCATCATATCTATAAAGGAAGCATGAGCATTAGTCAATCCAAAGGACATGACTAGGAATTCATAATGCCCGTACCGAGTTCTGAAAGCCGTCTTTGGAATGTCATCGGTTCTAATCTTTAATTGGTGATATCCAGAACGAAGATCAATCTTTGAAAAGAATTTGGCTCCTTCTGCAATTGGTCGAAACAGTCATCAATACGTGGCAATGGGTACCTATTTTTGATGGTAACATGATTCAACTCCCGATAATCAATACAAAGTCGCATACTCCCATCTTTCTTCTTCACGAATAGAACAGGAGCACCCCAAGGAGAAGTATTAGGACGAATAAAGCCAATGTCTAACAATTCCTGCAATTGGGTCTTTAACTCCTGAAGTTCAATAGGAGCCATTCGATATCGGGCTTTGGAAATGGGTTTTGTACCGGGTTCAAGGTTGATACAAAATTCAATTTCACGCTCTGGGGGTAGGTCAGGAAGTTCTTCAGGGAATACGTCATGAAATTTATTAACAATAGAAATATCATTCAAAACTGACGTATTTTTGTTTAGATCCGTGACATGAGCTAAGAAAGCTTGACATTCGTTTTTCAATAAACGAATAGCTTTATGGGTTGAGATGACAGTGATTGATTTTAATGGTTTGGTTACTTGAATTCGCATAATAGGTTGGTTAGGAATATGAAAGCTAACAACCTTACGAAAACAATCAATTTTTGCATGATGAGTAGTTAACCAATCAATCCCTAGAATCACATCAAATGCAAGTATTTTTAATGAAATAAGATCGACAGGTAATGTGAGGGTCCCGATTTGAACTAAACAAGACTTATAAACAGTGGATGTAATGAAGGTTTCTTCCAACGGAGTTTCCACAGATAAGTCAAAGTCTAATTTCTCCGGAGTCAATTTTAATCGTTGAGCGCAAGTAGGAGAAATAAAAGAATGGGTAGAACTGGTATCAAATAAGGTATAGACTTCGCTAGAGTTTATGATAAGCTTACCCGTGATGACCTCGTTCGGGTTCCTTGCTTTCTGGGAGGTCACTACAAACGCTCTCCTCAGACTACCGACTTTTGACTTTTCTCGGGATGGCCTTTGGTGCCTCCATCCTAGATGAACTTGTCTTGATGAAACGACAAAAATCGGGCTAGGTGACCTTCTCTTCCATAATTATAACATGCTTTGGATGGCATCGCACAGTTTGGACTGATGTGTCCCTCCCCTCCGCATTTGAAGCATATAATAGGTGGTCATTCTCCTTCCTTAACAACGGGTGCTGGAACTAACATCTTTCCATCATTGTTGAATCTCCTCTTCTTGAAATGTCCATTCTTATTGTTTTGGCCCTGATTACCACCGAAGTGGTTACCATTTCTGGCCTGTTGATTCCCTCCACGCTTGTTGTCACCGCTTTGATGACTGCTCTCACTGGTATTATCATTTTGCTGGCTGCTTTCTCTTGGTTGTGTTGACTCGTTATTGCGCTCGAATAATTGAGCCCTATTTACAATATCTGAATATAAACACAGTTTATGAGAAATTAGATATTGACGTATCTCGGGTTTCAAACCTCTTAGAAACATCCGCGTCATTCTCTCCTCATTGTCAACCAAGTGAGACGCAAACTGGGATAACTCGGCAAACTTAGCTTCGTATTGCGACACGGTCATATTATTCTGATCTAACTTGATGAACTCTACCTCTTTCATGTGACGAATACTTTTGGGAAAGTACTTGTCGTTGAATAGTTCTTGCAACTTCTCCCAAGACATCTTCAGTGCGGCAGGTTGAGTACGCTTTACAGATTCCCACCAGTAATCTTCCTCTCCTCGCAACATAAAGGTGGCAAAGGGAACCTTTTGCTCCTCGGAGCATCCCAAGACATCAAATATCTTGGTGATCTGTTTTATCCACGTCACCGCCTTAAGTGGTTTTGGTTCTCCAATAAACTCCGGTGGTCCCAACTCCTTAAACTGTTTAGCGGTGACCGTCCGAGAGTTGCCAGTGTTTCCACCTGCATTTTGGACAAGAGTTTCTCTTGCCTGATGTTGTACAATTGCTAGAAAGCTCCTAAACATTCCGTCGTTCACCATTTGGTCGATGTTGTTGTTCACCTGAGGATTATTGCCTTCTTGATGCACATTATCCTGGGTGTTGATTTGTGGTGACTCAACGGTCTCCTATGCTCCATTGATATTCTCAACATTCTCGGATGTCATTTTCAGATACTGCCACAAAACAAGGGTTAATTGACATGTAACATATTATCACTATACTCTGACCGACCAATTAAATATTAAATAAGCTTAGGTAGGTCATACTAGCGAAGGAATTCCCCGTCTGTCCCCTCCTAATTCTAGTCTCACATCTTAGCCAGGGATCATATCCCTAAGCTTTGATACCAATTGTGACGCCCCCAAAATAGGTATACATCACCTATTCTGAGTCGCCAAATACATGGTACTGAATACAAATACAAACTAATTATACAACAGTCGTGTAAAATACGACAAAATATATGCTGTGAGTTTTAATACAAATATTATCATCTAGACAATATCCACACTCAAAATAAGTCCTCAATACATTTATTAACACACTATTTCACAGAATAGTGAGGACTACTAATGCTATCCTCTGGACCGTCACTCCATTCCCCGACTAGTCCCTGCTACGTTCTCATTTCCTGAAAAGAACAATGAAAACAAAAGGGGTGAGCTCAACTAGCCCAATAAGAAATATTATGACTAAGATAATGCAGAATAAATTATCGTTAGCCTTCAACAGTGTTAAACTGATAAAATATAACAAACATCAAGTTTAACTGTAGCGAAACAACCAATCCATTAAAAGAGTCAAATAGAGAATAAAATCTACCATCTTTTATGATTTAAAAGGTTTTTCATCACTTTTATCACTGGAACTCAGCTTAATAAATAATCCACATCATCGAATAACCCCTACACTACGGCCAAGGATATTCTTTAGTATCACGACCACAATTTTCCGTGCACTACGGGCCAAGAATATTTGTGTATTCATTAATGGTCATGATCATGCCAACAACTGTCCATCAATGCACTACGGGCCAATGAGGACTTTTATCACATTATTTGTAATATTACGGTCATGATTATACCGAATAATCCCTGGTCATAATCATACCAAGTCCATCTATGCACAACAGGCCACATATGACTTTCAACATAATATAAACATGAGGATGATGACAATGATATAAGAATTCAATAAAACAAGTTCAAGAATTAATTTATCCAGGAACCAATAACGCCCAAATTGTCAACATGATACTTCTTTGTAGAGTAAAATTTAAGAATGCTCAGAAGAATATTTCCATGAAAAGATACTGGATGAAGCGCAAATATCAAGGATATTCCACTAATTTCATGGAGTATAAAAGTCAAAACTTTAACCAATTGAGTATAATAAAGAATGTAATAACAAAAGAAATCACCAGGCATGCGATAGACCGCACAAACAGGTTATTCCAACAGAATAATAAATAATCTAACCAGTCATACGTAAACGCACGCAGACGAGGATATTATAACAGAATAATAAATAATGGAACCGATTCGAGCAAAAAACACATGAATAATAAATAACGAAATCGTTCAAATGCGAATAATAAATATTCCAATGAATAATAAATAACGGAACCAGAATTAGCCAAAATTGAATTGTGATGTTCCAATGTATAATAAATAATGTAAGAATGGAATAACAGAAATAATAAAGAATGGAATACCAAGAATTTCACCAAGTATAGGGTAGCTCAGCGTATCTGAGTTATTCCATCGAATAATAAAGAATGGAATAACGAAGTTCTCCTCATGAATACAAAAAAGAAATAATACCTCACTAGTAAAAGAAACTGGATATAGGAAAAGAAAGGTAGCAGACTTCTCTTCTTTCTCTTTATAATTTTCTCTCTCTAGAGTTTCAGTGAATTCGTAAGAAATAATGAAGGAATGAGCTTCTATTTATAGAAGAATGGAGTGAATAGTAACTAATCCATGAGCGGTCCAGATTGATTTACTTTTAATCGGACGGTCCATAAAATATTCTAATCAAACAAAACATTTAAATTAAATATAATATATTATATATATATTGTGAAGCCCCCAAAATAGGTATACAACACCCATTCTGAGTCGTCAAAATACATGGTACAGAAATAACTACAACCTTATTAATACAACATAAAAACTGTGAGTTTAAATACAAATATTGTCATCTAGACAATATCCACACTCAAATAAGTCCTCATTACAATTATTGATACATTATTTTACAAAAATGGTGAGGACTACTAAAACGACTTTCTAGAACCTTCATTCCATACCCAGACTAGTACTATCTTACATTCTCGCCTCCCGAGAAAAAAAATGGAACAAAAAGGAAAAGGGTGAGCTCAACTAGCCCAATAAAAGAATATTATGACTAAGATAACATAGAATAAATTATCGCTAGTCTTCAACAGGGAAAAATCTAATAGAATACAATAGACAACCGGTTTTAAATCAAACTTCTTAAAAAATAATAATTCATTAGAAGAGTTAAGTAGAGAATGCAAACTACTATCTTCTATATATGAATTTAAAAGTTCATCGTCGATATTTTATCCTTGTAACATCAATCAATATATATCTACGAATTAAATATTTATCTTTTTACACTACTGAATGAAAGATATTCATCGATTAATCATGTTCATCTAAACACCTGTTCATCTTTGCACTACGGCCAAAGATATTCATCAAAAAATCATTCATCTTTGTACTACATGCCAAAGATATTTAGTAATATCATCATTTAGCACTAAGGATGATGAAAAAAATATTTTAAAGAAAACGAATCTAGCGAAACAAAAGAATAAATATTAAGGATTCATATTTCAGCTATTCCATGTCTAAAAATACCTCATAAATAATCATAGTGGAGTAAAATTCAAGAATGATCAAAACATGGATACAATCAAAGCTAGTATCCATAATAGATATTTTGGACTAAAATTTAAAAATTAATTTTTACATGAATAGTCTTAGTATCGTGAATAGTCTTGGTATCGTGAATAAGTAACCCCCAAACTGACAAAAAACAAAAATTTCAAGAAAAATATTCCCAATATACCAACATAATGATATTGAAAGAATAATATAATTTAAAAAAAAAAAATATCCCTTACCTCGTAAAGACAGTACTTCTAGTTGAAACACCGGATATAGGCTATAACTTGAACTTGCACCGTATAGCAACACTCAAAGTATTAAAATACTCACAAGAATATGCTTAATATATCGAGAGAGAAAACTTCAATTTCTGGTGTGATTTTCAATTCTAACCTAAACACCCTATTTATAGAAAATTGCTTAGAACACCAAAGCAGAAAATTTATTAAAATAATTTTATTTAATAAATATTCAAGCCCACCACCCAAGAATCCGAATTCAGCTCATTTACCACACATGTGGGATTGAAAAAAACATTTTTCTTGATTAAAACAATTAAAACTTCCAAAAATCAATTATTCTGGAACTTCGAAACTTCAATAATTCATAATAAATAGCCCTTTTATCAGAAAAATTTGAACCTCATGTCTTTTTCACAGGAAATTCCATTCTCTACAACTTTGCTGAAGAAAGTTTTTCCAAATTCCAAATAGAAATTGACCGAAATCTACAAACGGGCAATTTTACAAGGTATAATCAAATTTCAGTCAAGAAATGGGGTCCACCGACACACAAAACATGTGTTAATTATTTAATGCAATAAAAATACTCTTCCTCCTCATATACTCATATATCCCACATTCATTGTAAAAATATCACCATTATTATATTATAATAATATAATAAAATATTATTTTATCAGAAAAGATAAAATATCAATTTTAACAATTGTCACTTTAAAAATTTTCTCCATCTATATCCACATAAAATCAATATTTTTCTCATCATATAAATCAATAATTAATTATTCACAAATAATATTAAAGAATCACAATCACGACAACCAGTAGTTCCCAGGAAGAGGGGGGCTTTCGAATAAGGATCTCTCACTTCTTGGCGCGCCTGATTAGGTGACCAAACCTCTCCTTAGAGCGAACTTTCTAGATATTGCCAATAATGTTATCTAATAATATTATTCGGATAATATGAATTATTGCTTCGATAATGGAAAATCTTGTGTAGTGACAATTATTGAAACATCGGTAATATAAAATATCAACGTAGCAATTATTGAATCGATAAAATAAAATCTTTGAATAATAATTACTATAACAATTATTGAGTAGTGCCTTCTTACGTAAGAATTAATAATTGGTGCAATCAGGTATTACTCTTGTCAACAACACGACATTCTTGTGTTTTTAACCAACGGGTATTCCAACATGATAATCAGGTAACAACTACTGTAGCTGTTATTTATAAACAACTTATACTTGTCGTTTTCTTTATCCAATCGCTTTTACATTATGGGGCCCACACAAAGGCTGCTTGCTACCGTCGTGCGAATATTCCCCGACAGTAAGAATATTCCACGACCAAACGAATATTCTTTGATAAAAATGAATATTTTATAACCACTTGCTTATTTAAAATATTTGTGTATTTTACCCATAACTAACCACATTAATCAAATCAACCCTTATTATTTCAAAATAATAAATAGAGGAATTAAATTTCATTTATTAATAATTTGGGGTCTTACAACCTCCCTTCCTTATGAAATTTTGTCTTCGAAATTGATGTAATTACCTGGTGTTTCGAAAAGATGAGGATACCTCGCTTTCATTTCCGTTTCCAACTCCCAAGTCATTTCCTCAATAGCATGGTTTCTCCATAAAACTTTAACTTGTGGTATGACTTTCGTGCGTAGGACATGCTCCTTCATATCCAAGATCTTGACAGGTACCTCTTCGTATGTTATAAGTCTTCGGCTATCTCGTCCGGTTCTAACTCAATAATGTGGTTTGGGTCTTTCACATATTTACGTAGCACAGATATATGAAAAACATTATGAACACGAGACATACTTGGAGGTAACGCGAGTCTATAGGCCACATTTCCTACTCGGTCAAGAATCTGAAATGGACCAATAAATCGTGGATTGAGCTTTCCTCTCTTCCCAAATCTTGTAACTCCTTTCTATGGAGCCACACACAATAATACACGATCCCCAATGTCAAATTCCACGTCTTTTCGATGAAGATCCACATAACTCTTTTGTCAATCCTGTGCCGTTTGTATACGTTGTCGAATCGTTTGGATCTTCTCTGTAGTCATTCGTAGCAACTCTGGTCCCAACAACGTTGCTTCTCCCACCTCATCCCAACATACTGGAGAGCGACACTTTCGTCCATAGAATGCTTCAAATGGAGTCACACCTATACTTGTCTGATAACTGTTGTTGTAGGAGAATTTCACCAATGGTAGGTACTTATCCCAACTCCCTTTGAAATCTAGGACACAAAGTCTTAATATATCTTCAAGAGTTTGAATAGTCCTCTCGATTGCCCATCCGTTTGGATGGTATCTTAAAGCTCGACAAGTAAATCCGTGCCTATAGCTTTTTGCAAGATAACCCAAAATCTTGAAGTGAATCTTGGGTCACGATCTAAAACTATGGATACTGGCATGCCATGCAACCTTATAATCTTATTCACGTACATACTAGCAAGACGTTCAAGGGAATAAGTCTCCCGTATCGGCAAGAAATGAGAATACTTGGTTAATCTATCAACAATAACCCAAATAACATTTATGCCTTGAGAAACCGTGGGAAGACCCGTAACGAAATCCATGGTAATATGTTCCCACTTCCATTTCGGAATCTCAATTGGTTGTAATGGACCCTTAGGCACTTGATGCTCCGCCTTTACACGTTGACAAGTTAAACACATCGAGATAAACTTTGCAATCTCTCTCTTCATATTATTCCACCAAAATATATCGAAGATCACGATACATTTTGGTACTTCGAGATGGATTGAAAATGGTGTATTATGTGCCTCCATCATGATCTTGTACTTCAAATCGAGAATCATTAGGAGCACAAAGTGCAGGTGGACTCAAGTATTCCTTCTTCATCGATTCTTGCTTCGGAATAACACCTTCTTGCACTTTCTTCTTCATAGGCATCATTTCAAGATTCGTGGCTTGAACAACTTTAACTTTTCGATTAAAGTTGGTTCTATCGTATACTTAACATCATCGCTTTTCGTTCCTGCGTATGATCTTCTACTCAACGTTTTCCGGTTACCACGTTTGCTTTTCGGGATGGTATTGAATAGTGTGGTCGTAATCTTTCAATGGCTTTCGAGCCAGCGTCGTTTGCGCATGTTGAGTTCTTTTTGAGTGAAGAAATATTTGAGGCTTTTATGGTGCGAATATATCTCCACTTTCTCCCCATATAGATAGTGCCTCCGGATCTTTAGCGCGAAAACAATTCTTTATGACTCTAGATCATGAGTAGGATAATTCCTCTCATATTCTTTAAGTTATCGCGAGGCATAGGCTATAACTTTCCCGTTGCATGAGAACACATCCTAGCCCTTTGCACAAAACATCATTTGAGATAACAAATCCATCCAAACCCGGATGGTATGGTTAAAACAGTGCGAAAATGAGTCTCCTCTTAAGCTCTTGGAAACTCTTCTCGCATTCCTCGCTCCATACTGAATTTGATATCTTTCAAAGTCACACATTTGAGTTAATCTGGTAGCGATTCGAGAAAACCCTTCCACGAATCTCAATAATAACCAATTAAGCCCGAAAAGCTACTTACTTGGGTCCACCGTCTTTTGTTTACTCCCAACTTTGTATTGCTTCAATCTTCTTTGGGTAAGCAGATACTCCATGTTTTGACACCACGTGCCCTAGAATGCTACTTCCTCAAGCGAATTCGCATTTCTTCAACTTAGCATATAGCTTGTTTTCCACGACGACCTTTGGAGTACCGACTTCAAATGGTGCTCATGATCTTCACGGCTTTTGGAATATATGAGGATGTCATCAATAAAAACAACAACGAACTGATCCAAATAATCCTTGAATACTTGGTTCATCATATCCATAAAAACTACAGGAGCATTAGTCAATTCAAAATACATGACTAGGAATTCATAATGCCGTCTTGAGTTCTGAAGCGATCTTGAAATATCCTCGGTTTTAACCTTGGTGATGATATCGAGCGAAGATCGATCTTTGAAAAAATTGTGCTCCTTATGGCTGGTCAAATAAGTCATCAATACGAGGTAGCGGATACCTATTCTTGATAGCGACATGGTTTAATTCCGATAATCGATCTGAAATCGCATACTTAGTCTTTCTTCTTTACAAATAAAACAGGAGCACCCCAAGGAGATGTACTAGGGCCAGAATGAAACCGATGTCCAACAACTCCTATAGTTGGACCTTTAACTCTGAAGTTCAATAGGAGCCATTCGATATGAGGTTTTAGAAATGGGCTTTGTGCGGGTTCAAGATCAATAAAGAATTCAACTTTACGTTCCGGGGTAAACCAGGGAAGTTTTTCGAAATCGTCGGGAAAAAGTCAATAACAACAGAATATTATTCAAATATGATGTGTCTTTATTCAAATCCATAACATGGGCTAAGAAAGCTTGACATCCATTTTTAATAAGCGAATGAATGGCTTTATGGCTTGATATAACGATGATTGATTTTAATGGCTTAGTTGCTTGAATTAAATACAACAAAGTGGTTAGGAATATGAAAACTAACAACCTTACAAAAATAATCAATTTTGGCATGATGAGTAGTTAACCATCAATTCCTAAAATCACATCAAAACAAGTATCTTTAAAGAGATAAAATTCAATGGTAATGTGATGGTGCCAACTTGGATCAAACAAGATTTATAAAAAGTGGATGTGATGAAAGTTTCTCTAACGAGTCTCCACGAGATAAATCAAAGTTTAATTTCTCCGGAGTCAAGTTTAAGCGTTGAGCACAAGGCGGAGAGAAATAAATGAATGGGTAACACCCAGTATCTAGTAAGGTATAAACTTCGGCATGAATTTATGATTAGCTTACCCGTGATCACCTCGTTTGGGTTCCTCGCATATTGACCGCTTATGACAAACGCTCTTCCAAGAACCGTTGACTTTGACTTTTTGGGACGACCTTTTGAGTCACCATCCCCTTGGACTTGGTTTTGCTTCTGATCTGATCTCGGCGATATGTCCTTCCTTTCCCACAATTATAACATACCTTAAATCTGTTGTGGGCGGTTTGGGTGATATATCCTTCTTTTTTCGCACTTATAGCATATATGGGGTGGTCGTTCTCCTCCTTGGAACCGATTCTTCTTTGGTGATGGCGTCTTACACAAAGGTCATTGTTGAATCTCCTCTTTTAAAATCTCCCCCAACTCGCTTCTTCTATTTTCATGGCCACGATTACCACCGAGGGGTTCTACCGCTCTTGTCCGTATTTTTCTTTCTCCGTTTGGTTATCGTTGTTACGATGACTAACATCATCAGGGTATGATCTGGTTGTGGTCCCTCGGTTGGCCCGTACTCGTTATCTCGCTCTAATAATTGAGCCACATTGACAACATATCTGAATAGAGAAAAATTTATGAGAAATGAGATATTGACGTATCTTAGGGTTTCAAACCTCTCGAAACATCCGCGTCATACGTTCCTCATTCTCCACCAAATGAGGTGCAAACCTGGACAACTCTGCAAACTTCGCCTCATACTGGGACACCATCATGTTATTCTTCTCCAGTCTAATAAACTCTACCTCCTTCATATGAAGAATACTTTCAGGAAAGTACTTGTCATTGAACAGTTTAAAATGTCTCCCAAGACATCTTGAGTGCGGTTGGATGGATGCGCTTCACGAGACTCCACCGGTGGTTTGCCTCGCTTTCACGGAACATAAAGGTGGCGAATGGAACCTTCTGTTCCTCCGTGCATCCCAAGACATCGAATATCTTGGTAATTTGTTTAACCCACGTCTCTGCCTTGATCGGATCTGGCTTTCCAATAAATTTTGGTTGTCCCAACTCTTTGAACTGCTTGGCTATGACAAACCGTGAATTGCTATCATTTCCTCCTGTATTTTGAACACAAGTCTCCTCGTGCGATTTTGCATGAACTGCAAAAAGCTTATAAACATCCCATCGTTCATCATCTCGCTTTCGGTGGTGTTGTTCACAGGAGGAACATTGCCAGCCTGTTGCACGTTCTCCTCGTTGGTGAGCACATGTGTCTCCACGGTCTCATTTACTCCACTGTTAACATTCTCAGTCGACATTCTCAAATACTGCCATAAAATAAGGGTTAATTTAACAAATTAACATATCACATAATACCCCTATATTATAATGACCAACAAATAAGCTTAGGTAGGACACACTAGCGAAGGATTTACTCGTCTCCCCCCTCCTAGTTCTATTCCCGATCTCACTTGGAGATCATATCCCTAAACTCGACACCAAGTGTGGCGCCCCCAAAATAGGTATACAACACCCATTCCGAGTCGTCAAAATACATGAATGCTGAAACAACTACAACCTTATTAATACAACATAAAAAGCGTGAGTTTAAATACAAATATTGTCATCTAGACAATATCCACACTTAAATATGTCCTCATTACAATTATTGATACATTATTTTACAAAAATGGTGAGGACTACTAAAACGACTTTCTAGAACCTTCATTCTATATACCCAGACTAGTACTAAGCTACATTCTACGCCTCTCTGAGAAGAAAAATGGAACAAAAAGGAAAAGGGTGAGCTCAACTAGCCCGAAGAAGAATATTATGACTAAGATAACATAGAATAAATTATCGTTAGTCTTCAATAGGAAAAAATCTAATAGAATACAATAAACTGACCGGTTTTAAATCAATCTTATGCGTGAAAATAATAATTCATTAGAAGAGTTAAGTAGAGAATGCAAACTACTATCTTCTATATATGAATTTAAAAATTCATCGTCGATATTTTATCCTTGTAACATCAATCGATATATATACGGAATTAAATATTTATCTTTGCACTACTGAGCCAAAGATATTCATCGATTAATCATGTTCATCTAAACACTGTTCATCTTTTGCACTACTGGCCAAAGATATTCATCAAAAAATCATTCATCTTTTGCACTACATGCCAAAGATATTCAATAATATCATCATTTAGGAGTGAGGATGATGAAAAAATATTTTAAAGAAAAGCGAATTCGATGAAAACAAAAGAATAAATATTAAAAATTAATTATTTCACTATTCCATGTCTAAAAATACCTTATAAATAATCATAGTGGAGTAAAATTTAAGAATGATCAAAACATGGATACAATCAAAGCTAGTATCCATAATAGATATTTTGGACTAAAATTTAAAAATTAATTTTTCTGTGAATAGTGCCGTATACGTGAATAGTAACCCCGACACCAAAAGACAAGAATTTCACAAAAAAAATATTCCCAATATACCAGCATAATGATATTGAAAGAATAATATCATTTTAAAAAAAATAATATCCCTTACCTGCATCGTATAGCAACACCGGATATAGGCTATGACTTGAACTTGCATCGTATAGCAACACTCAAAGTATTAAAATACTCACAAGAATGTGCTCAACATATCGAGAGAGAAAACTTCAGTTTCTGGTGTGATTTTCAATTCTAACCTAAACACCCTATTTATAAAAAATTGCTTAGAACACCAAAGCAGAAAATTTATTAAAATAATTTTATTTAATAAATATTCAAGCCCACCACCCAAGAATCCGAATTCAGCTCATTTACCACACATGTGGGATTGAAAAAAACGTTTTTCTTGATTAAAACAATTAAAACTTCCAAAAATTAATTATTCTGGAACTTCGGAACTTCAATAATTCATAATAAATAGCCCTTTTATCAGAAAAATTCGAACCTCATGTCCTTTTCATAGGAAATTCCATTCTCTACAACTTTCTTTGAAAGAAAGTTTTCCAAATTCAAAATGAAATTGACCGAAATCTATAAACGGGCAATTTTACAAGGTATAATCAAATTTCAGTCAAGAAATGGGGTCCATCGACACACAAAACATGTGTTAATTATTTAATGCAACAAAAATACTCTTTCTCCTCATATACTCATATATCCCACATTCATTGTAAAAATATCACCATTATTATATTATAATAATATAATAAAATATTATTTTATCAGAAAAGATAAAATATCAATTTTTAACAATTGTCACTTTAAAAATTTTCTGCATCTATATTCACATAAAATCAATATTTTTCTCATCATATAAATTAATAATTAATTATTCACAAATAATATTACAGAATCACAATACTGACAACCAGACCGTTCCTAGAATAGAAAGGGCTTTCCAATAAGGATCTCTCCTTATTGGCGCGCAATTAGGTAACCAAACCTTTCCTTAGACAGAACTTTCTAGACATTTCCAATAATGTTATCTAATAATATTATTCAGATAATATGAATTATTGCTTCGATAATGGAAAATACTGTGTAGTGACAATTATTGAAACATCAGTAATATAAAATATCAACGTAGCAATTATTGAATCAATAAAATAAAATACTGAACAATAATTACTGTAACAATTATTGAGTAGTGCCTTCTTACTTAAGAATCAATAATTGGTGTAATACAGGTGTTACTCTTGCAATAACTCGTATTCATGTTTTTAACCACGGTATTCCAACATGATATACTTGCAGTAATAACTACTGCCAGTTATTTATAAACAACTTATACTTGTCGTTTTCTTTATCCAATCGCTTTCCGTTATGGGGCCCACACAAGGCTGCGCCGTCGTACGAATATTCCCTGACAGTAAGAATATTCCACGACCAAACGAATATTCTCTGATAAAAATGAATATTTTATAACCACTTGCTTATTTAAAATATTTGTGTATTTTACCCATAACTAACCACATTAATCAAATCAACCTTTATTATTTCAAAATAATAAATAGAGGAATTAAAATTCATTTATTAATAATTTTGGGTCTTACATATATAACATGTGCAGAGAAAAAAAATTCACGGGTGGAAACCCCGTGAATTGATCATCTTACTCCCTCTGTCCACTTTTCGAACTTCATATATATATATATATATATATATATATATATATATATATATAATACTCCCACTAAATACCATATTCTCCCAACCCCCACCAAAACCCACTACCACACACACACTCCTACACACACGTAAACACACACACACATACATGTCAAATATATATATATATATATATATATATATATATATATATATATATATATATATTAGCATGTACACATAATAACTTTCTCGATTTTTTTAAAAATAAGTGGGATGTCCAAATAATAAGCAAAATTTTCCCATAAATACATCATAAAAAATCTCCTCAATATTTTTAACAACATTTGTCATCATTATTATAATTCACAATATTAATCTACCAGTCATTCTCGGAAAGAGGGCTTTCCAATAAGGATTTCTCCTATTGGTGGCAATTAGGTGACCAAACCTCTCCTCGATGTAACTTCTAGACATCGTTAATATTACAAATAATAATATTAATAACCTTGTCGTCTCAATTATTGATTTAATAATATATAAAATATTGACAATAATTGAATCAAATAACGTGAGATATTATCGTGAAATCATCAGTAGCAATAATTAAACAAAAGCTGAGTGACTTCTCACGTAAGCATCAATAATCAATACCGTATCTACTATTATCAACCAAGCGTATTCTTATTTTTTTTAACACTTGGTCTTTTCAAAAGTTAACGGTAAAACTTCCGCCGTTATTTTCATAAAAAGTATTTTTGTCGTTTTCTCATTCAAATGAATAATTCCGTTATGGGGTCCACCAATGATTGTGCTTGGTTATCTGAATATTCCTGTTAAAACGAATATTCCCCGACCAATCGAATATTATATAACAACTTGCGTACTTTGCAAAATTTATAAATATTACCCACAACTATAACATTATCAAATTTACTCCATAATATTCAAAAATGATATTTATAGAAAATTCATCTTTATTTATAAATGTTGGGGTCTTACATAATTACTGTCAAGTCTTATTTTATTTAATTATATGTATTTCAATTCTTAAATGCACAACTCCAAATAATGCAAATTAGAAACTCCTTTCTAATTTCATTCTACCTTGGCCAAGGATTACTGAGTTGTCATTTATCGAATCACATAGGACATTCTCTTCTTTTACTAGAAGCGGTAGATTCTTTGTTGATCATTTATTATCTCTATGTACAACTTATTACACCCAAGCATACCCTTTGATATACCTTAAGTGTCTTAAGGGACATGTCAAAGTACAACTCATCATACACAAGATAATATGATGATCTCAAGTCTAAAGATCACTTGTACTACTATCACTACATGAATTCCTATTGATAGACAAGTAAAACTCCATTAAACAATCCTTAACGAGCCACGTTCAGTGAACTTATTCTCCAATATGCACCTACATACTTGTTTTAGTGTCTCCACACAAATGATAATAAAATTAATCATTCTTATCCAATGAGCAAGCAAGATATGTACTAATCTATCCGAATTCACTAATCCCCTTTTTAGTAATCCAAAGATTGGGAACAATTTTAGTTTGTGAGATATCTAAGAATTTAGATCTCATTAGCATAATCATCATCATGATTCTAAAAGTATTGCTCAAAACTATAGGTCTATCACATATTATAAAACAACACCATGATGATAAATTAAAAGCCTTTAATTAAACAATTCTTATATTAATAAATGAATAAGATTGTTACAAAGTATATGCTTTGTCAACAAATATGATTAACTTGTGTGCATACTATTTAACAAGAGTGACACTCAGGGGAACAAGACGAACATGAAGACTATTGGTCTGATTAGATCGTGAATTGATCAAAGTGTGTTTCATTATATTGCCATGGAAACTAAAACCTATGCTCTTAGATAGAAATTAGAGTCCATATACGAAAAAGAAGATCGTGCAGAATAAAGTTTTATTGATTAGAAAGTTTGTGAATTCTATGTTCAAGGATGAAAACTCTATTGCAAAACACTTGAGTAAATTTCAGAATTTGATAAATCAGTTAAGTACGATAAAAATGATTATTGATGATGAGATGCATGCTTTGTTGTTGTTGAGTTCTTTGCCTGATAGAACGAAGACGTTAATTGTGTCATTAAGTAACTTCGCTCGCAATGGTACGTTGACTATAGATACAGTCAAGTATAGTTTTTTCAATGAAAAACAGAGGCGAAGAGATACAATAGTAACTAGTGCTAAGTCAAAAGTTTTTGTCGCGCAAAGTAAGAGCAAAATATAGAGGGGGGAGATCTCCTGAAGATGACAAAATCTAAGGGAAAGTCAAGAGATAGAAAAGAAGTAATTTATTTTCACTGCCAGAAACCAGGTCGCATAAGGCGAGAGTGCATATTTTAAAGAAGGAGCACTCTAAGAAAAAAGATGAGGATAATGACTCGATTGTATATTTATCAGAAGTTGATGTAACCATTGTTTGTGATGGTAAACCTAAGTGTCATGTTAATGATTGGTGATTGATTCATGTGCTTCATTCTATGGTATTTCACATGGTGAGATCTTCACATCTTACACTAGTGGTGATTTTTGGCTATGTTCGGATGGGAACAGAAGTGCATCCAAGATTAACAACATTGGAGATATTTCTTTAGAGACTAACAGTGGTTGCAGGTTGATACTTTCAGGAATAAGCATGTGAATGTTATTCCTATTTACATATGATTTGATTATGATATATATGAATGAATATGCAAGTATGCTTGCATTTAGAAAAGATATAAAGTCCTTTGATAGATAATAGAAACATGTGTACAATGACTTAGAATGAATTGATCAAGTATGTTAGGTTGATCCTACATAAGCAAAATAGCTTTGTAAAAACCTTAAAAAGAAATGATGTACAAGGACTATAAACATAGAAAGATCAAACATGTTAGGTTGATCTTATGATGTAATAGATAAGCTTGTCTGATCGTCGAGCATTGCACCAGGTTAAATAGTACGCCGGGAGAGAGACGAGGAGAGGATCGTAGTAATGTCGAGGAGAACTTCCTCGGTAGTAGTCTGTCTGAGGAAGTCATGTTCGAAATCGTAGAGACAACCTTTTGCCTTTATGAGCCGAGAGTATCTGTGGGAAGCTAAGTCAAGAATCGTAGACTACACTCGTAGTCGTAGAGTCTCATCGATCATATCGAGGCGTAGATCGTGAGTCGAGCAAGATCGGATAAAGACAACAAACACAACGATGCATATTGTAAAGTGTCAAGATCTGATCTCGGAGTCGTAGTGTACGCGCGACCAAAGTTGAATCGTAGAGTCTGAGAACTAAGGCCTCAAAAGATGTGCTCATAATGCCAAGGCAGAATCGTAGAGCAAATACGATTCTCAACGAATGATCACTCCCAGAATATCCAAAGGAATGAAGCCTCTGGTTAGCACTGCAAAGATACATTTCATCATGAAGGAAACTAGAGAGGACTCAGCAAATGGTATGCAAGCTAACAGAAGATCTAAGCACCAACCCAATCAACATCAAAATTGAGTTGTGAAGCCATTCGAGATGAAGTCTTCCACAAGGAGATCAGAAGAAGACTTCAAGATGGCGACTAAGAAAAGTCAATAAATCTGATGGTATCAAGCGAAGAGAAGACAACGATCTTGGAAGCTACCAGTATCGTAGTGTTTTCCAAACAAAGAAAGAACTGATGGAGTGCATACAGAGATACTGGACAGCTTCTGAAGAACAAGGCTAAAGTGATTAAGCATTGGGTCAATCCATTGATGAAAAGTGAACGGGAGATCACAAAGAGAAAGCGAGCTGGACACGCCACATATCTGAAGTGTCTTGCTATTCAAAAGGGGCTAAAACAAAGAAGTCAAGCCATCCGTATCTGAGAGCTGTTGAGGCAAACAGAAGTGTTGAAGCATTGCACAAAAGAAGGAAGAGGTGTTCTACATTGAAGATCCAATCAACACTCTTCCAGATCGTAGTGTTGCCTCTACTAGTCAACAAGACACTACAATCAGGTCCATGAAGACATGCATCAGAATCGTAGAGTTCGAACAATGAAGACTGAAGCATTGGCAACGGTTCAATCTGAAAGATAATATTCGGACAAGAGCTTATTGAGAGCATCGATGCAAAAGGACAACCTCTGATCTAGAAATCAGAAGGAGGAAATAAAGTCTTCGACTTGCCCAAGGCATAAAAGTGACATCTCTGATGGGGTAGGTGAAACGATGAGATGCGATTAATCGAGGAAAAGTAAGACATGTCACATCTGCAATCTACCTCAGTCAACTCGAGATCTGTGAAGATATTTGAATTGCTTTCAACGGCTACTTTCCAACAGAAGGATTGGGCAGGAGTATAAATCAGCAAGAGCTTCAAAGATCGAGGGTTGCTAGAGTTGCCGTTTTTGGAGTAACAGTGGACTGTACTGAACCATATGAGATAGTGAGTCCGAAGGCTCACTCTACGATCCACCAAGAACAATGAGAGTCAGACAAAGAAAGATGTAGAAGTGAGAGTTCTACTACATGAAGAGTGTTCTGAACTGCCGAGAGAAAGAAGAGCAACATGTCATCTTCAATGTCCATCATGGGAAGACTCTAAGTACAAGAGAGAAGAGCCTATAGTCATCTTAGCAAGTCCATCATGAGAAGGCATCAAGTATCAAGAAAGGAGATCATAAACGTTATCATGGTGGCAATCATGAGAAAATTTTTAAGTACTTAACAGAAGAGCTTACAGTCATATTGGAAACCTATCATGTGCAGCCATCACGTATCAAGAGGAATGATGTGACGCCCCCAAAATAGGTATACATCACCCATCTTGAGTCCCTAAATACATGGTACAGAATACAAATACAAACTTAATTATACAACAATCGTGCAAAATACGACATAACATAGCTGAGAGTTTTAATAAGAATATTGTCATCTAGACAATATCCACACTCAATGGTGTCCTCAATACATTTATTATCACACTATTTCATAGAATAGTGAGGACTACTAATGCAACCATCTGGACTGTCAATCAATTCCCCAACTCGTCCCAGCTATATTCTCATTTCCTGAAGAGAACAATGAAAGAAAGGGTGAGCTCAACTAGCCCAGTAAGAAATATTATGACTAAGATAATGCAGAATAAATTATCCTTAGCCTTCAATAGTTTAACAACTGATAGAATATAATAGACAACAAGTTTTAGATCAACAACTGCAGCGGAATAAGCAATCCATTAGAAGAGTCAATTAGAGCATAAAATCTACTATCTTCTATAATTTTTAAAAAATTTATTATAAATTTTATCGCTGAGACTCAGCTTAATAAATAATCCACATCATTAAATTATCTCTACACTACATGCCAAGGATATTCTTTAGTATCACGACCATAAATTATCCATGCACTACGGGCCAAAGATAATCGTGTTTTTATCAACGGTTCTGATCATGCCATAAAATAATTCATCTTTTCACCCTTAGCCGAAGAGAATCCATAGCCATAATCATACCACAAACTATCCATCAACCTTACTAGACCAATGAGGACTTTTTCCACATTATTTATAACATTACGGTCATGATTATACCGAATAATCCCTGGTCATAATCATACCAAGTCCATCTATGCACTACAGGCCACAGATGACTTTCAACATAATATAAGCATGAGGATGATGACAATTCAATAAAACAACTTCAAGAATAAATTTTAAAGATTTATAAGTTAATTTATCCTGAACTCAATAACGTCCAAATTGTCAACATGATACTGCTTTGTGGAGTAAAATTCAAGAATGCTCAGGAGAATATTTCCGTGAAGAGATATTGGATGAAGCGCAAATATTCAGGATATTCTACTAATTTCATGGAGTATAGAAGCCAAAACTTTAACCAACCGAGTATAATAGAATATATGAAGCGCAAATAGATTTTCGCCGCTATCACGGAATCCACGTGAAACAGATCATTTCCACAAGTTACTAAGGAATGAATACAAAGGATCATTCACCATGCATGCGGTAATCCACATGGACATGTTATTCCAACAAAATAATAAAGAATGGAACCAGGTCATGCGTAATCCGCACCGACAGGATATTCCAATAGAATAATAAAGAATAGAATAGAACTAGGTCATGCGTAATCCGCACAGACATGATGTTCCAACAGAATAATAAATAATAGAACCAGGTCATGCGTAATCCACACAGACAGGATGTTCCAACAAAATAATAAAGAGTGGAACCAGGTCATGCGTAATCCGCACAGACAGGATGTCCCAACAGAATAATTAAGAATGGAATAACAACAGAATTCACCAGGCATGCGATAGATCGCACATACAGGTTATTCCAACAAAATAATAAAGAATAGAATAACAACCCTTACGAGTACTGAAAGAAAATAACTCTTTTCATGAATACGAAAGAATAATACCCCTTACCTTAAAAAGAAGAGTATTCCGACGGGTAGGGCGGGGATATACTTGAAGAAAACTTGCACTATTTTTTACGCTCAAAACTTTCTTAAACTCTAAAGAAATGCGCTCAAGATTATAGAAGAAGAATTCTCTGAATTTTTGGTGTGTTTTTCAATTCTAACTAAGCATCCTATTTATAGGAGAATAGAAAGGATACTATGAAATAAAATATAATATATTCTATTTATAATTATATAATAAAACAAAATTTATAAAATATATATATATATATATATATATATATATATTATTTAAAATCTAATAAAACAAATAACTTTATAAAAGGATTACATTTTATATAAAAAAGATTTTAGTATCTGAAACACTATGCATGCACTATGCAAACACTATGCATAATAAAATAAAATATATTCTATTTATAATCAAATAAAACAAAACATTATAAAAAGTATTACATTTTATATAAAAAAGTTTTACATTTTATTATATTTATAATAATAATAAAATAAAATTTATATATATATATATATATATATATAAACTTTCCTGACTCCCCAAACGATTAGATTTCCAAAGTCACACGTGGGCCCCACATTTCCCCCCCACTAAAATACTGAAAAATTTTCTACCAATTATTTTGAAAATGGATAAATGGGGGTCCAAAAATACAACAAATACCTCATAAAAAATCACCTCAATATTTTTAACAACATTTATTAATATTATTATAACTCATAATATTAACAACCAGCTCGTTCCCAGGAAAAAAGGGGTTTTCTAATAAGAATTTCTCCCTATTGGCGCGTAATTAGGTAACCAAACCTCTCCTTGACAGAACTTCTAGACATCGTTAATATTGTAAATAATAATATTAATATCTTTGTTGTCTCAATTATTGATTTAATAATATATAAATATTGACAATAATTAAATCAAATAACGTGAGATACTATGTAGCAATAATTGAACAAAACTGAGTGACTTCTCATATAAGCATCAATAATCAATACCGCAGTGCTACTACGCAACGACCACAGCGTTATTCTTGTACTTTTACTCTACCGAGTAGTTCAACATTTTTAACGGTAAAACTTACGCCGTTATTTTCATAAAAATATTTTTGTCGTTTTCTCAATCTGACAATAATTTCGTTGTGGGGTCCACTAATGATTGTACTGTCGTACTGATATTCCCCAACAAATAGAATATTCCTCGACTAATCGAATATTATACAAAAACTTGCATACTTTTCAAAATTTATAAATATTACCCACAACTATAACATTATCTCAAATCCACACCATAATTTTGAAAAAAATATTTCGAGAAAATTAAATCTTTATTCTTAAAATTTGGGATTTTATAAATGATCTTCAAGGTAGTTCATCAAGGGATCATCAGAGGAGGTTGAGTAACTGAAGAAGCTGAGTATCATGCAACACTCAACTGCTCTTCAAGGATGATCACGCCAAGCTGCTAAGTACAAAAGATGTTCAAAGTATAAAGACATCTTAACAGCTCAGCACCAACTCCAACAAACAAACAATTAACTCAACAACAAGAAGCCAAGGCCTGAGCGGTCCTTGTCCGGAGGGACTAAATGAAGTTCCAAGCCTACTAGGCTTGAAGAGTTCCTAGGGAACTAGAGAAGTTCTAAGGCTGCTGGCCTTGAAGAGTTCTTAGTGAACTCAAGTCCCAAGTGTCAGCGGCCTTGAAGGAATCGTAGTGATTCGGTCTTGCCCTTCTTGGTGGAAATCCTACTAGTTGAAAGCAGAAGAGTGGATTAGGAGCTTGAGTCTCTGAACCACTTAAAACCCCTTGTGTCTTTTACTTTATGTCATTTACATTATGTACATTAACTGCTATAACTGCTATGTATATTTTAACTGCTTACCAATGAACTAACTCTACGAACAATGTATGTATGATTATGAATATATCAATGAAGGGATCTGTTACTTATTCCATTTGTGTTTGAAAAGATTCTTATGTTTGTCATATATGCTAAATAATTAGCAATACAAAATAAACCGTAAAAGTATTTGAAATTATAAAAGATCTATTCAATCCCCCTTACAGATCTATTGTGCTCTCTGGGAACTAACAATTGGTATCAGAGCAGGTTCTCATGCTATATTCAAAAGCTAATCGCTTTGAGTCTGATCCCAGGCACAAACATTGTTTTAAACTTAGTTTAGTAGTAAGTTACTTATTATATGCAGATGAGCACACATGTTGGAAACATTGTGTGCAGGTAAATATGTATATACACCTGAAGCTGCTCAGATTTGTCCATGTTCTGGAGTATTATATCAACAAGACCAATCCTTGCCTGTAGTCAATCTTGTAGTCTGAAGACCAGACGAGATAGCCCAAGAGACATCAACAACAAAGAGTCAAACATCCACCAGCCTGAAAGATGAAAAGGCAATACATGCTAAGAAATGCTTATCCAGAAAAGAAAGAAGATCTTCTCAAGCATGCGTCTAGCCAACTAACAGCTGGGTGCAAACTTTGTGTATTGAAGGATGTCAAAGAACTAAAGATGCTGAGATTCTCCTAGCATGCATCTTCAAGACCACGACTGATTGATTAAAGGCCAACAAGAGTAACAAGCTGTCAGGAGCAAATATGAAGCTATACACATCAATGCCTAAACTCAGTATATTAAAGATAAATGACTGTTAAGAAACTGACAATAAAAAGGTACGGTTCCTCACTATTATAAATGTGTACATCATGAATGCACCTCCTTATGAACTATAACAATATTCTGTCAAGGAGTCATAATCTACCTAAAAAGGTGAAGAGAGAAAGCACCCTGAGGTTGGAAACTCAAATGCTTATAAACTTTCTCTCCATCCAAGTTTTAGGTTGAAGATAACATCTTGAAGGAAATATGAAATGGGTCATAAGAGCATCACAAGTTAAATTAATTTTATGAGAAGTAATCTTTGTTGATGGGTTAGTATGTATGTACAAACCTATGTTCTAAGTGTTTGATAACACACAGAGTATGATCAGTTCTACAAGAGTATCTTGATGATTTATAGAAACTGATCACCTCCATGAATCAACTAGATACACCTAAATCGTAAAGTTGATTCTCACTCTGTGAATACTTAAACCTTGTGAACATAGCCCTGCAAATGATGAAACCATCAAAGAAAAAGAGTGTGTTTTTAAATTAATGAATCTTACACACACTCACCATCATGCATCTCAAAATGTATTATCTAAAACTAGTTGCATGCATGAATATGACTGTTGGTGATAAATGTGATGATTATCTAAATATGAGGAACATGGGTTTAGAAAACTAACCTAGGAGGACCCATTTAATTGTGGGTACCAAAAATAGAAAAGTATCTAACCTGCAGGTACTTGGTCTGTCTGACCACACTAAGGAATGCTGAAGCAGAAGACTTTAGTCAAGAAGACTCAACCAAAAGAAGGCTAAGGACTGTTCAGAAATGATTCTGATAAAATTCCTATATGTCCAAGCCTGCCATTGAAGACCCGCTGAGCTAACCTGAACGAAGCTCATATGGCTGCTAATCTGTATATGAAAGCAGGCCATGCAACCAAAGATGAAAAGGGCCTTATCTGCTCAAATCAGGCAAAGCATGCTATATGAGAAGAATCCTCAAGGAAGCTCACATCAATGGATCATCAAGCATCAGTCAAGAGGAACTCATTATGGGAGGAGAACTTCACACGCACATGATTGTCAAAGAAGACTACGTTCGTAGTGCTATGTCAAATGATCATAGAGTGATCAGTCCTGAAAACATCCATGCCTACGATACAAGGAGATCTAAGTGATAATGGTGATTCGAGTCAGAAGGAGATATGCAAGGCTGCCTTCAAATGAACCTAAAGAAAAGGGAATCACATCTATCTGAGAAGACATCATCAACCATTGGGAGCAATGATCTGTTGAGGAACAACAACACTGAGATATACTATGAAGCAATGTACCAGCTACAAAGTCCCAAAACTTTATGGCTGATGAACCAAATAAAGATCCATAGTTAGTAGGAACGTCTCAAAATGTACTACTGATAACTTATAAGCCACCTGACTTAAAATCGTGGAGTGCTCACGATCAAACATCCGACCGTAGTTTAAGAGCAGTAGGACACCACGATTACAACAAATGAAATTATCCAAAGTTAGTAGAGGACCTCCCCACCAGAAAAGGTTAAATGAGATATCATTGCAAATCACTTCTAAAGTATTTCATCTGGAAAGCGTCTCAGGGACAAACCTGACTCTTAGTTCACTCTAAGAGGTTGGCCCTTCCTGAGATACCTTGATCCAGAAGGAATGCTTAGTAAAGTTCATCTCAAGGACCAAGTCAGTCAACGATCATAGAGTCGAGGTTGAAGAGAACTCCACGATCGCAGTGCAACCTCAGCGATCGTAGAAGCAGACTCGATGATCGCAGTCCTACCAGAGGATACTTCAGTTCACAAGGAGCTTGGAAAATGGAAAAATTGCTCAACCGTTCAGATTATGAGAAGATAAGTTTGAATATATCAGTGATCAAGCTATGCTGCATCAAGATGTGGATTAATGTCAAAACCATCCACTGCAGCATCTCTTAAAAATTGATCGTTGAGTCAACAAAGGAAAATGTAGAGTCCATAGCTGCCTTACCATACTACTCTATAAACCAAAGAGGTCAATGGTCAATCCACGTCAATTAAACGTCTACTCTTCTGAAAGAAATATCTAAATGAAAAGTAATGGGGAGTTACAGCTCATTACTAGACATCGTGCAACCAATGGTTGGTTGACACATCACTGATTTTGCAGAGTTAGAAGGAACTGCCATTAAGACAAATTGAAAACCTGCAACCAGTTATCAGAAACCATCGAACCTTTCACCCTCCCATTTTCAAACCCTAGAATCCTCTCCAAAAGACAAAATCAGTTAACTCTCCAGAGCCCTACCCAAATCACAGCCATCTCTCATAACTCCTTTGAATCAAATACCCATATACTTTGAACTCTTCAAATGGCAGAATGACGAGTTATAACAGGAATCCAACTCGGCTTTAAAAAGTTCGAAGAATCAGAAACGAAGTTTAAGGATATACTTGAGCTCGTAAAGAAGGCTGGGTTCTCTGAGTGCTTGGAGGCAGACACTCCAGTCTACACAGAGTTAGTGAAGCAGTTCTATTCAAATGCTTCGATAAATTCTGGGCTTCTGACCACGAAGGTGAAAGGATCAAGTCTGAAGATAAGAGCTTCAGACATCAATCAATGCCTAGGGTTTCCCAACAAAGGTCTGATAAACTTGGATGAAGTATGTGACGCCCCCAAAATAGGTCCATTCCATCCAACCCATTCTGAGTCGCCAAATACATGGTACAGAAATAACTACAACTTTATTATTACAACATATAAACTGTGAGTTTAAATACAGATATTGCCATCTAGACAATATCCACACGCAAATAAATCCCCATCATAATTATTGATACATTATTTTACAAAAATGGTGAGGACTACTAAACAACTCTCTCTAGAACCTTCATTCCATACCCCGACTAGTACTCGCTACATTCTCGCTTCCTGAGAAGAAAAATGGAACAACAAGGAAAAGGGTGAGCTCAACTAGCCCGAAGAAGAATATTATGACTAAGATAATATACAACAAATTATCGTTAGTCTCCAACAGGAAAAATCTAATAGAATACAATAGACAACAAATTTTAAATCAATATTCACAGTATGAAATAATAATTCATTAGAAGAGTTAAGTAGAGAGTGTAAACTACTATCTTACTATATATGAATTTAAAAGTTCATCGTCGATATTTTATCCTGTAACATCAATCAATATATATCTCGGAATCAAATATTCATCTTTGCACTACTGTGCCAAAGATATTCATCGATTAATCATGTTCATCTAAACACTGCTTCATCTTTTTGCACTGGGCGAAGATATTCATCGAAAATCATTCATCTTTGCACTACTGAATCAAAGATATTCCATAATATCATCATTTAAGATCAAGATGATGAAAATATTTTTAAAGAAACGAATCCAAAGAAACAAAATGACAAGGATTAAGGATTAAGGATTAGTACTTTGTTTTATTCACGTCCAAAAATACCTCAAAAATAATCGCGATGGTGTAAAATTCAAGAATGATCAAAACATGGATACAATCAAAGCTAGTATCCGAATAGATATTTTGGACAAAAAGAAGAAATTTTATTTTTCTATGAATAATAGTCAGATCGTGAATAGTCTTAGTATCGTGAATAGTAACTCAAACACCAAAAGATAGAAATTCCATAAAAAAACATCTTCACGCTTCATGAATAGTACTACGTGAATAGTAACTTCGTGAATAGTAACTCATGAATAGTAACTCGTGAATAGTAACTCATGAATAAGAACCCCAGACATGAAAAAGTTCCAAATTTGATAAAAAGTTCCAACCAATATTTCAAAGATAATGATATTGAAGAAATAATATCATTTGAGAAGAAAATAACATCCCTTACCTCGAAAGACAATACTTAGTTGAAACAGGATATAGGCTATGACTTGAACTTGCAAGTATAGAAATACTCAAAGTATACTCAAAATACTCACAAGAATACGCTCGATAATATAGAGAGAAAACTTCGATTTACGGTGTGATTTTCAATTCTAACCTAAGCACCCTATTTATAGGAAATTGCTTAGAACACCAAAGCGAAAAATTTAATATAATAATAATATATTATATATATATTCCTCGCCAACCAAGACTCCTGAAATCAGCATGTTTACAACACATGGGGGCCAACTAAAACAATAAAAACATTTTTGTTGATATAAATAATTAAAACTTCCAAAAATCAATTATTTGAAGTTTTGAACTTCAATAATTCATAATAAATAGCCCTTTCATCAGAAAATTCGAATATTGCGAGTTTTTATAGGAAATTCAATTCTCTACAACTTTACAAAAGAAAGTTTTTCCAAATTCCAAATAGAAATTGACCGAAATCCACAAACGGGCGATTTTACAGGCTATAATCAAATTTTAGTCAATAAATGGGGTCCACCGACATGTTTAACATGTTTTAAACATTTATTGCAACAAAAATACTCTTCCTCCTCGTATACTCAAATATCCCACATTCGTTGTAAAAATATCACCGTTAATATATTATTAAAATAATATATTAAAATGAATTATTTTATCGTAAAAGATAAAATATTAATTTTCAACAATTGTCATTTTAAAATTTTCTCCATCTATATCCACATAAAATCAATATTTTCCTCATCATATGAATCAATAATTAATTATTCACAAATAATATTACGAGAATCACAATATTTGACAACCAGTGCGGTTCCCGAAGAAAGGGGGCTTTCGATAAGAATTTCTCCTTCTTCTTGCGTGCGCAATTAGGTGACCAAACCTCTCCTTGAGATGTAACTTTCTAGACATTGCCAATAATGTTATCTAATAATATTATTCGGATAATATGAATTATTGCTTCGATAATAAAAAATAATTGTGTAATGACAATTATTGAAACAACAATGAATATAAAATATCAATGCAATAATTATTGAATCAATAAAATAAAATCTTTGAATATTAATTACTATAACAATTATTGAGTAGTGCCTTCTTACGTAAGAATCAATAATTGGTGCAATACCGTGTCTTTCTTGTTCAATAACGCCGTATTAGTGTGTTTTAACCACCGGAATATTCCAACAAGATTAATGGTAACAACTACGCCAGTTATTTATAAACAACTTATATTTGTCGTTTTCTTCATCCAATCGCTTTTCGTTATGGGCCCCACAAAAGCTATGCTTGTTGTCGTGCATTTAATATTCCCCGACATCAAGAATATTCCACGACCAAACGAATATTCCCCAACAACAATGAATATTTTATAACCACTTGCTTATTCAAATATTTGCGTATTTTACCCATAACTATCCACATTAATCAAATCAACCCTTACTATTTCAAAATAATAAATAGAAGAAAATAAATTTCATTTATTAATAATTTGGGGTCTTACAACCTCCCTCCTTATGAAATTTAAATCCTCGAAATTAACGTGACGTACTGGTATTTCGAAAAGATGAGAATACCTCGCTTTCATTTTCGTTTCCAACTCCCGTGTCATTTCCTCAATAGCATGGTTTCTCCATGAAAACTTTAACTTGTGGTATAACCTCGATGCATAGGACATGTTCTTTCTATCCAAGATCTTGACAGTACCTCCTCGTGCGTTAAGTCTTCTACTATCTCGTCCCGGTTCTAACTCAATGACGTGGTTGAATTCGTCCACATATTTACGTAACATCGATACGTGAAAAACTTTATGAACACGCGTCATACACTCAGCGGTAAAAACGAGTCTATAGGCCACGCCCTATTCGATCGAGAATTTCAAATGGATTAATAAATCGAAGGTTTAAGCTTTCCTCACCTCACCGATTCTCGCTTTTGAAATAACAACTTCTTGCACCTCCTTCTTCAAATTTATCACTCTTAGATGTAGCTTGAATGACTTTAACTTTATCGATTAAAGTCGATTATACTCGTATATCATCATTTGGGTAAATAGAGTTTTCATCTCCATCTCTATTATTTGTAAATTATTCAAATGAGTCTTTGACAATATCGTACTCAGTACTTGTATACGATCTTCTACTCAACACGTCGGCTACCACGTTAAACTTTTCCAGATGGCATGGTCGAAACATGTCTTTGAAATGAGTCTCCTCTTGAGTTCTTGAAGCTTTTCCCACATTCCTTGCTCCATTTTGAATTTTGTATCTCTACGAGTCACCGCGTTAATGGAATAGCTATTCGAGAATATCCTTCAACGAATCTCCGATAATAACCAACTAAGCCTGAAAGCTACGTATTTCGATTACCGACTTAGGTTGTTCTCAATCTGTGACTCATATCCCAACCTTGGATAAGCGTTACAATGACACCTATCGGTTTACTATCGCATCGAATATGGTGTCCCCTACGGAGAATCTGCTTTAGGTGAATTCCACAAAGGAAGTCATAAGATAAAGGCTCGGTACCAAATTCTATAGTTGAATTTTTAACTCTGAAGTTCAATAGGAGCCATTCGATATGAGATTTTAGAAATGAGTTTTGTCTGGGGTTCAAAGTCGATACAAAATTTAATATCGATCTTTGGGAGTAAACCAAGAAATTCTTGAGAAATACGTCGGAAAAATCAATAACAACAGAATATTATTCAAATCGGCGTGTCTTTATTCAAATCCATAACATGGACTAAGAAAACTTGACATCCATAATAAACGAATGACTTCATGGCTTGATATGAAAATGTTTGACTACAATGGTTTGATTGCTTGAATTGAGTAACGAGTTGCTTAGGAATATGAAAACTAACAACCTTACGAAAGTAATCAATTTCGGCGTGATGAGTAGTTAACCTTAAAATCACATCAAAAGCAAATATCTCTATAGAAATAAGGTTAACGGTAATGTGATAGTGCCAACTTTGAATCAAGCAAGATTTCTAAACAACGGATGTAATGAAAGTTTCTCCTAACGGATTCTCCATAAATAGGTCAAAGTCTAATTTCTCCGTAGTCAAGTTCAAACGTTGGCGCAAGCAAGAGAGATAAAAGAATGGGTAAAATCGGGTATCTAGTAAGGTATAAACTTCGCAAGAATTTATAATTAACTAACCCGTGCTAACTTTATTCGGGTTCCTCGCATTTTATTGGAATCCACGACAAACGCTCTTCCGAACCGTTGACTTTGACTTTTACGGGACATCCTTTTGAGTCACCATTCACCGGGGATGGGTTTCGATATCGTCTGATCTCGAGCGATATGTCCTTCTTTTCCACAATTATAGCATACCTTAAAGCTGTTGTGGGCGCTTTGGTGATATGTCCCTCTTTTCCGCATTTGTAACATATCGATCGATGGTCTTTCTCCTCCCTTGAACCCGGTTACTCTTGGGCGGCGTCTTCACATGGTCGTTGTTGAATCTCCTCTTTTAAAATCTCCTCCCACTCGCTTCTATTTTCATGGCCACGATTACCACCGTAGTGGTTACCGCCTTTGTCCGTATTCTTCTTTCTCATTTGGTTATCGTTATTACGATGACTCGCTATCTTGATAAGATCCTCGTTATGGTCCCTCGGTTGAACGTACTCGTTATCTCGCTCTAACAACCGAGCCTGCTGACAACATCTGAATAGAGAAAATTTATGAGAAATGAGATCTTGGCGTATCTTAGGGTTTCAAACCTCTCGAAACATCCGCGTCATACGTTCCTCATTCTCCACCAAATGAGGTGCAAACTCGATAACTCCGCGAACTTCGCCCTCGTCTTTGGGACACTTGTCATGTTATTACGCTCCGGTCTAATAAACTCCACTTCCTTTATATGACGAATACTTTCGTGGAAGTACTTGTCATTGAACTGCTTATGAAATGTCTCCCATGACATCTTTGAGTGCGGTGGATGGAGTACGCTTCATAGATTCCCACCAGTAATCTGCCTCGCCACGGAACATAAAGGTAGCGAATGGAACTTTTTGTTCCTCCGTGCATCCCAAGACATCGAATATCTTGGTAATTTGTTTGACCCACGTCTCCGCCTTAATCGGATCCGGCTTTCCCAGTGCGGTGGTCCCAACTCTTTGAACTGCTTGGCTTTGACCACCCGTGAATTGCTATCATTTCCTCCTCAGATTTTGAACACGAGTCTCCTCGTCTCGATTTTGCATGAATCTGCAAAAAGCTTCTAAACATCCCCTCGCTCATCATCTTTTTCGATTGGTGTTGTTCACGGAGGTACATTGCCGACTTGTTGCACGTTCTCCTCGTTGGTAAAATACATGCATCTCCACGGTCTCATTTACTCCATCGAGATATATTCTCGATCGACATTCTCAAATCTTGTCATAAAACAAGGGTTAATTAAGGAAATCAATATATCGCATAATATCCCTATATACTTGACCAACTAACAAATAAGCTTAGGTAGGACACACACTAGCGAAGGATTTACTCGTCTCTCCCTCCTAGTTCTATTCCCCGATCTACGCCAGAGATCATATCCTAAGCTCGATACCAACCGTGGCGCCCCCAAAATAGGTCCATTCCATCCAACCCATTCTCGAGTCGCCAAATACATGGTACGTAAATAACTACAACTTTATCATTACAACATATAAATCGTGAGTTTAAATACGAGATATTGCCATCTAGACAATATCCACACGCAAATAAATCCCCATCATAATTATTGATACATTATTTTACAAAAATGGTGAGGACTACTAAACAACTCTCTAGAAACCTTCATTCCATACCCCAATAATAGTACTCGCTTACATTCTCGCCTCCCGAGAAGAAAAAAATGGAACAACAAGGAAAAGGGTGAGCTCAACTAGCCCAGTAAAGAATATTATGACTAAGATAATATACAACAAATTATCGTTAGTCTCCAACAGGGAAAAATCTAATAGAATACAATAGACAATAAATTTTAAATCAATATTCGCAATGTGAAATAATAATTCATTAGAAGAGTTAAGTAGAGAGTGTAAACTACTATCTTCTATATATGAATTTAAAAGTTCATCGTCGATATTTTATCCCTGTAACATCAATCAATAAATATCTGGAATCAAATATTCATCTTTGCACTACGAGCCCAAAGATATTCATCGATTGGTCATGTTCATCTAAACACTGCTCATCTTTGCACTACGGGCCAAAGATATTCATCGAAAATCATTCATCTTTTGCCTACGGGCCAAAGATATTCCATAATATCATCATTTAAGATGAAGATGATGAAAAATATTTTTAAAGAAACGAATCCAGTGAAACAAAATGACAAGGATTAAGGATTAAGGATTCGTACTTTGTTTTATTCACGTCCAAAAATACCTCAAAAATAATCGCGATGGTGTAAAATTCAAGAATGATCAAAACATGGATACAATCAAAGCTAGTATCCGAATAATAGATATTTTGGACCAAAAGAAGAAATTTTATTTTTTGGTGAATAGTCTTGAGATATCGTGAATAGTCTTGGTATCACGTGAATAAAGAACTCAGACACCAAAAGATAGAAATTCCACAAAAAAACATCTTCACGCTTCATGAATAGTACTACGTGAATAAGAACTCGTGAATAGTAACTCATGAATAGTAACTCGTGAATAGTAACTCATGAATAGTAACCCCGACATGAAAAAGTTTCAAATTTGATAAAAAGTTCCAACCAATATTTCAGCATAATGATATTGAAGAAATAATATCATTTGAGAAGAAAATAACATCCCTTACCTCGAAAGACAGTACTTCTAGTTGAAACACCGGATATAGGCTATGACTTGAACTTGCACCGTATATCAATACTCAAAGTATACTCAAAATACTCACAAGAATACGCTCGATAATATAGAGAGAAAACTTGAGTTTACGGTGTGATTTTCAATTCTAACCTAAAGCACCCTATTTATAGAAATTGCTTAGAACACCAAAGCGAAAATTTAATATAATAATAATATATTATATATATATTCCTCGCCAACCAAGACTCTTGAAATTAGCATGTTTACAACACATGGGGGCCAACTAAAACAATAAAAACGTTTTTGTTGATATAAATAATTAAAACTTCCAAAAATCAATTATTTGAGACTTGAACTTCAATAATTCATAATAAATAGCCCTTTCATCGAGAAAATTTGAATATCGCGAGTTTTATAGGAAATTCAATTCTCTACAACTTTACGTAAGAAAGGTTTTCCAAATTCCAAATAGAAATTGGCCGAAATCCACAAACAGGCGATTTTACGGTGCTATAATCAAATTTCGATCAATAAATGGGGTCCATGACATGTTTAACATGTTTTAAACATTTATTGCAACAAAAATACTCTTCCTCCTCGTATACTCATATATCCCACATTAAGTTGTAAAAATATCACCGAATTAATATATTATTAAAATAATATATTTAAATGAATTATTTTATCAGAAAAAGATAAAATATTAATTTTCAACAATTGTCATTTTAAAATTTTTCTCCATCTATATCCACATAAAATCAATATTTTCCTCATCATATGAATCAATAATTAATTATTCACAAATAATATTACGAGAATCACAATATATCGACAACCGCGGCCCTGTGGAAAGAGGGGCTTTCCAATAAGAATTTCTCCTTCTTGGCAGCGCAATTAGGTGACCAAACTTCTCCTTAGACGAACTTTCTAGACATTGCCAATAATGTTATCTAATAATATTATTCAGATAATATGAATTATTGCTTCGATAATAAAAATACTTGTGTAATGACAATTATTGAAATAACAATGAATATAAAATATCAATGCAACAATTATTGAATCAATAAAATAAAATACCGAAGCGAATTACTTTGTAACAATTATTGAGTAGTGCCTTCTTACGTAAGAATCAATAATTGGTGCAATATCGTAATCTTCTTGTTCAACAACGCCAGTATTAGTGTGTTTTAACCACCGGGTATTCCAACAAAGATATACTTGAATAACAACGCCAAGTTATTTATAAACAACTTATATTTGTCATTTTCTTCATCCAATCGCTTTCCGTTATGGGCCCCACAAAAGATCTATGGCTAAATGCATTTAATATTCCCCGACATCAAGAATATTCCACGACCAAACGAATATTCTCAACAACAATGAATATTTTATAACCACTTGCTTATTCGAAATATTTGCGTATTTTACCCATAACTATCCACGTTAATCAAATCAACCCTTACTATTTCAAAATAATAAATAGAAGAAAAATAAATTTCATTTATTAATAATTTGGGGTCTTACAAAGTAGACATTGAAGAAGACAAGAGGCTAATGCGGTACCAGAGGAAGTCTAATCTAAAGGACATAAAGAAGAAGGAGTTTCCAGAGGAATACGAGTTCCTTGCTGAAATAGTTGGAAAATGCATACTATGCAAGGACACTGCACATGACACGGTGCTCGATCAACAGTTAAAGATCATGTCTGCGATAGTTCTGAAGAAACGAATTAACTTTGAAGTTATATTGTTTGATCAAATATCCAAATGGCTGGAAAAGGCTGAGTTGAAAAGGTCTACAGAAAAACCACTTACAAAAGTGTTTCATGGAAGACTACTGAGCATTGTAATGAAGAAGAAGCTAGGAGGAAGAATCAAGGATGATGAGGGAGAACCTCTTAATGTTCACAAAGTAATGTCTCCACAACTATTTATGAATTGGAAGAAAAACCCCAAGGAAAACAGAAGACTGACAACAGGGAGCAGCAGCAGGGTCTCTGCAAAGAAGAGGAAGGCAGAAGAGGTAGAAAGCTTTGAGTCTGATGACTCTGTACCAGCAGCAACCACACCAGCCAGAAAGAAATCCAGAGGTGTGAAGAAAACCAATCACAATGACATCATGTGTACATCGTGTGGTTTTATATGATGGTCAACAAGGTCTTTTGTCCATCATGTGTACATCGTGTGGTGCTATGCCCACCAAGGTCTTTTGTCCTGTACTTGCCCACTAAGATTACACGCTCCACTGCAGTCTCTAGTCGATCAACAAATGAGGGAAACTGAAGATGTCTCAACATCATGGCTAATAAGAGAAGGAAAGCCACTGGATTTGCCTTCTTTTGCTCTACTAATTTGTCGTTTCCCATATTTCCTGATGAAGCACCCTGTTCAAAAATGGCATGATCAACCCCCATATTACCTGAAGCCAACAAAGTTCAAGTCAGACAGTTATAAGTAATTAACATTTCATCTATACTTAAGTGAAGGACCTAGTTTTGAAGGTAAAAAAATGCGCAAGACTGGATGAAACCTCAAAATTCACTTTCTGACACAACTCAAATAAGGTTATGGCCATTGCTTATAGAAAGATGAGCCTTGCCGAGCATGTTTTGACTAAAGGCTAAAAGCTGCCCTTGTTTGCAGCAATGCTAAATATCATGCATATGTCTACTCCACCCCTCGTTGATTAGAGCAACATTGTGCAAGCCTTCACCTCAAAAAAAGATGATGCCACTATATCTAAGAAATGAGAATTAGTTGGTTAATATTGGATACCTCCTGGCATGACACCAGTGCCTCCAGCAATACTAGAAGCTGTATTTGCCACTAGATTCCCATAAAGATGATAAATTGGATACTAAAAGGCTCCTTAAAAGTTAGAACTCCCAGTATACTTGCACAGTGTAACATAAGTCCCCAATAATGTACCTTTTAATGAAATAACATATCCTATAGTTAAAACATATCATCAATTCTATGCGCAATTACCTAACTTCAAATTATTACAAAATAACCGTATGCAATCAACAAGTGCTAATAAATAACCAACTCTCAAAAGACCAAAATATCATCATATTGCCACCATATGTATCATTACTGCAATGAGCAATACTAAATTGACACTAAATATGTAAACTGGCCATATTGCTTTCTATTTTTAACACCACCCACTATAACCAAGAACAATATTCATAAATTAAAAAGTTGTCTATCAACACAAATAAATCTGATGATTCTAGGATTTAGCCCTCAAAAAATATTATCCCTAAAAGGTTCAATTTTTCAAAACCAAAACACAAAATGTAAAACAAAAGGCCTAATTCAACACTAAAAGTAAGAAAATCCATCTACCAACATCTAATTTTGTTACCTTGCAATGAATTAAAGGATTTGTCGCGAGGAGATGGGAAGCCTGGGCGAGGATATGGGCGGCGAGCGAGGAGATGGGCGAGCTGGGAGATGGGAAGCGAGCAAGAAAGAGGCAGCGGGGAGAGCAGAAGAGAGGCAGATGGGTTACACTTGTTTTGTCTGAGTCGAGGAGAGAGTAGAAATAAGAGGCAGATGGGTTCTTTGCTATCAGGCTTGAGAGAAGCCGCGTTTTTTTTTGTTTTAGTCAAAACTACATCGTTTTTGACTGACTGTATAAAACAAATTCTACACAGCTGTGCATACCCATTTTCCTATATATATATATATTAATTATAATACTTTATGTCACGTGAATCACCATGATTTGCTGATTCTGATTCTTGTTACTTTTGATGGTAATAACCCTGGGTCACATGAATATTAATATAAGCATTTTGGAAAATACCCACTGTTAAGTGTTAACAATCATATATATATATATATATAATATTACCGTAATATATATATATATATATATTATATATATAATATATATTTTAATAATTTTATAATTAAAATAAAAAGTTTATTTTAATCTTAAAATAAATGTTTATTTTAATTTTAAAATAAAAGTTTATTTTAAATTTAAAATTGGATTTCATGCTAACTAATTAGAGTTAGAATTGGATTGCATGATAACTAATTGGAATTGAAATTGGATTCTATGTTTCCTTAAATAAAGGAGTTTATTTAGATATGAAATAAGATTTCATGTTATTCAAAATAAAGGAGTTTATTTGTGAAATAAGAAAGAGAATCCGTATTTCCTTAAATAAAGGAGTTTATTTAGATATGAAATAAAATTTCATATTATTCAAAATAGAGGAGTTTATTTGTGAATAGGAAAGAGAATCCGCATTTCCTTTAATAAATGAGTTTTATTTTTTTACTTGGAATTGGATTCCATAATTAATTAAAATAAAAGAGTTTATTTTGATTAAAGATTTTGATTAAAATAAATAGTTTATTTTATTCAAAATTGGATAAATTAAAATAAAAGAGTTTATTTTGATTTAAATTTGAATTAAAATAAAGGAGTTTATTTTGATTCAAAATTAGATTTTATACTAACTAAATTTGCCCATTAAATGATATCAATATATATATTGAATGTTTATTATTCATGAGATGAATATTATTTATTGATGCATATGGTGATGTGTATGATAATAAATGAGACTGATTATGGACTATTGACTAATGTGATTGGATTTTATTTTAGTTGGATGCATGAATGTATGGGTTTTATTAAATGGGGTCTGCGTACCTTGTATTCTCTAATTTTTCTTACTATAAATTCTATCTCCTTCCTATGTACTTCCCCTTGACTGCTGATCAAGGTTTCTATTTATTTTAAATAGTTTTGTAATAGGAATAGTTAGAATTAATTTTAAAGAATTAGAGATCAAGGGGCAAGGAGCGCTTGAAGACCCGTTTGTAATGGATCCCGGGTTTAAATGTAATAGTTATATTTAAATATTAATTATTGCACTCCTAGGATTTGACCTTTTGGTTCACTTGGTGGCTCTAGTGAACCAAACTAGAATAAAAGTCCATAATCAATCCAGGTAGAATATAGTATTCTATATGTGCATGCTTATACTATTTATATATATATATATATTATATATTATACAAACATGCTTCGCATGTTAATTAATATGACGCGTATTTTATATATATATATGTGCATGCACGCTAAACAAGATGAGACAAATTAATAACAAACCCCTCAAATTTTTTATAGTAAGTCCTAAGCGTTCAAAGATATTTGGAATATCGAACGTCGCCTTCTAGCATGATAAAAAATAATAGAGTATCAATTAATTATTATAAGTTTGTTGTATCACCACAAGGCTTATCTTAATTTTTTGAGATGTTAATTTTATCACATTTGATGCTTATAAAAAAAATTGAACAATATTGTTTTGTTGTGTAACCACAAGGATAATGTTTTTCTTTTTTGAATATATGGAGTTTTAGGTTGGACTTAACTTGGATAATTTTAATTCGGATGTGCCACTACTTGATCAAAATAATCTAAGAGGCAAAATACAAGGAGTTGCATAGTTGATGTAATTGACAAGAGTTGTCTACCTATTTATTTATTTATAGTTTGTTGTGTCACCACAAGGCTATATACATTTGAAATGGGATCCTTATTCTCACTAGCAAATCTTTAATTAGATTTTACCGAACTATATAAGTGGGGGTAATATATTTTGAAGAAAATAGTGGGAGATACTAATTTAAAAATAGAACCTAATTTATTTTGGGAATTAATAAAAGAATGTATGCTAAAATGTTGTTAATTACAAACATTTACAGAATTTTACAATGTCTAAATTACTATCACTGTGAAGCATATTAGATGCTATTTAACCGGACCATATTACACGGATTGGTTAAGGAATTTGAGAATAGTTCTCATGGCTGAAAAGCTATCTTATGTCCTTAATATGCCTATCCCTGCAATGGTTGTAGACAATGCCTCTGAGGAAAGATTTCTACTTTTAGAAAGTGGAAAGATGTTGCACAGTTGGCTCAATGCATCATGCTCGCATCCATGAGTTACTGAGCTTGACATCGGATGAAACTATGAATGTTTTACTATATTCCCTCGCACATCAAGTAGTTGATGGTGAGGAAAGTAGGACTGATAGATATCAGATATCTAAGGAGCTCTTCCGATCTAGAATGACCAACGACACTACAATACAGACACATGTCCTAAACATGATTAATTTGATTGAACAATTAGGACAATGGGTTTTAACATGGATGGAGAGTTGAGCCGAGATTTGATCTTGGACTCACTCCCGGACTCCTTTTACAATTGTTGTGAATTTTTCACATGAACAAGCTAGATATCAGCCTCGCTGATTTGCTTACCATGTTGAAAAATGTTGAGAGTCACTTTCCAACCAAGAAAGACCATGTCTTACTTGTAGGGGCTAAAGGATCTTCTGAAAAGAAGAACGATTCAAAGAAGGTAAATAGAAAGGCAAAAACAAAGGATAATAAGAATAAAATTGATATGGATAGCAAAGGAGTTTGCTTCCACTACAATAAGCCTGGACACTGGAAAGAAACTGCAAGAAGCATCTTGCAGAGGATAACCAGAAGAAGCTTAGTGAAGTTTCGGTTACAAATATTATTTTGTTCATGATTGAAATAAATTTTTCTTTAAGTCAAGGTTCTACTTGGGTATTGGATACCGACTTTGGTTATCATAAATATAGATTTATGAAGGGACCAAGTAGAAGTAGAAAGCTAAACAAATATAAGTAGTCCTATGTGTGGAAAATGAAGCAAATGTTACCACATTAGCCATAGAAACTTATAGTTTAGAAATGCCAACGGGCAAATCTATTAAATCAATAAGTTGTTATTGTATTCCAGTTCTTGTTGAAATATTATTTCCATTTTATTGTTGGACAATAAAAAAAAATTTGGTATTATAATTAAGAACAATTGTTGTTCTATTTATAATAATAATGTTTTTATAGAACTGAAATATTACTTAATGGATTTGGTGTACTTGACTTACATAAAAATATATTTTACAAATTGAACAAACTAGTATAAGAAAAGGAGATGATCATTCAAAGAGTTGAATGTGTGTATTTGCTGAAATACAAGTGTGAATTATTTGAATGGTTTAAAGAATTCAGAAGTGAAACAAATTGGCAAAGTATTAAGATTCTTTGATTAGATCAAGGAATAAATACTTGTACAATAAGTTTCTACATCATCTCAAATGGTTTTCTCATAATAGACGCCTCCCGATACGCAATAATTGATTGATGTATCTGAAAGGAAAAATCATACCTTGTTGGGCATGGTGCGGTCCATAATGATTTTACCGACATTCCAGTATCCTTCTAGGGTCATGTCCTAGAAATGGCTGCATATCTACGGAAAAGATAACCTCAAAATCCGGCCCCAAGACTCCATAAAAGTTATGGACAGAGAGGATTCCTAATTTTAAGTATGTTAAGATAAGGGGTTGTCAAACTTATGTGAAAAAGGTTTCAAAGGATAAGCTTGGGACAAGATTTGACAAGTATAGATTTGTGGGACATCTTAATGTAAGTTTAGGGTATATATTCTATAATCCTACTTAGGAAAAGGTGTTTGTTGCGAAACACGCTACCTTCTAAGATAAATTTGTTTATCATTGAAGGAGTTAGTGGGAGGATAATAGATCTTAAAGAGTTCAAGAACCACAAATCACTATAAGTTAAATAAGAGGAACCTATAGATAGACCTATTGTACCACAACCGAATCGTAAAATGCGAATAGTACCAAGATACCAGCGAGGTATGGATTCATCACAGATTTATGATGATGAGGTACACATCATAGAAGATGATGATCCAGTTACATACGATGAGGTAAGAGTTGTAGAAACTCAGAGAAATGGATTGAAGCAAGCTTCTCAAAATGGAACATTCGTTTTGATGAGACAATCAAAGAGTTTGATTTTATTAAAAACAAGAATGAACCTAGAGTGTTCAAAAGGGTCAGTGGGAGCGTCGTGATATTCCTAGTATTACATGTTGATATAATACGGATAAGGAATGACATACTAATGCTACAATCAGTAAAGATAAAGTTGTCTAAACATTTCTCTATGAATGATTTGGGAAGAGTATCTTAATTGGGGATACAAATCTATATAGATAGATTTAAAATGATGCTCAGCTTAACCCAATGAACGTATATTCATTTGATGCTAAAGTCATTTGGCATGGCAAACTCCATGGAATGTCTCATGTTGATGAGCCCTGGAGTGTATCTCTCTTAATAGTGCCCATAGACTCCTAAAAGAGAGATCGCATACGTAACTATCATGTATGTAATGAAATATACGAGACCTGATGTTGATCGGTCATATTTTGGAGAAGTTCACTTTGAGTCAGTGAAAAACATCTTAAAGTACTTAACCGACACTAAGGATGTGATCATATTCATGGTGGGTCTAAATTAAAACTAGAGGACTTAACAGACTCAAGTTTTTCAGACAGACCAAGACGACAGAAAATCCGCTTTATGGTAAGGCGTTACCTTGAACGGTGGTGCAGTGAATTGGAAAGGTTTTAAATAGCAAAGAGTTGCTGGTTTAGTGATAAAGACAAAGTATATAGCTATAAATGAAGCTGCAAGTTGATTATTTGGATGAAAAGTTCATTACAGAACTAGGAATAGTTCCTACGTCTCATCTTGGATCTAAACATGTGTTGTGGCACCTTCATTTGATTATAAGAATCATTGAAAGATAGGAAATCACTATAGAGATAGTGGACTGTCAAGAACAACATTACATATCCATATACTGAAGCTTATCCAACATCACGATAATCGTCACTTAGAGAAGAAAGAGTATGAGATACCATGACGATCGACTTTAGTGCAAGTAGGAGATTGAAAGTAGTATGCACACAAGCCAATCATGTTTGATGATAAAGCATATACTTTGTAACAATCTTATTCATTTATTAATAAAAAGTATTAATTTATTAAAGGCTTTTAATTATCAACATGATGCTGTTTTATAATATGTTATAAACCCATAGTTTTAAGCAATGCTTTTAGAATAATGATGATGATCTTTCTAATGAGATCTAAATTCTTAGAAAGCTTAAAACTAAAATAGTTCCCAATCGTTGGATTATTAAATTGGGGATTAGTGAATCCGGATAGATTGGTACATACGTTGCATGCTCATTGGATGAGGATGATTGATCTCATGATTATTTATGTGGAGACACTAAAGCAAGTATGTAGGTGCTTATTAGAGAATAAGTTCACTGAACGTGGCTCGCTAAGGAATACCTAAGAGAGTTTTACTTGCCTGTCAATATATAGGAATTCCTGTAGTGATAGTAGTACAAGTGATCCTTGGACTTGAGATCATCATAGTATCTTGTGTATGATGAGTTATACTTTGACTTATTCCTTAAGATTCTTAGGGTATATCAAAGGGTATGCTTGGGTATAATAAGTTGTACATGGCGATAATGTATGATCAATAAAGAATCTTTCCCTTCTAGTAAAAGAAGAGAAATGTCATATGTGATTCGATAAATGACAACCCAGTAGTCCTTGGCCAAGGCAGAATAAATTTAGAAAGGAGTTTCTAATTTGCATTATTTGGAGTTGTGCATTTAAGAGTCGAAAAATATATAATTAAATAAAATAAGACTTGACAGTAATTCCATGTCTTATATTTAATTGGGACATTGTATTGTGGAAGGATTGAATTATTTTAGACTATTTACTCAAAGGTTCTTTTATGATTAATGTTGAAATCTATATTATCTCGAAAAGTCGCTAAACGCTAGGAGGCTTATCCCTATTGTAGAATAAATATTATTTATTTAAATAAATTAATAATTTAATTTATTTATTTAAATAAGATTAGAATTGTTCTAATTGATTTATTCACAACCTAGGTTTAATACGGAGAACCTAAAGGGTCACACCATAAAAGGAAGAATAATTATTTAAGAAGTTAATGGCATAATTGTAATAATAAGTTAAGTATATTTAATTTAATCTATGGTGATAGAATAAATTAAATAACTTAATATTATTATTTAATATTTTAGAAATATTAAATATAAATTAATAAGAGGAGTCTTATTATTATTACTATTATTATTATTTAATTCTGAAGGAGTTTGGGAAATTAATTAATAAAAGTACTCTCATATATTCCTAATAAGATTAGGAGGTAAATTAATTAAAAGATTTTAATTAATTATTCCTAATAAGATTAGGAGCCTATTTAATTAAAGTAGTTTAATTAATTAAAATAAACCCAATTCCTTAATTGTTAAGGAGGGTTGCCTACATCTATAAATAAGAGGAGTCTTATTATGGGTGAAGGGGTTGTTGACATTTTCATAGAAAACGTAATTCCAATAGTTGGGAGAGTACACCATTTCTATGAGAGATAGAAAAATTAGGGTTTTGCCAAATGCCCATCTTCTTGAATCCTTCTTCTTCTTTGGTGGATCACCTCTAGAGGCCAAACACTTGGGTGGCTAACGATCAAAGGAAGGAACCAAACCCGGTGGATTCTAGTTGAACGCGAAAGGATTTGGATGTGAACTTGTACCTGAGGAAGCTCGAATCTTCAAGGGTATAATTTTATTCTTTGTCTTTTCTTTTAATTAATAATTGTGCATAAAGGATGATCCGGGTATATGGTTTGTAAAATTTTAAACTCTGATTTTTACACGTTTTCGCTTATTTTGTGCAATTTGATTGCGTTCATGAATATTACAAACCTAACAGTGGCATCAGAGCCAAACCTTTATGCGAATTATTAATTTTTCAGATTTGATATGTATATTGATATGTGTTTAGGACAATTTAATTGGGCATAATTTTGTTGTATAAAAAAAAATGCGAAAATCATTTTTTTGGCTGCTGGTTCGCGTGGGTTTATAACACTATCATAAGAATCTTTCATTTATATTTATGGGATCTTAAAGTGCATGTCACGTGAATTACTCGTGGTCCAATTCATTTATATTTATGGGTCCAATTCAGTTTTAAGTTTTAATGAACCTAGGCTTGTTGGGCCTGTTTACTCGTGGTCTCCCCCTTCGTATAGTCATGATTGGAATCCATACTGGAGCGCAGTGGGGTATCTACGATGCTTTCAAAGTTTTTGTTGGCCTGTAAGTTCTTTTCGCTGTATTTGTTGAAAGCAAATTCATTTTATTGGCCGAATCTTCAAGGGTATGATTTTATTCTGAGGAAGCTCGAATCTTCAAGGGTATAATTTTATTCTTTTTCTTTTCGTTTAATTAATAATTATGCATAAAGGGTGATCCGGGTATATGGTTTATAAAATTTTAAACTCTGTTTTTTACACGTTTCCGCTTATTTTGTGCAATTTGATTGTGTTCATGAATATTACAAACCTAACAGAACCTCCAAGAAAAAGGAAGAGCTATAAACTTCAAGCCAAATTTGCCTCTAAAAAGAGAAGTGATCACTCCAATGCTGTCATTGAACTAAGTGATGATGAGTCTATATCAAAGGATGAAAGTGCTAAAGATGGAACCAGTGGTGAAGAAGATGAATTAGAGGAAGATCTTGCTGAAGAAAGTTCTAAAAATGAAATGCAGCAAGAAGGATTCATTGATGGAAATGATGAGAATGGTTCAGGCTCCGAAAGAGAAGATATGGAAAAAGATTCTGATTCTGTACCTCAGGAATCAGAAGAACAAGAAGACTATCCGGTTCTCCCTCCCGCAAGATTTAACAGAAGAATAGTGGTGGAACTCTCAAATGAACTACCAGAGGCACCTCCTGAAAGATGGGTATAAATTATGGAAATGAACAGCTCAAGGTAGTGAGGATGACTGCGTTTGAGGTGTTTAAAATTTGGAACAACATGGAACTAGACTGCAAAACAATCCTCTATAATCCCGATGATTTGCTGATGAGATGGTTCTTCCAATGGATGCCATGGCTAAAATCCCATACTGAAAGAGATGGAAGTTACTTCAGCTGGTGCTACTCTCATTTTCTAAGCATGGAGCTGGTGGCACAAAACTTCCCAAGGGTGAAGAAGTTTGCCATCAAAATGATCAAAGACCAGCCCCACTTCAAATTCTATCGCCATGTTGGAAATCACTATATCCCCTACGATCGTAGGATGGACTCAGAAGGAAGAAGGATCATGACCAAGGAGATTATCGTAGAGTCAGTTCACTCTACTACTGATAGTATCCAAATACAAAATAAGAAGCTTTCATCTGCTCAAGCACTATTGACAGACATTCCTTCATCCTCAACAAATGATTGGAACTCAATGATTCTTCAGATTCACAACACCTTCGAAAATCTGTCCAAGGATGCAGATCGTAGAGTTCAATCTGATGCTCAACAGGAGACTGCCCAACCAGATGATTAAATATCTGTGGAGAAGGAGCTGATGAAAAATTCTGATGAACTAATTGAGAAGATATCTCTATTCACTGAAGAGTCAAAGAAGCTGACAACAACAGAAGATAACTCAGTTCAAGAAAGACTCCAAGCAACAATGGTTGATGTATCTCTCAAAATCATACAAAGAGATCACATCTATCTAAAGGCCATAAATGATCAGAAGGCAAATGCACTACAAGCAAAGAAGGCAAATGAAGAACAACTCCAAATCCTCTCTGACAAGATTGACAACATGAATCAGTCTTTCTTAGTGCAACTTGAGCTTGGCCAACAGGAACTCAAGTTTGAAGTTGCTAACTCCTCCTACCTGATGGAGCAGCTTATGTCCAACATGGAGCAGCTCTCCCAAATGATTAATGACAAAAAGGGGGAGAAAAAGAGGCATAGAAAGAGGAAGAGCAAGAGGCAGTCAAAGAAGAGCAAGAAGATCAAACAAGAGAAGAAGTCAAAGAAGCAGATAGTAGAAGAAGAGGCAGAGTCATCAGCTGAGGGGAAGCCAGAAGGAGAAGAGAAGTGTGACGCCCCAAAATAGATATACATCTCTTATTTTGAGTCGCCAGATACAAGGTACTGAATACAAATACAACTTAATTATTCAACTGTCGTGTACAATACGACAAAACATAAACTGTGAGTTTGAATACAAGTATTGTCTACTAGAGAGTATAAAAACTCAAAAGGAGTCCTCATTACAATTATTATCACACTATTTCACAGAATAGTGAGGACTACTAATGCAAACATCTAGACCGTCACTCTATTCCTCGACTAGTCCCAACTACGTTCTCATTTCCTGAAGAGAACAGTGAAAGAAAGGGTGAGCTCAACTAGCCCAGTAAGAAATATTATGACTAAGATAATGCAGAATAAATTATCGTTAGCCTTCAACAAAGGTTAAACCGATACAATATAACAAACATCAAGTTTAACTACAGTAGGAACAAGTAATCCATTAGAAGAGTCAAGTAGAGAATAAAATCTACTATCTTCTATAATTTAAAAGGTTTTTCATCTCTTTTATCATTTGAGACTCACCAATAAATAATCCACATCATCAAATCATCCCCGCACTCTACAGTGCCAAGGATATTCTTTTGTATCACGACTCACGAATTATCCATGCACTCTGGGCAAAGATAATCGTGTTTTCATCAACGGTCCTGATCATGCCATAAAATAATTCATCTTTGCACCCTTGGCCGAAGAGAATCCATAGCCATAATCATACCAAAAACTGTCCATTAATGCATTACGAGCCAATGAGGACTTTTTCCACATCATTTGTAACATTATGGTCATAATTATACCCCAATAATCCCCAATTCATAATCATACCAAGTCCATCTATGCACTATAGGCCATGTAATGACTTTCAACATAATATAAACATGAGGATGATGACAATGACATAATAATTCAATAAAACAAGTTCAAGAATTAATTTATCCAGAAACCAATAACGTCTAAATTGTTAATATGATACTTCTTTATAGAGTAAATTCAAGAATGCTTAGAAGAATATTTCCATGAAAAGATACTGGATGAAGCGCAAATATCAAGGATATTCCACTAATTTCATGGAGTATAGAAGCCAAAACTTTAACCAACTGAGTATAATAGAATATATGAAACTGCAAATGAATTTTCGCCGCCATGCGGTAATCCACTTAGATAGATCATGTCCACAATTTAATAAGGAATGAATACAGAGGATCATTCACCATGCATGTGATAATCCATATAGACAGGTTATTCCAACAGAATAATAAAGAATGAAATAACAGAAGAAATCACCATGCATGTGATAGACCGCACAGACAGGCTATTCCAACAGAATATTAAAGAAATGGAACCAGGTCATGCGTAAAGCATAGACAGGATGTTCCAATCGAATAATAAATAACGAAACCAAGTCATGCGTAAAGCACAGACAGGATGTTCCAACAAAATGATAAATAATGGAACCGAATCAAAGCGTAAACGCATAAGCGATGTGATATTCTTCGACGTAATAATAAAGAACGGAATATTAGAAGAATTTCACCATGTATTAGGTACTTCGCATAAACAGGTTATTCCAATATAATAATAAAGAATGGAATAACAGAAGAATTTCACCAAGTATAGGGTATCCAGCAGATACAAAAAGTTATTCCAATGTAATAATAAAGAATGGAATAACAGAAGTTCTCTTCACGAATAAGAAAGAAATAATACCCCTTACGAGTACAACAAATAATATCCCCTACCTTAGAAGAAACTGGATATTGGAAAAGTGAAGTAGCATAATTCTTTTCTTCTTTTTCTCAATAGTTTCTCTCTCTAGAGTTTCAGTGAATTCGTAAGAAATAATGAAGGAATGAGCTTCTATTTATAGAAGAACTGAAAGTGGCTCTTGGTCTTAACGAATGGTCAAAATGACTCTTGGTAATATTGAAGAGACAACTACTATTTGCGAAGGGGCAATTAACTATTGAAACACCGAAGGGGCAAATAACTCTTGGAAAACTGTAGGGACAAATAACTCTTGGAAAACTGAAGGGACAAATAACCCTTGGAAAACTGAAGGGACAAGTTACTATTAAAACTTTAAATCAACGATCCATATTGAGTTAATATCATAATTTCAACCAACAGTCTAAAAAATTAGCACATCTCCTCATGGAATAATATTGTACCCAAAAATGATTTGGACCGAAAAGAAATATATTTTACGGGTGAATAGTACCCCATGAATAGTAACTCGTGAATAGTTACTCGTGAATAGTACTTCGACACGAAAAGTGCCCTAAATACCCGATTGAACTATATAACCTCCAGACATCAATTATTATCGAAACAAATGTCGATTTCCATAAACACAAATAATTCCAACATAATGGAACTATAAAATTCATCTTTAATCAACACGAACTTATTCATCATTAATATTATAATTCATAATATTTAACAACCAGGTTGTTCCCAGGAAAGAGGGGGCTTTCCGATAAGGATTTCTTCTTATTGGCGCGCAATTAGGTGACCAAACCTCTCCTTGACAGAACTTCTAGACATTGTAAATATTGCAATTTAATAATATGAATAATTTTGTCATCTCAATTATTGATTTAATAATATAACATATTATGCAGATGATACTGTGACAATAATCGAATCAATAATATGAAAGATATGATGCAGTAATTACTGTAGCAATAATTAAGTATTACTGAGTGACTTCTTACGTAAGCGTCAATAATCAATACCGTGTGCTACTATGCAACCACGCCAGACATCGTACTTTACTTTACTACCGTGTAGTTCAATAGTTTTAATCGGTAACACTTTTAGCCGTTATTTTTATAAAATGATAATTCGCCATTTTCTAAATACGACAAACTTTTCGTTGTGAGATCCACTTAATGATCGTCTTGTCATTGCATAAATATTCCCCGATAAAAGAATATTCTCCGACCAAAACGAATATTTTATAACAACTTGCATACTTTTTGCAAAATTTATAAATATTACCCACAACTATAACATTATATTAATTCCACACCATAATATTAAAAAATATTTCAAAAATTTAAATCTTTATTCATAAAATCTGGGTCTCACAATCTTCCTCCTTATGAAATTTCGCCTCGAAATTTACCTCACGATACTGGTATCTTAGAAGAGGTGAGGATACATTGACTTCATTTCAGATTCTAACTCTTGAGGTATAACCTTTGAGTGTTGAATACGATCCTTTTTATCCAAGATTTTAACACGTATCTCTTCATACGTTAAATCTTCTGCTATCTCTTCAAGTTTTAATTCAATAATGTGGTTCAGGTCGTCCACATATTTACGTAACATCGATACGTGAAAAACGTTATGAACACGCGTATACTTGGCGGTAAAATGAGTCTATAGGCCACAGTTCCTACTCGATCAAGGATTTCAAATGGGCCAATAAAATCGAGGGTTGAGATTTCTTCTCTTCATCGAGTCTTGCTTCTAGAATAACGCCCTCTTGAACCTTCTTCTTCACATTCATCAGCTCTGAGTATGTAGCTTGACCAGCTTTAACTTTATCGATTAAAGTTGATTCTAATCGCATATTCGTTATCTTCACGTGGGTCCCTAGAGTCTTTAACTCTATCTTCATCATTTGTAAGTTATATGAAATGGGTCTTTGTGTTAACAACATCACTTTCATAAACGCATACGATCTTCTATTCAACGTGTCAGCTACCACGTACGCTCTTCGACGATGATATTGAATGGTACAATCGTAATCTTCAACAGCTCGAGCCAACATCTTTGGCACATTACACGTTCGTTTTAGTTGAAGAAATATTTGAGGGTTTTAGAAATGGGTTTTGTACTGGGGTCAATACAAAATTCGATTTTACGCTCTAGGGGTAGGTTAAGAAGTCTTCAAAAATACGTCAGGAAATTTATTAACAATAGAAATATCATTCAAAACTGTGACTCTCATCCAAGACTTGGATAGCACGTGTAATAAAGGTTTCTCCTAACGGAGTTTCAACTGATAAGTCAAAGTCTAACTTCTCTAGAGTCAAATTTAAATATTGAGCACAAGCAAGAGAGATGAAAGAATGGGTAGAACCGATATCTAATAAGGTATAGACTTCGCAAGAGCTTATGATTAACTTACCCGTAATAACCTCGTTCGGATTCCTTGATAAACGCTCTCACTTAAACTACTGAATTTGACTTGTCTGAGACATCCTTTGGCATCACTATCCCAGCTAGACTTGACTTCACTACACGACAAAATCAAGCTAAATGACCTTCTCTTCTTGAAATTTCCACTTCTATTATCTTGGCCATGATTACCACCAAAGTGGTTACCATTCTTGGCATGATAATTTCCCCCACGATGGTTATCATTGTTCCGATGGCCGTTGCCACCGGCATGATTATTATCGTGTTGTTGGTCGTTACCTTTTGGTTGAGATGACTCAACGGTCTCATGTGCTTCATTGCTTATCTCAGCATTTTTAGATGCCATTTTCAAACACTGTCATAAAACAAGGGTTAATTAACATGTCACATATTATCCCTATACTCTGACCGACCAATTAAATACCAAATAAACTTAGGTAGGTCATACTAGCGAAGGAATTCCCCGTCTCTCCCCTCCTAGTTCTTGTCTCACATCTCAGCCAAGGATCATATCCCTAAGCTTTGATACCAACTGTGACTCCCCCAAAATAGATATACATCACCTATTCTGAGTCGCCAGATACAAGGTACTGAATACAAAGAGAACTTAATTATACAACTGTCATGTACAATACGACAAAACATAAACTGTGAGTTTGAATACAAGTATTGTCTACTAGAGAGTATAAAAACTCAAAAAGAGTCCTCATTACAATTATTATCACACTATTTCACAGAATAGTGAGGACTACTAATGCAAACATCTGGACCGTCACTCTGTTCCTCGACTAGTCCCAGCTATGTTCTCATTTCTGAAAGAAACAAAGGAAAAAGGGTGAGCTCAACTAACCCAGTAAGAAATATTATGACTAAGATAATGCAGAATAAATTATAGTTAGCCTTCAACAGTGTTAAACTGATACAATATAACAAACATCAAGTTTAACTGTAGCGGAACAAGCAATCCATTAGAAGAGTCAAGTAGAAAATAAAATCTACTATCTTCTATGATTTAAAAGGTTTTTCATCACTTTTATCGATGAGACTCAGCTCAATAAATAATCCACATCATCAAATCATCCCTGCACTATAGGCCAATGATATTCTTTAGTATCACGACCACGAATTATCCATGCACTACGGGGCAAAGATAATCGTGTTTTCATCAACGGTCCTGATCATGCCATAAAATAATTCATCTTTGCACCCTTGGCCGAAGAGAATCCATAGCCATAATCATACCAAAAACTGTCCATTAATGCATTACGAGCCAATGAGGACTTTTTCCACATCATTTGTAACATTATGGTCATAATTATACCGAATAATCCCTGGTCATAATCATACCAAGTCCATCTATGCACTATAGGCCACAGATGACTTTCAACATAATATAAACATGAGGATGATGACAATGACATAATAATTCAATAAAACAAGTTCAAGAATTAATTTATCCAGAAACCAATAACGTCTAAATTGTCAATATGATACTTCTTTGTAGAGTAAATTCAAGAATGCTTAGAAGAATATTTCCATGAAAAGATACTGGATGAAGCGCAAATATCAAGGATATTCCACTAATTTCATGGAGTATAGAAGCCAAAACTTTAACCAACTGAGTATAATAGAATATATAAAACTGCAAATGGATTTTCGCCGCCATGCGGTAATCCACTTAGACAGATCATGTCCACAATTTAATAAGGAATGAATACAAAGGATCATTCATCATGCATGCGATAGACCGCACAGACAGGCTATTCCAACAGAATATTAAAGAAATGGAACCAAGTCATGCGTAAAGCACAGACATGATGTTCCAACAAAATAATAAATAACGGAACCAGGTCATGCGTAAAGCACAAACATGATGTTCAAACAGAATGATAAATAATGGAACCAGGTCAGGTGTAAACCTACCGACAGGATATTCCGACAGAATAATAAAGAATGGAATATTAGAAGAATTTCACCATGTATGTGGTACTTCGCATAAACAGGTTATTCCAACATAATAATAAAGAATGGAATAACAAAAGAATTTCACCAAGTATAGGGTATCCCGCGTATACAGGTTATTCCAACATAATAATAAAGAATGGAATAACAGAAGTTCTATTCATAAATAAGAAAGAAATAACTCTTGGAAAACTGAAGGGACAAGTTACTATTAAAACTTTAAATCAACGATCCATATTGATTTACTATTATAATTTCAACCAACGGTCTGAAAAATTAGCACATCTCCTCATGGAATAATATTGTACCCAAAAATAATTTGGACCGAAAAGAAATATATTTTATGGGTGAATAGTACCCCGTGAATAGTAACTCGTGAATGCTAACTCGTGAATAGTACTTCGACACGAAAAGTGCCCTGAATACCCGATTGAACAATATAACCTCCAGACATCAATTATTATCGAAACAAATGTCGATTTCCACTAACACAAATAATGCCAACACAATGGAACTATCAAATTCATCTTTAATCAACACAACTTATTCATCATTAATATTATAACTCACAATATTTAACAACCAGGTCATTCCCAGGAAAGAGGGGGCTTTCGATAAGGATTTCTCCTTATCATGCCGTAATTAGGTGACCAAACCTCTCCTCGATGTAACTTCTGACATTGTAAATTTTGCAATTTAATAATATGAATAACTTTGTCGTCTCAATTATTGATTTAAGAATATAACATATTATGCAGATGATACTGTGACAATAATCGAATCAATAATATGAGAGATATGATGCAGCAATTACTGTAGCAATAATTAAGTATTACTGAGTGACTTCTTACGTAAACATCAATAATCAATACCGTGTGCTACTACGCAACCACGCCAGACATTCATTTACTTTACTACCGGGTAGTTCAATGCTTTTAACGGTAACACTTTCACCGTTATTTTTATAAAATGATAATTCTGTTATTTTCTAAATACGACAATACTTTCATTGTGGGGTCCACCAATGATTGTGTCATCGTACAGATATTCCCCGATAAAAAGGATATTCCCCGACCAAACGAATATTTTATTACAACTTGCATACTTTGCAAAATTTATAAATATTACCCACAACTATAACATTATATCAAATCCACACCATAATATTAAAAAAATATTTCAAGAAATTTAAATCTTTATTCATAAAATCTAGGGTCTCACAAGAAGTATACGTCTGAGGGGGAGCAAAGCAAAGAAGGAAAGTCATAATCCCAAGGGAAACATGAGAAAGAAGGTCAAACAGATGAATAGCTGATCAACAGACATCCTGGAAACTTACATGGAGCTAAAAGAGGTACATCTTTAACTAGTTAGGTATGTTCTGGATCCAGGATGTAAAATGTCAGTGTATTAAATTCTACATCATTATAAATGACATTCATGATTATTTGTTTTAGAAATACAGCTGCTCACTGTATATAAGATTCATTCATAACATGTATATGCACTTATTGTTTTTGTCATAATCAAATAGGTGTAGATTGTCAGGAATAAGCATGTCAATGTTATTCCTATTTACATATGATTTGATTATGATATATATGAATGAATATGCAAGTATGCTTGCATTTAGAAAAGCTGTAAAGTCCTTTGATAGATAATAGAAACATTTGTACAAGGACTTAGAATGAATTGATCAAGTATGTTAGGTTGATCCTACATAAGCAAAATAGCTTTAGAAAGTCCTTAAAAAGAAATGATGTACAAGGACTATAAACATAGAAAGATCATCAAGATATAGAAATTAACTCGATAACATCACCGATTAACATCATCTCGTGTCTTCTACATTTAACATCATCTCGTGTCTCCGCATCATTCGATTAACATCATCTCGTCTCCTGCTTTGATCCAGAGAAATACAAGGTAGTATTTTCTATGTTCATGACTTTATTGTTTTCTACATGGTATCATGGCAATCATTTACTCAAATAGAATCGAATAAGCAAGTATTTTGAGAGTTGGCATATATGAATGAATATGCAATTTAAACGAAGCCCATCCTATTTCGTGACGATCTCATAGCGCCTTTGGAAACGTGTTTCATATGGAAAAATTACTAGTTATGATAATAAAACATAGCTTTGAATCGAAAGTCCTGTAAAAAGAAAGGAATATTTGAAAATGATGTACAAGGACTATAAAATTGTAGAATCAAGCATATTAGGTTGATCTTATGATGTAATAGATAAATGGCAACCATGAATAACGACTCTGCTCTTGCGATTGTCGAGACCGACCACACGTGGATATTCAGAGACTACCGAGAGACGAGGAGAGGATCAGTAGTGTGTCGAGGAAAACTTCCTCGTGGTCGTAGTCTATTTTATGAGGAAGTCATGTTAAGAATCGTGAGAGACACGCCACGAGCCACCAAGTATCTCGCCAAGCCAAGTCAAGAATCGTAGACTACACTCAGAGTTGTAGAGTTTACTGATCATATCAGAGGCAGAGATCGTAGTCGAGCAAGATCAGATAAAGACAACAAGCACAACGACAAACATCGTAGATTGTCAAGATCGATCTCGAGTCGTAGTGTCAACGCACGTACCAAAGTCAATCGTAGAAGTGCGTGAACTAAGACCTCAAAAGATGTGCTCATTAATGCTGGCGAATCGTAATCGAGAGCAAATACGATTCTCAACGAATGAGCACTCCCAGAATTCTCAACGAAGCCTCTGGTTAGCACTGCAAAGATACATCTCATCCTGAAGGAAACTAGAGAGCACTCAACGAATGGCATGCAAGCTAACAGAAGATCTAAGCACCAACCCAATCAGCATCAAGATTAGTTGTGAAGCCATTCGAGATGAAATCTTCCACAAGGAGATCAGAAGAAGACTTCAGTAACTGACTAAGGAAAGTTAGCAAGTGCAGTAGCTGTCAATGCAAACAAAAGACAACGATCTTGGAAGCTACCAGGATTGTAGTGTTTGCCAAACATAAAAAGAACTGATGGAGTGCATACAGAGATACTGGATAGCTTCTGAAGAACAAGGCTAAAATGATTAAGCATTGGGTCAGTCCATTGATGATAAATGAATGGGAGATCACAAAGAGAAAGCAAGCTGGACACGCCACATATCTGAAGTGTCTTGCTATTCAGAAGGGGCTAAAACAAAGAAGTCAAGCCATCAGTATCTGAGAGTTGTTGAGATAAGCAGAAGTGTTGAAGCACTGCACAAAAGAAGGAAGATATGTTCTACATTGAAGATCCAATCAACACTCTTCCAGATCTTAGTGTTGCCTCTACTAGTCAACAAGACACTACGATCAGGTCCCTGAAGACATGCATCAGAATCGTAGAGTTCAAACAACTGAAGACTAAAGCATTGGCAACGGTTCAATCTGAAGGATAATATTCGGACAAGAGCTTATTGAGAGCATCGATACAAAAGGACAACCTCTGATTGAGAAATCAGAAGGAGGAAATAAAGTCTTTGACCTGCCCAAGGCATAAAAGTGACATCTCTTATGGGGTAGGTGAAACAATAGACTACAGTGTCAGAAAAGTAAGACATGTCACATCTACAGTCTACCTCAGTCAACTCGAGATCTGTGAATATATTTGAATAACTTTCAATGGCTACTTTACAACGGAAGGATTGGGAAGGAGTATAAATTAGCCAGAGCTTTAAAGATCGAGGGTTGATGGAGTTGCCATTTTTGGAGTAACGATGGACTGTACTGAACCATATGAGATAGTGAGTCCGAAGGCTCACTCTACGATCCACCAAGAACACTTAGAGTCAGACAATGAAAGATGTAGAAGTGAGAGTTCTACTACATGAAGAGTGTTCTGAACTGCCGAGAGAAAGAAGAGCGTCATGTCATCTTGATGTCCATCATGGGAAGACTCTAAGTACAAGAGAGAAGAGTCTACAGTCATCTTAGCAAGTCCATCATGAGAAGGTATCAAGTATTAAGAAAGGAGATCACAAATGTTATCATGGTGGAAAGCATGAGAAAGTTTCTAAGTACCTAACAGAAGAGCTTACAATCATCTTGGAAACCTATCATGTGCAACCATCACGTATCAAGAGGAATGATCTTCAAGGAAGTTCATCAAGGGATCATCAGAGGAGGTTGAGTAACTGAAGAAGCTGAGCATCATGCAATACTCAAATGCACTTTAAGGATGATCACGCCAAGCTACTAAGTACAGAAGATGTTCAAAGCATAAAGACATCTTAGCAACTCAACACCAACTCCAACTCTAACAAACAAACAATTAACTCAATAACAAGAAGCCAGGGCCTGAGGGGTCCTTGTCCGGAGGGACTAAATGAAGTTCCAAGGCTACTGGCCTTGAAGAGTTCCTAGGGAACTGAAGTCCCAAGGTCACGGCCTCAAGGAATCGTAGTGATTCGTGGTCTTTGCCTTCCTTAGTGGAAATCCTGCTAGTTGAAAGCAGAAGAGTGGATTAGGAGCTTGAGTCTCTGAACCACTTAAAACCCCTTGTGTCTTTTACTTTATGTCATTTATATTATGTACATTAACTGCTATGTATGTTTTAACTGTTTACCATTGAACTAACTCTACGAACAATGTATATATGATTATGAATATATCAATGAAAGGGATCTTTTACTTATTCCGTTGTGCTTGAAAAGATTCTTATGTTTGTCATATGCTAAATAATTAGCAATACAAAATAAACCAGAAAAGTATTTGAAATTATAAAAAGATCTATTCAACCCCCCCTTCTTGATCTATTCTGCCTACTGGAAACTAACAGATACTTAGAGAAGTCAGAAAAGTTCTGGATATTTGCCTTAATTTGATCTCTATTGGTAAACTTGATGAGAATAATTATAACAATTTCTTTGGTGAAGGTCAATGGAACTCACTAAAGAGACTCTAGTGGTGATTAGATGTAAAAAAGTAGACACTCAGTACACGATACAGGCGCATATGAGAGGTGTTGAAGTTGGTGGATTTAGGCGAAAAAAGATGTGGCACAAAGTCATGCGAGATAGGAGAAAAGACTTGCATGAGAACTATGAGAGGAAAGCTATTCGCTTTAAATGGGTACTAAAAGTGAAAAGAAAGTGATACCTTGCATCTAGGGTATAAAACGATTGTGAACGAATTTGATAAAAAAGGATTTTCAAATTTGAGTTCGATCTTCCCATCGAGAAGAACTATGCCGATGAGATGAAGATGAACATGAACAAAATTGAAAATTCCAAGAAGCTTGAGTTGAGCTAAGAATTCGTTGGAATTAACTCCAAGTGAGGAGTTATGGTTGGTGATTCCGCTTCTCATAGGTTTGGAGGGGGAGATTATTGGGTGTGAGTCCTCACCCATGAAAGGAATCCAAGTTGAAAAAATATTTATTTGTTAGATTAGTTGGTGACCAAGCAAGGAGATGTAATCCCTAATTTGATTAGGAGAATAAATTATTTATAATGCATAATTGGAATGGATTAGGAAGAAAACAATAAATAAGGTTATGATAGAGTCTTATTTTTTATATGAGAGAAACTTGGTAGCAAGAAGATGCCAAAGGTGTAGAAAAAATAAATTGAAAGTGTTAACACCAAGATCTGCTGCCACGTCCCAATCACGTAAGACGTCCTGATCCTGCACAATAAACACGATAAACACCACAAGCTTGACGGATTCGACCGTCGGGGATAGCTACGCGTGAGAGTCAATTATCGTGCTTCACGATGTTAACAATGGAGGATAATAATTGTCAGTGTATTGAGAGAGATAATAATTCTCAGTTGTGTGTGTATGTGAACGTACCTCTTTGTGAAGACTTCCTTGCTAGGTTATACTCTCTTTGCCCAGATTACCGTGCCACTCACTACTATCCTACATTACCGATCGATGGATGGGTTCTGCTGATTGCATGCGATCTATCCACTACATTTGGTCATCGCTTTTTCCGCCAAATTGGCCATGATCCCATCCACATTAATGCATGGCGATTCTGATGATCAACTATCATGCTTTTCATCATTACAAGTTAAAGTAATAGATATTAAAATATTTAATGGGTTAGTCTAATGAACCTACCCTGGCCTCATAAGGTTTTAATAGAAATAATATGATACTTCCTGATGACTTTCAAGGTTCAATAATGAAGGCCCAATAGACTAATTAAATAAGTGAGCCCAATTCACTTCACCCAAATAGAGGAAAATATCATGACTCAACATTGCCCCCTAGTTTTTTATTAAATAGAATTTTTAATAGAAAACTATAAATGGTCCATGATATTTTACTAAAGGCCCATAACAGGGAGTAATTGAGACATACCTGATTTGGTCCATAAGAGGAGACAGAGGATGGCTGAATGTCCAACGTAAAAGGCCCAAACAATAGAGGATTGAATTTGAAAAAGATGGACAAAAAACCGGAAATCCAACCGAAAAGCTCAATCTGATAAAATATCTAAAGATTGACCCGGACCTTCAAATCAAGGATATCATAATGAAGCTATGGGGTCTCCGACCCTATGGCCTTCGGTTTAATGCGAATTTCCCTTTCAAGCTCTTCGATACCTTCGTTCGAGACACATACGATCATCGATTTTATAATCACACAGACGGGGATCTGCTTGACGAGGGGATGAGTTATTTGGCTAAGGTAAGTAATAGTTTTTTGTTTATCTTCTTCACTCCTGCTTCTGTTTAAATATTTGAATTTGATCGGATATCGTTGGACATATGCAGGCAAATACTATCTTCGGGCGTTTACGTCTGAGGCATATCAATGGTGAAGCCGAGGAGGATTTTTTGAGAGAGGAGAACCATATGCTGAAGGCGACCCTGGCTCGGGAAAGGAGCAATCATGAAGGCATTCTTCATACCAATGAAGGCCTTTGGAGAGACCTAGATCGAGCTAGGATTGACTTGAAGACGTCTGATGATGAGCTGAGGGCCACGAGGGATGAGCTGGCTGCGTCCGATGCCAGTCAAAAATCTTTAGTTGATATGAATACGGGCCTCGTCGAGGAGAATCTGCTTTTGAAGGCCAAGATTGAAGAGCTCGTCACAGCCCAAAAGAACTGGGCGATGCAATTGGGTGAAGTCCAAGCGAAGGCTCAAGATGAGGAGAAGGCGCATAGGGCCAAACGTCACAAGCTTCGTCACAAGATAAAGGAACTCGATGGACGAGGTCCTCTTCTGACTGAAGAAGTGCGTAAGCAGATCCAGGCCGACTATCGAGAGTCTGACGAGATTAATGCTGAGATCTTGAAGGTTTATTCCGAAGGCTATGAAGATTGTCGGGAGTGTGGTAAGGAAAAATTGGCTGCTGCTCAGCTAGATCCAGCTCTGTTCGACTCCGATGGTGAAGGTGGTGCTTGAATGTCCTTTCTGCTTTTTTCTGATATTTTAATGATTTGTGAAAATTATCTATTTAAACTGTTCATGTTTTTGGAACTATTTGAAACTTTATGTAAGGATTTTGATAGTATTTCTATGCTTGTGTAATTAATTAGTTAGTGTTATGGATGAATTTTGGTTTTGAACAGATGAATGAATGTCTTATCTTGTCAATGAATCTTTAACTTTCTTGATTATGACTTCTATTTTAATTCGTTTCTTGTCAATAATTCAACATCAATTAATCTGTATGAACTTAACTTAGATTGTGAATCAGCTAAGGCATATAACAGTTAAGTTATGAAATAAAGTGAACTGAGTTTAATGAACTGAATTGAATGGACAGAATTGAATGAACTGAACTCAACACTTGAACACAATAAAGTAATGTATACTTATCGTTACCTAAGTGTGAGATCGGTCATGTGTAAGGTGAATTCAGCTGATCCCCCTTGTACCATCGGGATTTTGTTTACCACTCAAGGTGAAACAAGTATATAAGGATCAATATATAAAGACATTTGTCTACCACGCAGAGTATAACAAAGATATAAGGACCATGGAATTTGTCTACCACACGGGGTCACAAATTCATAAGGACAATCCTGACAATAACGCTGCCATCGAATGGCCAGCAAGTCCGACCATACCTCCTTACTTCAGTGCCTTTTGATTTACCATGCGGGGTATAACAAATTTAAAAAGACCATGGACTTTGTCTACCACGCGGGGTATAACAAAACCATAAGGACACTCCTGCCGAAGAGGCTACCATCGAATGGTCAGCGAGTCCACCCCGTCCTCCTTACTTTGGTGCCTATTGAATTACCTCCCTTGGTAAAACAATATAAAAAGGACCATAGGATTTGTCTACCACACGGGGTAACAAATAAGTAGGCTGCCATCGAATGGCCAGCGAGTCCGACCATACCTCCTTACACCATTGTGAACTTAGGACAAATATGAAGAAGATCAATTGTGAAAAAGTGACTTTTTATTGATAATGGACAATCATGTACAGACTTCCGGTAAATTGACTTGATCTCAATTAAAAATATTTCCGAAGCCTGCCAGCATGCCAAGTGTTCTTGATCTCGGACCCATCTAATGCCTTTAATCGATAAGTCCCTGGCTTTGGTACTTTGATCACCTCATACGGCCCTTCCCAGTTCGGCATTAGCTTTTCCGTGTTCTGAGGCGTAGATGCTTCGGGTTCTCTGAGGACGAAGTCTCCTACTTTGAATCTGCGAAGTTTGACTCCCTTTTCGTAATGCTTAGCTACTCTTCGTTGGTAGGCTGCCAGTTTGAGCAAAGCTACCTCTCTGACTTCTTCTAATAGATCCAAGTTGGCCTTCAGTCCTTCGTCATTGTAGATCTCTTTGAATTGACTGACCCAAAGACTTGGAGATCCAATTTCGTCTGGGACTAAGGCATCAGTACCATAGGCCAATCGAAATGGTGAATCCCCTGTGGTAGTCCTCGGTGTGGTTCGATAAGCCCATAGCACACTGAGCAGCTCCTCTGGCCATCTTCCTTTGGCTTCATCCAGTCTGCGCTTGATGTCATTCAGAAGTGTTTTGTTTGTCACCTCAACTTGCCCGTTTGACTGTGGATGAGCCACCGAAGTCTTCTTATGCTGAACCCCCAGCTCCTTTAAAAATCCTTCAAATTTTGATCCCACGAACTGACGTCCGTTGTCCGATGTCAACAATTTAGGAATTTAGAAGCGAAACACTACGGACTCTTTTATGAACTTTAAACACTCTTGTTCCGTTATCAACCGAAGTGGCTTCGCCTCTACCCACTTGGTCATGTAATCAATAGCAACTATGACAAAGCTGACTTGACCTTTAACTTTAGGCAACGGACCCAATATATCTACCCCCTAGACAGCAAAGGGTATAGGAGATAAAATCGAGTATAGCTCTTCTGGTGGCTGATGTGGGATCGACTGTTGAGCTGGCATTTTTCATATTTCTTGACATACTCTATAGCTTCCTTGAAAATTATAGGCCAATAGTATCCCTGTCGAAGTACTTTATAAGCCAAAGACTTGGCATCCATATGATCACCGCAAATACCCTCGTGAACCTTCCGAAGAGCATACTCGGCCTTGGATGGAACTAGACACTTCAACAATGGTGAGGAAAATGCCAATCGATAAAGATCCCCATTAATAAGAACGAAATTGGCACTCTTGTATTTGATCTTCTTTGCCAACATCTGATCCAAAGGAAGGACGCCATCTGCCAGATATTCAATATAGGGAGTCATCCAGCAGTTAGATCGTTCGATACACATTACCGCTTCATGCTGGATACTCGGCTGCTGCTAAATTTCCAAATAAACCGATCAGTTGAAAACATCTGCATCCGTAGTGGCCAGCTTCGACAGTGCATCGGCAATGGAATTGTCGTTACACTCTATGCCCTGAAACTCATAAGAAACGAAGTACTGAAGTTGGTCTTTTAATTTTGCCATATACTTGATCATCCTGGTCCCACGAGCTTCATAATATCCCGACAGTTGTTTGACGACCAACTGAGAGTCACTGTAAATGATCAGCTTCTGGACCTCTAGACTCTTCGCCAGTCGAACTCCTGCTAGCACTGCTTCATACTCGGCCTCGTTGTTTGTTGCTTTGAACCCAAATCTGATTGCTTACTGCACCTTGAATCCCTTCGGACTTGTCAAGATAATCCCTGCCCCACTAACATTCACCATAGAGGACCCATCTGTATACAGCGTCCATGTATTCTGACCATGCTGAAGAACAGCAACTGCTCGATCGGACGTCTCAGCCTCTGGCAGCTCGGCATCTGCTTCGGTGAACAAACATTCCACCATAAAATCGGCCAAGGCCTGACCCTTGATAGCGGTTCGGGGATGGTATTTGATAAAAAATTGGGATAATTCCATCGTCCATGCTGCCAACCTCCCCGAAACCTCTGGCTTGCCCATCACCTTCTTCAATGGTTGATCCGTGTAGACGACCAGGAGCCGACCTTGAAAATATTACCGAAGCTTTCTACTAGCAATTATCAAAGCAAAAGCAAATTTTTCAATATTTGGGTACCTGGTTTCAGCATCTCATAGGACGTGATCGACATAATAGGCCGGGATCTTTGCTTCCCATCGACCTCTCGAACCAAAGACCGCTGCTCTAACCGCCCAACGAACTTGCTGCAAGGTACAAATACAAGGTCTCTGCTGGGGCAGGCTTCACCAATAGAGGAGCAGAAGACAGATATGTCTTTATGCCTTGGAAGGCGTCTTCACACTCCGAAGTCCACTGGAATGTCTTCGCATTCTTTGGCCCCTTCAATGTGTCGAAGAACGGCAAGCATCTCTCTGCAGACTTGGACATAAACCTCCTCAGAGCTGCAATCCTGCCAGTCAGACGTTGGACGTCTTTGAACGACTGAGGAGTCTTCATGTCAAGAATAGCCTGGATCTTCTCCGGATTGGCTTCAATGCCCCTCTGACTGACCAGATACCCCAGGAACTTCCCTGCACCGAGTCCGAAGGTACACTTTGCTGGATTGAGCCTCAACTTGTGGTGACGGACAGTCTGAAAGCATTCCTCCAGATCATCCAAGTGCTTTTGGACTTGCATGCTTTTCACGATCATATCATCTACGTACACCTCCATGTTCCTCCCCAGCTGTCTCTCGAATATGAAATTCATCATTCTTTGGTAGGTGGCTCCAGCATTTATAAGGCCAAAGGTCATCTTCTTATAGGCATACACCGAACGATGTGTAATAAATACTGTCTTTGAAATGTCCTCCTTGCACATGGAAATTTGATGATAACCTGAAAAAGCATCCATGAAGCTTAGTAATGCATACCCCGAAGTGGCATCGATGAGTTGATCAATATGGGGCAGAGGATAAAAGTCCTTCGGACAAGCTTTATTCAGGTCGGTGTATTCAATGCAAACCCGCCACTTTCCATTCTGCTTCTGCACCAACACTACATTAGCCATCCACTGTGGGTAGTCGATCTCAAAAATGAAGTCAGCAGCTATCAACTTAGCAATCTCCTCATCAATGATCCTCTGACGCTCAGGTGCAAAGATTCGTCTTTTCTGCCGAACTGGATTTTTTGATGGATCTACCTCCAACCTGTGCTCGGCAATCTTCCGGCTAATTCCAGGCATATCTTGTGGTTCCCATGCAAAAATGTCCGCATAGCAGCGAGGGAGCTCCATAAGGTTTATCCGAAGAGGTTCTGGTAGACCCGAACCAATCTTCACTGTTTTGTCTCTCTTCCCGATGACCAACTCGATCTCTTCTGTCTCCCTTTAGGAGTAACCAATGGCTCTGAACTGCTTTCAGTAAAGGGCTCGATCTCAATTGCCATGGTTTGCTTCTGCTTGCTGACCCCTACTCCCGAGGAAATGACAGTATTTCGATAACAACGTCGGGCTAGGTCCAAATCCCCTGCTACCTCTCCCACTCCATGTGTCGTAGGGAACTTGATTTTAAAATGAGGGATGGAAGTCACTGCTTGGAGAGCAGTCAAGGTAGGTCTTCCCAGTATGGCATTGTAGGCAGAGTCTACATGCACAACATAAAATTTACATGTTATTTCTACCTGCTGAGGAGCTGTGCCGAAGACCACTGGGAGTTCAATAGTGCCTGCAACTTTGACTGGATCGTTGCTAAAGCCGTATAAAGGAGCCTCCTGCCCGACCTCCATCTTTCGCCCATCAAGATGCATCCTATGATAAGCATGGGCATACAAAATATCCACAGAAGACCCGTTGTCTATCATCATTCGTTTCACATCTACCGAACCCACTTGTGCCGTGATCACCAACGCTCCTTCATGGGGCTCGATGGGCTCCGAAGGATAATCTGCATCGGTGAAGGATATGATAGTCCCCGGAAATGGTCTGTCGGCCTTCGGGGAAGCACCCGTCACGGACATGACCGAATCTAGGTACCCTCTCCTCTTCTTCCCTACCAACTTCCCTGCTGTCCCACCGGTTATTACATCAATGACGTGCCTCGGCGGTGGTATTGGAGCATTTTGGACGGGTAGAACTGTTTGGACCGTCTGAACAGTACGATTGACATTTTATTGATCTTGTTGGTCCCTCTCGGCCACATACTGAACCAGCAAACCACTTTAAATCTTCTTCTCCACGAAGTCCTTCAAATTGCAACACTCATTAGTGTCGTGACCTGCGGCTTGATGATAGCCACAAAATTTCTGAGAGTTGCCTTGCCCTGTCTTATAGTTATCACGAGGTGGCTCATAGAATGGCTGGTTCCTGATCTGGTCCAAAATCACCGATCTATCGGTATTCAGTTTGGTGTAAACCTTGTTCACCTTCGGGGCAGAAGCAGGTGGACGACTACTTCCCCGTCGCCATGAATTGTTGTACCTTTTCGAACTACCTTCTGGCCGATCATTATACTCCCCCCATCTTCCTCTGATCGCCTTCAGCCTTAAACGTATCTGCCTCTTTCATTTAGTCCGAAGAAGGGCGTTTCAGGCTATTCATAGCCTCCTCCACGACAATATAACCTTCTGCCTTGTCAAAAGCTTCTGCTAAGCTCTTCGGGTGGTGGAACATCAACTTCTTCACCAGCTTTTCGGACTTTACCAGGTCTAACCCATTCTGAAACAACCCTACCGCCTGGAGATCATTGAGGTCGGACACCTAACCAACCGCTTCCCTGAATCTCTTCACATACTGGCCTAAAGACTCGTTGGTGAACCGTCTCGACTGTGCTATAAAGAACTCATGAAACTTCCCCTTCTTCGGTTGCTCCCAAAGTGGGCATGGAACTTATCACAAAGCTCGGTCCAAGAGGAAATTGAATCTGACGGTAAAGTCCCCATCCACTGTCTCGCATCCTTTCTCAATGTGGTGACAAACGTGTGACACTTGGCAGCATCGGTAAAATCATAATAGTCCATCAGCCGGTCGAATGCCTGGCTATGGTCATAAGGGTCCCCAGACCCATCGTAACTCTCTATTCGAGGCAACTTCTTGGTGATATCTGCCTTCTCCTTAAGAATATCCGAGGAAAAAGATGACGCCTTCTTTCCCGGAGTGTCTTTCACCTGTTGCACCTCAGCTAACTGCTTTCTAAGCTCCTTCAATTCTTTCACCAGAAAATCCACACCTTCTGGCCGCGAGGAGACCTCTCTTTCTTGGACAAGCTTCTGTTTGCGAGCAGACTGACCTCTTCTATCTGACCCTGCTGCCTTTGTTAGACTCCTGGATCTACTCCGACGTACAACTCTATCCTCATGACGAGAATACTCACGCTGATGCTCTCTCCTTCTGGTTTCTGGCACGATCTCCCTCGACCTGCTCATTTTCTTGTCGTCGTCTCGATGCTGAGAACCAACGACCATCAGTGCCTTCTTCGAGGCCACGAGAGTTCTACTCATCGACCTCCTTCTGTCGCGGGAACGATTCCTGGACACGTGTACAGAATGCTCCGGCTCTTTCCCCTCTCGCCGTTGCATCTCCTTATGCTTACTCCGTCTTTCGGACTGAATACGACTGGATACTTTATCCCTTAATTCGGCCACCCGAAGCATCTGTTCGGCTATATCTTCCCTCTGTTTTAAAAGCACTTCTAAGGCCTTATCCGCTTCGTCCGTCATCTTCACCAACTTGGCAACTCTGTCCTCCTGACCACTTCGGCGATGAGTCTTGATCGGTGAACCTTCTGTCCGCCCTCGACCATGATCCCGCTCTTTATCTGTACCAAAGACCAGCATCCGTCTTGCTCCACCATGAATCTTCGGACGGAGATCTCCCGAATCGTGTTTGGAGGCCGTACTATCATGAGCACTTTTGGAAGGACCCAGATGATCCTTTACTGAAACACGGGGTAACGATGAGCTCACAACCATCGCCTGCCCTTCGGGTGTACCATCCTTACTTCTCACCATCTTCCGAAGTAGATTAAATGAATGTGATTGAAAATTCAATGACACTAGAACTGCCCTCCTTCTAGCGCCAATGTTAATGCCAAGATCTGCTGCCACGTCCCAATCACGTAAGACGTCCTGATCCTGCACAATAAACACGATAAACACCACAAGCTTGACGGCTTCGACCGTTGGGGGATAGCTCAGGCGTGAGAGTCAGTATACGTGTTCACGATGTTAACAATGGAGGATAATAATTGTCTAGTGTATTGAGAGAGTTAATAATTCTCAGTTGTGTGTGTATGTGAACGTACCTCTTTGTGAAAACTTCCTTGCTAGGTTATACTCTCTTTGCCCGGATTACCGTGCCACTCACTACTATCTGACATAACCCCCTGATCTGATGGGTTCTGCCGACTGTATGCAGTCTATCCACTACCTTTGGTCACTGTTTTCTACCGCTGGCCGGCTATGATCCCATCCACATTAATGCATGGCAGTTACAGCAGTCAACTATCATGTTTTTTCATCATTACAAGTCAAAGTAATAGATATTAAAATATCTAATGAGTTAGTCTAATGAACCGACCCGGTCTCATAAGGTTTTAATAGAAATAATATGATGACTTGACCCAATGACTTTCAAGGTTCAATAATGAAGGGCCAATAGACTAATTAAATAAGTGAGCCCAATTCACTCGGCCCAAATAGAGGAAAATATCATGACTCAACAGAAAGGATTACAGTTTGTTGCTCGTGGGTATCCGCCGCCATTTTCGTTCAATTGAAAGTTTGGAGACTTTATTACTTGGAGTATTTTTGGGTGGTGAAGTTAATTAGGTTTCTTAAACTAATTAAAGGTAAATTTTTAATCTCTCAATTTATTGTGTAACCTCAAGTTTTAGGACGTAAAACTTAGGATGATTATTGTATGTCTATTATTAGTGATATAGTGGAGATTCGGAGTTCAATATGTGATTTTTCCCTTTAAAAACTTTCTACGTTAAATATTGTATCTTGCTTGTGGATATTTATTTGTTATTTTTGTTCTTAATATTGAGTTTGTTAATTTCCTATTTAATAGTACAAATAATTTTTTTTTCTTTCTAAAATTGAGATGATTTTAGACGCACTTTTCTCAACCAATCATGACCTAAACTAAAGTCAGTTGTTAGACTTCCAATCCTTAGGGGCATCGGTGCTTAACTACTTGCAACAATCATACATCTTTTTTGGAGGGATACTTGTGTGCATACACACGTTAGTTTCGTCTACTTATATTTGTTTGTAAAAATGATGACAGTGATAATATTATTTGTACTAATTTTTTTATTACTTCATACTATTTTAATTATTTCATGATTAATCTGTTTCTAATTAATCCATGAAGTATATTTTTCATTTCTAAGGTTAATTAATGATGAATTAAAATCCCAATTGAAATGATAGCAAATAGTTGGTAGAATTAAATAACAGATTTTTAATTATAAATTGAATTTCTTAGTCGGATATTCTAAATGAATTATCAGAAAAAGAGTGGATCTGTAAATAATTCTGATTATCTCAAACCACTTAAAATCCTAATGATTTTTTAAACATTTATACGCTTTACATTCATGCACTTAAATTTGCAATAAGTACGGTTTGTAATTGTATTTATTTTTAATTTTATGCTACTGCACTTGAAATCATTTAGAATTAACTTGCACTGCATGACTTGGCCTTAATTTCAGTTGTAGCTTCTCTCTTTCTTTCCACGACCTCTTTTCATTTTCTTAAATTTTTATCAATCAACTCGAAATGAATGTAAAAATTATTTTCTTCTACACTTGAATTGAAAGAATGGAATAGAGAAATGCATAAAATAATTAGAAAAAATGGAGGTACACAACTGTGTAAATTATAAATATACACAGTCTACGATTGTAAAATGATTGTAGAGTTAAGTCACCATACGATCGTATAGCCAATGACTGATAGTAGAGTAGTCACTCTACTATTGTAGAAACGTAGAGTGAATGTTCAGATAGTAGAGTGATTACTCTACTATCGTAGAGTGACATAACTCTACGATCGTAGACTGTATACATTTGAGAGTCTACACAGTTGTGTAGCTCCATGAATCCCAAAATAATTTTTAAGTATTTTAAGTGTATGTTAGATTGTGAATGGTAATAGATAGTGTGCTAGGATGACAAAATTGGCTAATACATCTAGGAAGAGTAAGAATCGATTTTGCAATTGAAATTGCACGTAAAACATAAAAGACAGCACCAAAGAAATTGCACTTCCGATGATATATTGTGGTTTTTGCAATAGGAACCGCCTCTTTTACGATCACGGGCGGATCTAGCCTTAGAGCATAGGAGTCAATTGACCTCACTGAATTTTCAAGAATCAATTTTTATTTGTTTTTAATTTTATATGGTGTTTAGTGAAAATAAAAAATTTAGACTAAAAGACTATTAAATGTCTCAAATTTTTACTAACACCAACATTCCACTCCTTTATATTGTTTGGTAACTTACATTGAACATGATATTTTTACAGCTATTGAAATTAGGCTATCATTGCAATAGTTTCAAGCAACGAAGTCTCGAAAAATGTTATTATAAATAACATTTTAGCAATATTATTTAGTTTTGTAATTTATTTTAGAGGGCACGGGAGGTGAGATATGTGAGACCCCAGATTTTATCAATAAAGATTTAAATTTTGTCGAAATAATTTTTTAATATTATGGTGTGAATTTAAGATAATATTATAGTTGTGGGTAGTATTTATAAATTTTGCAAAGTATGCAAGTGGTTATATTATATTCGATTGGTCGGGGAATATTCGGTTTAGCGAGGGAATATTCGTATAACGACTCAATCATTGGTGGACCTCCACAATGTAATTATTGTCGGATTGAAAAACGACAAAAATATTTTATTGAAATAACGGTGGAAGTTTTACTGGTTGATCTTTGTTGAACTACTCTAAGTAGTAAAAGTACAAAGAATATGTCATTATGTGGTTGCGTAGTACACGGTATTGATTATCGATGCTTATGTGAGAAGTCACTCGGTTTGATTTCATTATCACGATTAATAATATGAATTATTATAAATGATAATGACGTTTTGTTTTATTCAGTATTATTAACGTAATAAAATAGAAACATCTTTTTATATAAAATGAATACTTTATTAAAGTTATTACATAAATAGAATATATTATATTTTATTATGCGTAGTGTTTTCTATAGTGTTGCATAGTGTTTGCATAGTAAAATGTTTTTATATAAATAGAATATATTATATTTTATTTAAAAGATTTTTGCTTTAAATATGAATAGTCGATTAAAGTAAATCAATCTGGACCGCTCATGGATTAATTACTATGCATTCTATTTTCCTATAAATAGAAGCTCATTCTTCATTATTTTCTTACAATTCACCAAACTCTAGAGAGAGAAATTATAGAGAAAGCTATAGAGAGAAAATCTATAGAGAGAAAGAAGAAGAGTGATTCTGCATTTCACTACTTTGATATCCAAAGTCTTTTTACTGGTAAGGGATATTATTTGTTGTAATTCGTAAGGGGTGTTATTCTTTCTTATTCATGAATAGAACTTCATTATTCCATTCTTTATTATTACATTGGAATAACTCATATCTGTGACATACCCTATACTTGGTGAAATCCCTCTGTTATTCCATTCTTTATCATTCTGTTGAATAACTCAGATACGCCGACATACCCTATACATAATCTGTATAATGTGGTTTACCCTATACTTGGTGACATTCTTCTATTATTCTGCATTTGGAACATCCTGTCTCATGCATGTGTTTTACCCACCTGGTTCCGCTCTTTATTATTATTCATTGGAACATCCTGTCTGCAGTGTTTTACACCGGACTGGTTCCGCCTTTTATCATTCTCGTTGGAATATCCTATCGTGTGTTTTTTACGGATGATCCGGTTCCATCTTTATTATTCTGTTGGAACATCCTCACAGCCGGTTGTGAATTTCACCGACCGGTTCCGTTATTATTATTACATTGGAATAACTCATACATCACGAAATACTGCATGTATGGTTATTTTCTTTGTTATTCCATTCTTTATTATACCCAGTTGGTTAAAACTTTGACTTCATACTCCATGAAATTAGTAGAATATCCTTGATATTTGCGTTTCATCCAAAGATATCTTTTCATGAAAATATTCTTCCGATCATTCTTGAATTTTACTCTACAAAATAGTATCTTGTTGACAATTTGGGCGTTCTTAATTCTGGATAAAATAATTCTTGAACTTGTTTTATTGAATTATTATGTCATTGTCATCATCCTCATGTTATATTATGTTATCTTTGGCTTACGTGCATAGATGAACTTAGTATGATTATGACCGAGGATCATTCGGTATAATCACGGCTTGTTATAAATGATGTGATAAAAGTTCTCGGTGGCACGTAATGCAAGTTGATGGATAGTTTTTGGTATGATTATGACCAGGGGTGATTCGGTATAGTCATGACCATTGATAATTTGATGAAAATCCTTGACCGTAGTACAGGGATGATTAGATATTGTGGTTTATTCATTAAACTGAGTCTTAGTGATAAAAATTTATGAAAACCTTTTAAAACCTAAAAGATAGTAGACTTTATTTTCTACTTGACTCTTTTAATGGATTACGTGTTCCATTGTAGTTAAAACCGGTTGTCTATTGTATTTTATCGGTTTAACATCATTGAAGGCTAATGATAATTTATTACGCATTATCTTAGTCATAATATTTCTTCTTGGGCTAGTTGAGCTCACCCTTTCTTTCACCTGTTTTCTCTTCTTGGAAAATGAGAATATAAATTGGGACGAGTCGGGAAATGGAGTAATAGTCCGGAGGATAGCATTAGTAGTCCTCACTATTCGTGAAATAGTGTGATAATAATTGTAATGAGGACTCCTTTTGAGTTTGTATAATATCTAGTAGACAATATTTGTATTCAAACTCTCGGTTTATGTATTGTCGTATGTTACACTGACGGATATATAATTAAGTTTGTATTTGAATTTATGTACCATGTAAGTGGCGACCCAAGATGGGTGGCGATACCTAATTTTGGGGGCGTCACGGTTGGTATCGAGCTTAGGGATATGATCCTGGCTAAGATCTTGAGATAAGAACTAGGAGGGAGAGACGGAATTCCTTCGCTAGTATGATCTACCTAAGTTTATTTGTTATTTAATTGGTGGATTGAGTATAGGATAATATGTGATATGTTAATTAACCCTTGTTTTGTGATAGTGTTTGAGAATGACATCCGAAAATCTTTGAGATAAGCAATGAAGCACATGAGAGTGTTGATTCATTTCAAACAAAAGGTAACGACCAACAACACGATAATAATCATCATACCGGTAGCAACGTCTATCGAACAATGATAACCATCGTGGGGGAAATTATCATGCTAAGAATGGTAACCACTTGATTGGTAATCATGGCAAAGATAATAGAAGTGGAAATTACAAGAAGAGAAGGTCATTTAGCTCAATTTTGTTGTGCACCAAAGTCAAGTCTAGTTGGGACGGTGGCACCAAAGGTGGATATGGACAAAACAAAGTCGTTGGTTTTAGGAAGTGCATTTTCATGACTTCTCAAAAAGCGAGTAAAGCTGAACGAAGTTAGCACCAGGTTAGTTAATTATAAATTGCAAGTCTATACCTTATAAGATACCGATTCTACCCATTATTTTATCTCTCTTGCTTGCGTTCAACGTTTAAATTTGACTCGGAGAAATTAGACTTTGATTTATCTATTGAAACTTCGTTGGGAGAAACCTTCGTTACCTCCAACATTTATTAATCTTGTTGTTTCAAATAAACACTTTCCGCTTACTGTCGATCTTATCTCTTTGAAAATACTTGCCTTTGAGGTAATTTTTGAAAACGATTGATTAACTACTCATTATTCTTTTGTAAGGCTTGTTAGCTTTCATATTCCTAACCAACCTCATTATATCTAATTCAAAGTAACCAAATCCTAAAGTTAATCAACGTTATATCAAGCCATAAGTAAAGAGCCCAATCCTTTCGTTGTTAACTTTCTTGTGTGGAATGCACCGGCTTGACTTTTACGTAGGCGGCGTCGTGATTTGAAGATGGCAAGTTGATAGGTATCATTGTGAGGTGCTATCCGGGTTAAGGATAGAAGTCACAATTGGTATTAATGTGACGTACTATTCAAGTCTTGGACGAGAGTAATAGCTTTTTGAATGATATTTCTATCATTAATAAATTTCTTGACGATTATTGAAGATTTCCTAGCCTACCTAGAGCGTGAAATCGAATTTTGTATCAACCTCTAGTACAAAAAACCCATTTCTTAAACCCTCAAATATTTCTTCAACTAAAAGGATCTGTTTACGAGGATTATGATGAAAGTCATAATAAAAGTATAGAACTTATGAAAATCATGGGTATATGAAGTATTAGTAAGTTTTATGATGAGTTATGTTGGTTAGTATGTGAAAACATGAAAGTTTCTTAGAAATCACAAAGAGTTGAAAATCAGATTTTGGTGAAAAACGTAACATGAAATTCAATTGACCATATCTCCTATTATATTTTGAATTTTTGAGTGTGGTAAAGTCCTAGAGTTAGATCTATGAGTTACCTAACTAATCCAAGTGGAATTACTGGAAAAGGTGTTGTAGATTTTTGTGTGGACTGATTTTAGCAAAGGAGTGCAAAGCTGCAAAAACCGAAAAAGCTGCTGCCATGATTTTAGAGGGGCTGTTTCGGCCACTTAAATTATGAGAAAAATTCAGGTCTTTTGGGACATGAAGGTATATGGTATAAAGTACCTCCTGTCCAAAAATGAGCTCATTCTGACTTAAAATGAGCAAGTTATGACTATTTCAATATTTAGGTTTTCCGATTGAAAAATAACTATAACCGGAGTTCTATAACTCAGATGACCATGAAATTTAAACTGGAAGCTCACGTTAACATGTGTAAGGTCCTGCCAAGATTTGGGAATTTTGGAGTTAAACTTGAGGTAGCTAATTTCTTAAGGAATTAATTAGAAATTGATTTTGAAAATAGTAAATGAATTTTAAAAATTCCGAGAAAATATATTTTCATTATGGGACTATATTATGCTAAATCCCAGAAAAGAAATATTTTTGGGACTGATTTGGTATTTTCATGAAAATAGTTTAATTACTGAACATATATGAGTTAAATATGTTATGTAAAAATAACAAAGTTGAAAATAGGATTTTATGGCTAGAGGATCCTATATAGAGTATATGCATATTTTTTTGATGAGGGATTTGATAATTGATGATGATATCTTATGAGTATGGCATTTTGAATGATTAAATGCATTATATGGTAAAGCGTAAACAATTGAGATAAATTGTTTATAAATTTAAGAAGTGATTAAAATATTGTTGTAATATTAATGATATTAGATTATTAGATTATTAAGTGATTGATAACATGGGGATATTCTTGAATCTGGATAAATTATATTATAAATGTTTAATATTTATCCTTTATCTCATTTGATTGATTCTTTATATCATTATCCTCATGTTTATATTATGTTGAAAGTCATACATGGCACATAGTAGTGCATAGATGGACTTGGTATGATTATGACCAGGGATTGTTCGGTATAATCATAACCGTAATTGAAAACACGATTATCTTTGGTCGTAGTTCATGGATAATTTGTGGTCGTGATACTAATGAATACACGATTATCTTTGGTAGTAGTGTATGGATAATCCGTGGTCGTGATGCTAATGAATACACGATTATCTTTGGTAGTAGTGCATGGATAATTTGTGGTCATGATACTAATGAATACACGATTATCTTTGCCGTAGTACATGGATAATTTGTGGTCGTGATACTTAATGAATACACGATTATCTTTGCACGTGGTGCATGGATAATTAGTGGTCGTGATACTTAATGAATACACGATTATCTTTGCACGTAGTGCATGGATAATTCGTGGTCGTGATACTAATGAATACACGATTATCTTTGGTAGTAGTGCATGGATAATTTGTGGTCGTGATACTAATGAATACACAATTATCTTTGGTAGTAGTGCATGGATAATTTGTGGTCGTGATACTTAATGAATACACGATTATCTTTGGTAGTAGTGCATGGATAATTAAGTGGTCGTGATACTAATGAATATCCTTGGCACGTAGTGCGGGGATGATTCGATGATATGAATTAATTATTGAAATGAGTCTCAATGAATGAAATATTAATTCATGGATGTGGTAAAAAATCATCTTTGGTAGTAGTGCATTGATAGACTTGGTATGATTATGACCAAGTTATTCGGTATAATCATGGTATCAATTGAAAACACGAATATCCTTGGCGATTAATGCATGGATAATTCGTGGTCGTGATACTATTAAGTGCGTCTCAAAGATTATTGGTTTTACTGATTGTATATCTTTGGCTGTAGTGCAAAGATGAATTGATATCTTTAAATGGGATTGCGAAGATGAATTTAATATTTTTTAATGATAATGGTATTCAAGGTATCCTCACCTCTTATCATACCAGTGCATTACCCTAATTTCGAGGGCTTAAATTCCATAAGAGAGGAGATTGTGAGACCCCAGATTTTATCAATAAAGATTTAAATTTTGTCGAAATAATTTTTAATATTATGGTGTGAATTTAAGATAATATTATAGTTGTGGGTAGTATTTATAAATTTTGCAAAAGTATGCAAGTGGTTATATTATATTCGATTGGTCGGGAATATTTGGTTTAGCGGGGAATATTAAATGACAACTAACTCAATCATTCTTTGGACTTCATTAATGTAATTATTGTCGGATTGAGAAAACGACAAAAATATTTTATTGAAATAACTATGGAAGTTTTACTGGTTGATCTTGTTGAACTACTTTCGGTAGTAAAAGTACGATGTCGTGTGGTTTGCATAGTAGCAATACTGCAGTATTGATTATTGATGCTTATGTGAGAAGTCACTCATTTGATTCCATTATTGTCGATTAATAATATGAATTATTATAGCGATAATGACGTTTTGTTTTATTCGTATTATTAACGTAATAAAATGTAAACATCTTTTATATAAAATAGAATACTTTATTAAAGTTATTCATAAATAGAATATATTATATTTTATTATGCATAGTGTTTTGCATAGTGTTGCATAAAGTGTTTGCATAGTAAAATGTTTTTATATAAATAGAATATATTATATTTTATTTAAAAGATTTTGCTTTAAATATGGACCGTCGATTAAAGTAAATCAATACGACCGCTCATGGATTAATTACTATGCATTCTATTTTCCTATAAATAGAAGCTCATTCCTTCATTATTTTCTTACGAATTCACCTTTGAAACTCTGTAGAGAAATTATAGAGAGAAGCTATAGAGAGAAAATCTATAGAGAGAAAGAAGAAGAGTATTCGGTACATTTCACTACTTTGATATCCAATGTCTTTTACGGTAGGGGATATTATTTGTTGTACTAGTAAGGGTGTTATTCTTTCTTATTCATGAATAGAACTTACATTATTCCATTCTTTATTATTCTACATTGGAATAACTCATGTATACGCCAGCGTACCCTATACTTGGTGAAATCCTCTCATTATTCCATTCTTTATCATTCTGTTGGAATAACTCAGATACGCCGTGATACCCTATACATAATCTGATATCGTGGTTTACCCTATACTTGGTGACATTCTTCTATTATTACATTGGAACATCCTGTCTGCGTGTGTTTTACACCCACCGGTTCCGCTCTTTATTATTATTCGCTGAACATCCTCATCATGTGTTTTACAGGACTCGGTTAAAATTTTATCATTCTCGTTGGAATATCCTATCGTGTGTTTTACACCGGATCCGGTTCCATCTTTATTATTCTCATTGGAACATCAGCGCGGTGTGAATTTCACGACACGGTTCCGTTATTATTATTCTGTTGGAATAACCTCATACATGCGGCACCGCATGTATGGTTATTTTCTTTGTTATTCCATTCTTTATTATACCCAGGTTGGTTAAAACTTTGACTTCTATACTCCATGAAATTAGTAGAATATCCTTGATATTTGCGTTTCATCCAAATATCTTTTCATGAAAATATTCTTACGATCATTCTTGAATTTTACTCTACAAAATAGTATCTTGTTGACAATTTGGGCGTTACTTAATTCCTGGATAAAATAATTCTTGAACTTGTTTTATTGAATTATTATGTCATTGTCATCATCCTCATGTTATATTATGTTATCTTTGGCTTACGTGCATAGATGAACTTAGTATGATTATGACCGAGGATCATTCGGTATATAATCACGGCTTGTTATAAATGATGTGATAAAAGTTCTCGGTGGCACCGTAATGCGATGATGGATAGTTTTTGGTATGATTATGAGCGGGGGTGATTCGGTATAGTCATGACCATTGATAATTTGATGAAAATCCTTGACCGTAGTACGTGGATGATTAGATATTGTGGTTTATTCATTAAACTGAGTCTTAGTGATAAAAATTTATGAAAACCTTTTAAAACCTAAAAGATAGTAGACTTTATTTTCTACTTGACTCTTTTAATGGATTGCATGTTTCGCTGTAGTTAAACTGGTTGTCTATTGTATTTTATCAGTTTAACACTGTTGAAGGCTAATGATAATTTATTCTGCATTATCTTAGTCATAATATTTCTTACTGGGCTAGTTGAGCTCACCCTTTCTTTCAACGTATTCTCTCTGAAATGAGAATATAAATTTGGGACGAGTCGGAAACGGAGTAATAGTCCAGAGGATAGCATTAGTAGTCCTCACTATTCTGTGAAATAGTGTGATAATAATTGTAATGAGGGCTCCTTTTGAGTTTGTATAATATCTAGTAGACAATATTTGTATTCAAACTCTCAGTTTATGTATTGTCGTATGTTACACGACAGATGTATAATTAAGTTTGTATTTAAATTTATGTACCATGTAAGTGGCGACCCAAGATAGGTGACGTATACCTAATTTTGGGGGCGTCACAAGATACACCTTATGTTCTTGTGCGAGGTGTCTCTTATAATAACAATGTTTTAAAAAATTATAAAATATCTTTTTGTCCATAACATGGGAGGAAATGTATTCAACTACATAAAACGATATCGATTTTATATGATAACTCATACAATTATTTGTAATGTCCCTCACGTCATTTTTTGCCTTTATTTTATTGTATTTTATGTCTTTGTAGATTTTTGTTTTTAAAAAATTGACCTCATTGAACTGAGCGGTTGGATCTCCCCTACTTACGTTTGCGGCTTTGATATAGAAATTGCACCCTTATGGAATCTCACCCGTTTAAAGTTCTAATTCTTTAATATTTCTCATATTTTTGAGTATGTTATAGAATTTTTTAGTTTTATTTAAGTATGATTGTAAATTAATTTTGGAATATGTAATTTTACACAGTTTAAGACTTTAAGTTTAAAATAATAGTTGTATTTTAGTAATGTATGCATCTTTCAATTTGAAAAATAAGAAGTTTTTAATTAATTTGTGATTAGCTTTCAAAAATTGTACTTTTTGTAATTGGGTATTAATTGTAGTAGCAAGTTAGCACGTTTGAGATTTATTTGAAATTTTCAAAGTATGATATGTTTATTATTATTATTTTTTCAATTGGTTTTCGAGCCGAAATTGTACGTTTTGAAACCACACTACATTATTAGAAACCTCACTACACCACTCCAAACGGTTTCATGTTGCGATTTTTGATTTAAGCAACCGCATCAAAATGGTTTAATGTGTTGTTTTTGTTCGAAACCACACTAACCGCACAATACTCGCCTCTACATACAACCACTCAATTGGAATGATTTTCATTCCACTTACAATCTCTCACGTAATGAAAATCAAGTGAATTGAATGAATTTTCATTCAATTGAAATGATTTATCCAAAATGATCACCAAATACACTATTTTTTATTTAATTCATTTCTCTATTTGTTCATTTCATTTTTTCAATTTAAATGTAAAATTTACTTGTCCTTTTTTAAAAATGATAGGTTTTCTTGGATTTAATTAAATACATTTTAAATAAGGCAATCATAGAGAAGCTTCCACCAGTGGAGAAGTCAAAAATTTTAAATTGGAGGACCCTTAGTTATTTTCTTGCACTGACTATAAAATTCTTAATTTTAAACTATGATGACAGTCATTCTTAAACTTTTTATTTATATTAATTTATTTGGCGCGTGCACACACACATACATGCGCGCGCACACACACACACACACATATATATATATATATATATATATATATATATATATTACAATTGGAGTAATAATTCATAATATGTATTTGTTATGAATTAAAAATTAGTAAATAACACATCTATCTTCCATTACAATGTTAAAGGGCTAAAATTAAAATCAAGGACACGACGTCTTCTAAAATTTCTAACAAACTGGATTAATATGTTTTTGGACCATAATACCCCCACTCAGGCCAAGCTAAAGAAGGTTTTTTTAAAAGGTCCGCTAAAAATACTAGTGAATGACTTCGAAAATAGAGAACCCAAAAACCAAAATCAAAGTCAGGTTTCAGGGAAACATGACTAAAGAGAAGGTCCTCATTCTCTCTAACTTTTCTCTTCTTTGTTTTAGATCTGAACTTGGTTCTTGTTGGATCTGTTATATATTGCACCTTATTTTATACTTTTGTGACTTATAATGTCATATTTGAGTTTGATAAAACTCATATGTGGACGTACATAATTTAAGTATAAAACGTGTAAATTAATGTCCTCTACGTGGAGAATAAAAGAGAATTTTATTTGATTTGTGTAGAAATCATTTGATTAGTGTCTATAGTGAGACATTTAATAAGGTGCAAAATTGTTTGATAAAAACTACTTTTCCTTAGGTCCATTTAATAAAAGTCTATTTTATTTTATTTTTTGTAACAAAAGGAAAATATTGAGTGCTATTTAAATTCTAATTAATCACTACATTAATACTAACTAGTATGTAAGTTACATATTTAGTATTAATAAGTATGGTTAAATATAGAATTAAATAGTATATTATGTAACTTATATATATATATATGTGTGTATATATATGTTGATATATATACATAAGATTAGATATATGCATATATAAGATATAAATTTACATATCTTATTTTATACTAGTGAATGACTTCGAAAATAGAGAACCCAAAAACCAAAATCAAAGTCAGGTTTCAGGGAAACATGACTAAAGAGAAGGTCATCATTCTCTCTAACTTTTCTCATCTTTGTTTTAGATCTGAACTTGGTTCTTGTTGGATCTGTTATATATTGTACTTTATTTTATACTTTTGTGACTTATAATGTCATATTTGAGTTTGATAAAACTCATATGTGGACGTATATAATTTAAGTATAAAATGTGTAAATTAATGTCCTCTACGTGGAGAATAAAAGAGAATTTTATTTGATTTGTGTAGAAATCATTTGATTAGTGTCTATAGTGAGACATTTAATAAGATGCAAAATTGTTTGATAAAAACTATTTTTCCTTAGGTCCATTTAATAAAAGTCTATTTTATTTTATTTTTTGTAACAAAAGGAAAATATTGAGTGCTATTTAAATTCTAATTAATCACTACATTAATACTAACTAGTATGTAACTTACATATTTAGTATTAATAAGTATGGTTTAAATATAGAATTAAATAGTATATTATGTAACTTATATATATATATATATATGTATATATATATATATATATATATATACATAAGATTAGATATATATGCATATATATGTAAGATATAAATTTACATATATAATTTTGCACATATATTTTTTCTCTTTATTCTATCTTCTCCTATTTTTCTGACAAACAAATAACTACTACAAAGCAGTGTTCTATTGGAATTTTCTGTGAATTGCTATCACAGATAATTCACCAATGCTTAACATATATTCTGGAGGTATATCGTTTGTAACTCTTAACAAACCGTTCGTGGTGGGAGCGATAAAGACCTTAAGGACAGGGATCACCCGTGTCATGTCTTCAACAATTTTGACTCTACTAAACTACGATTCTAACAATCTTAAGGTCTTTATTGTATTTGTTAGAGTCATGATTTTGGTGAGATAGAAGACAACACGGTTTTCAAAGATAAGTGTCATTTTTCTTGTATCTATTTTATCAATGGAATTTTTATGATAATTAGTAATATATTGAGATATTAAGCTAATTATTTTTATTGATAATTCCTGTTAGAAGATGAATTATGGAGAAAAATGAACGTGAAAAGATTTGCAATTTACAAGTTTGTAAATTGATATGGAAAAGATGAAGTCATCATGGAAAACACCAATTTTTGATGCCTAATTTTTTTTCTAAAGAGATTGTGGTGTTCTTCAGATTTAATTCCAAAAGGTGTGTTTTTTAACATTAGCCTTTATTTTTATAAATGATAATTGTGTCATTTTGTATGTGTATATACTAGAAACTATATGTTTTATGTATTATATCATGTGTAGATAATATTGTATGTTTGAATATTAATTTACCTACATTTTGTTGTAATAAATTAATTAATTATTTTGTGGGATAAGAAAAGTAATTAAATTTTTGTTCATGATGGAATAAATTTAATTTTGAACATATATATTTTGTTTATAATATTTTATGAGTAGATAAAATATTTGATGTGTATATGTATGTATGAAATTTGATACAATTATTTTCTTATACACTAATTGAGATTAATTTATTATGAGAAAGTTGTAGTAAAATTTGAGAAGTTTACTTGTCTCTATGTATAACAAATTAGTTGTAAATTAATTTATTTTGAAAATATAATAAATTTATGTTCTTCTTGAACAAAATTATGCATAGAAAGTTTGAGGTAATATTTAGTGTGTAATATTACTTAGTATTTGTATGCATGAATATTGAGATAAATTACTTTGTTTATGGATAATAAATTAATTATCAACTAATAGTTAGAAGAGATATTGTAGAAGTAGATTTGGTTGAGTAAATCTTGTATACAATATGATTTTGATGTTGAAAAAATACTAAGAAATGATATTTGTAGTGTTTTTGGGATAATCATAATTGGTATATGTTGATTTATTTTTATGTGTACTTCTTGTCAAGAAGTAGTAAATTTTAATGTGATTATATGAATTATGTATATTCTAATTGAGGTAAATATTTTATTTTTTGACTTTTTATAAATATAGTGAAGTTCAAGTATTTCATATTATTATGATAAATGTCTTGAAATCTATATTTATAATTTTCAAAAGAAATAATGTTTATGGTATTTCATGTCTAAGTTGGGATAAGAAAACACTTGAGGATATACTAATTCATCATGTGTGTAAATTTTATTTGTTTTCTACATAAATTAATTTTGTTTGTGATAAATTAATTTCTTTAGAAAGTAAATATAAATTTTATATTTTATTATTTATATACAAATAAATTTGTGCAATATGATGAATTGTGCTATAATTTGTATATAATGAATTTTATATTATTTACATAGAGTCAAGTATTACGTGTTGGTATACTTGAAAATTGTACATGTATAATTTTAGGTGCTTATATTAAATATTTTTTAGATTTGAAATTTTATGTAATTCGAAAAATAAGAACTTGTTTTCTTATGTGGGGGTGTTCTAAAAGATTCTTAAGTTGAAGCAATCTTTATATGAATAACTAATACATAAAATGTACAAGAACTTATTTTTTATTTTGAGAAGTGTTCCTTAATATTCTCACGAGGAAGTAATATTTATAGGAACATTGTCACATAAAATGTCAATTAATCTAAAATTTATTTGAAGTAGTGAGCATAATATTATGAAGTGAAATTATTCTTTAAGATTTTTATTTTGGTCTTTGAACTATTTGGAGCATAAATTTATTTATGTAAGAAATAGTAAGGCTTATGGATTTCTTGTTGCGAAATTCAATTTGATTGTGTAGTTCTGTGAAATGAATGTCTTTGAAACACAAACTTTTGAAAAATATTGAAGTGTGAACTTATTTCACTTAATTAATTATCTAAGATTCAACAAAGTTATAAATTGAACCTAGAAAGAGAAATATTAATTTGGTGAAGGAAATCAATATAATAATTTGGTAAATAAAATACCTATTTTATTAGCCTAAATATGATCCAAAATATTTATTGTGATTTAGTTCAATAGTGAGATTGAAACTAAGTTATAAATATTCAAGTGGATACATATTAGGTGATAATATTTGCATATTTATCTTGAGATTCTATCGATATAGAATTATTTATATGTTTACACTAACAATATAATTGTATAAATTATAATGTGATAGTTTTTGTGTATATTAATGATATGTTGATCATTTTACATAGTATTGTTAACGTAAATGAGTTTAAAAAATATCTATTTTTGTCTTTATGTTGAAAGACTTGTAAAATAGATGTTATCTTATTATCATGTGAAAACATAGTGGAGATTCCAACTAAACCAATTAAATTGTATTGAGAGGCTATACTAAACTAAGTTTGATATACCTTGATATTGAAGAATTTATAATTCTTTAATAGTAGTGGTACACTAAAAGTTAATTCTGATATTGCTATTGTAAAGGTGAAGTACACATTCGCTAGTACGAGCCTTGTGTTTGATATGCAATGCACGAGATCAGATATTACATACAGTTTTAAACTTAGTATACTAATGATTTACATTGGTTTTTGTTAGATCTCTCAATGTTTTAATAGATCACATAAGTGTCACTTATATTTTAGTGAGAAAAATTATAAATTTACAAGTAGGTGAATTTTCACTCAATCTTGGGTTTTGTTTCTTAGATGAGTAAGAAACAAATGAGTATTTTCCATTTCACAATATGAATCTAATGTTATTATTTTATGAGAGAAGTTTAATGGATCAGGGTGTTTGTTAAAACATTGATTGTAGCCTAGTCTAAAGCCTCTTATTTCACAATATTGTGTTAGTGAAATTTTTTATATAGTACAAATTATTAATCTTGGATTCATAACTTGTTGCGATCTTGAATAAGTATAAAATATTCACAAGTAGGTGAATATATAATTATATTTTTACAAGTAGGTGGATATATTATTACCCTTAGTGAAGGAATAATTTACTTGGAGTAGCAAGTAATACTATTGCTTTATATGATGGAGAAAGCAAATGGAATCGAAATTTGTGTGAATTGTATCCACTTACATTGCTTAGTTCATTATGATGTGATAATGAAATTGTGGCCACTTCCATTGCTTAGTTCATTATGATGTGATAATGAAATTATTTTTTATAAAGCATATGAGATTACCTTTAATGGTAAGTCTTGACATGTTGGTCATAAACATAATTTTTATTAGATAATCGATACAAGAAGGTATTATAATATTTATCTGCGAGAAAGTCAAGTGACGACTTGACTTATCTTTTTACTAAGACTTTGACGAGATCTTAGTAAGTTTAATTACTTGTGATATGAAACTTAAACCACTTTGAGTCAAGGGTGATGGAAACACAACCTATTCCTAGGTTACCCCTAGTTTATAGGTTCAATGGGAAAAACAAGTCACAGTTGCTGACTATGTTACTATCGATTTGGTTCCATATGTAGTTTAAGATGGTAACGTCTGTCACACGACCGGGGCTAAGTTATACTCTTAACAAAGTTGTTGTGTTCTTAGCAACAGAAACACATGTGAAACACTTTGCCTATATGAACTAGAAGTGGAGCCGCTTCTTATAGAGGGTTTTGGTTTACTCTCTTAGAGGTTCATGAAATAGGGTATTGCGCATGGCCATATTAGCGCAAAGCAATTGAGAATACTCACCGTGGTAGGAGGATTTTGAGTGTGTGTGACAATTCCGCTCATATCATATAGAAGTATAGGTTCAATCTACGGACACCTTCAACTTCGATGTGACTTTGAGTTGTTTACACTAAGGGAAGGTTCAATGTTCGTCACACCCTCTTTTATGTACACATGCCTTAGAGTTGTTTGATAGGAAATTGTTTGGATAAAAATAGTTTTTTCAAACAAGTGGGGGAATGTTATATATTGCACTTTATTTTATACTTTTGTGACTTATAATGTCATATTTTTGATAAAACTCATATGCGGACATAATTTAAGTAAGTATAAAAGATGTAAATTAATGTCCTCTACGTGGAGAATAAAACAAAATTTTATTTGATTTATGTAGAAATCATTTGATTAGTGTCTATAGTGAGACATTTAATAAGGTGCAAAATTGTTTGATAAAAACTATATTTCCTTAGGTCCATTTAATAGAAGTCTATTTTATTTTATTTTTTGTAACAACAAAAGGAAATTATTGAGTGCTATTTAAATTCTAATTAACCACTACATTAATACTAACTAGTATGTAACTTACATATTTAGTATTAATAAGTATGGTTAAATATAGAATTAAATAGTATATTATGTAACTTACATATATATATATATATGTTGATATATATATATACATAAGATTAGATATATGCATATGTAAGATATAAATTTACATATATATATGATTTTGTACATATATTTTTTCTCTTTATTCTATCTTCTCTATTCTTCTGACAAACAAATAACTACTACAAAGCAGTGTTCTATTGAAATTTTCGTGAATTACTATCACAGATAATCCACTAAGGCTTAACATATATCCTGGAGGTATATCGTGTGTAACTCTTAGCAAACCGTTCGTGGTGGGGCGATAAAGACCTTAAGGACAGGGATCACCCGTGTCATGTCTTCAACAACAATTTTGACTCTATTAAACTATGATTCTACCAGGATCTATGTTCTAATCTCCGTTCAATAAATAATTTGTTCATTGTAGGTCTTTAATTCTGTATTCCAATCAGATATTTATTGTGACACCCCCAAAATAGGTATACATCACCCATTCTGAGTTGCCAAATACATGGTACAAAAATTAACTACAACTTCATTATTACAATTGTCGTGAAAAATACGACAACACATATGCTGTGAGTTTAAATATAAATATTGTCATCTAGACAGTATTCAAAATCAAATAAGTCCTCATAATTATTGTTACACTATTTTACAAAAAAGTGAGGACTGCTAAAACAACTGACTTAGAACATCACTCCACACCCTGACTAGTTCCAGCTATATTCTCGCCTCCTGAGAAGAAAAATGGAACAAAAAGGAAAAGGGTGAGCTCAACTAGCCTAGTAAAGAATATTATGACTAAGATAATGTACAAAAAATTATCATTAACCTTCAATAAATCAGATAAAATATAATGGACAACCAATTTTAGATCAATATTCCAGCAGGAAATAACAATTCATTAGAAGAGTTAAGTAGAGAATGAAATCTACTATCATCTATGAATTTAAAAGTCCATCATCAATATTTTATCCCTGTAACATCAATCAATATACATCTTGAATCAAATATTCATCTTTGCACTACAGGCCAAAGATATTCATTTGTATCACCAGTTGATCATGTTCATCTCAACACCTATCTATCTTTACACTACGGCCAATGATATTCATCAGATAATCATTCATCTTTGCACTATAGACCAAAGATATTTAGTTATATCACCATTTAGGACTGATGATGATGAAAAATATTTTAAAAAAACGAATCCAGTGAGATAAAAGAGCAAAATTAGGGATTCATACTTTAGATAATCCAAATTCAAAAATACTCCATAATAAACCATAGTGGAGTAAAATTCAAGAATGAAGATCAAAACATGGATACAATCAAAGATAGTAACCATAATTGACATCTTGGACAAAGAAGAGAAAATTTTATTTTTCTGTAAATAGTGTCTTATTTGTGAATAGTGTCGTATACGTGAATAGTTTCGTATACGTGAATAGTAACCACGACACGAAAAAGGTAGAAATTTTACAAGAAAAATCATATTTAAGTGAATAAGATTTGTATTCGTGAATAATGGTCGTATCGTGAATAATCCGTAGTATCGTGAATAGTAACCTCGACATGAAAAGGTAAAAATTTCATTAAAAAATTCATACCAATATTTTGGTATAATGATATTGAAAAAAATAACATCATTTACAAAGAAAATAACATCCCTTACCTCAAAAGAATAGTACTTCTGCCTAAAATATCGGATATAACACTAAAGGAAACTTGCAATGAATAATAACTCTAAAAATATCTAAATACTCACAAAATACACTCGATAATATAGAGAGAGAAAACTTATAATTCTGGTGTGATTTTTAATTTTAACTAAATACCCTATTTATAGGAAAATACTTAGAACGCCAAAGTAGACTAAATTAATAAAATAATATTTTATAAAAAATATTCACACCCACCATAATTGATCAAATTTTGGCACACCACAGTGGGGCCCACCAAAAATTAGATTTTTCCACAACAACCAAAAGTGGGGCCCACATGTTTTTAATAAAAAACATTTATTTCGAAAACTTCAATAATTCATAATAAATTGCCCTTTTATCAAACAAATACGAATTTTATGTCCATTCTATATGAAATTTAATTCTCTACAACTTTGTAGAAGAAAGTTTTTCCAAATTCCAATCAGAAAATATTTGAAATCCATATACGGATGATTTTTAATACCTCCATTCCGACAAAACACCTCAACATTAATTCCTTCATTTATATCCACATAAAATAAATATTTTCTTATCATATAAATTAATAATTAATTATTCACAAATAATATTACAGAATCACAATATTACAACCAGGTCGTTTCTAGGAAAGATAGGGCTTTCCGATAAGGATTTCTCCTTACTGGCACGTAACTAGGTGACCAAACCTCTTTCCTAGACATAATTTCCTTAGACATTACCAATAATGATATCTAATAATATTATTCAAATAATATGAATTATTGATCTGATAATGGGAAATACTGTGCAGTGATAATAATTGAAACAACAATAATATAAAATATCAACGTAGCAATTATTGAATCAATGAAATAAAATATTGAACAATAATTACTGTAACAATTATTCAGTAATTACCATATGTGTTTAAGAACTTATCTTCGCAATATGTAATCCAAGAACAAATCAAGGACTATCCATATGCTTAGGGCTCAGAAACATAGCATATAACTATGAGTCACAAACTTTTCATAAGTATGAGTTTGAAGAACCCGCTTTCTATCTTATCATTTTCTACCTATCAATTATATACATGAAAAAAGATTCACCTTCTCATCATATACATCTTGATAGCGCGACCAATTTCAATGATTATAACTGTAATAAACTTAGTGGTTGTTACACTAAGCACAAACCTCTACCCATACAAAGATTCATACAACTCAGCCATCACATGAGTCCTCAATTGAAATCTTACAACTTCTAACTTTCTCTTTACTTAATACGAATTTTTTTTAATTCGTATACTATCCTTTACAACTCAATTTGAGTTCTTCTTCCCGTACTACTTCGTAGTATCATTCATTCATAGCATTAGCTATAAATCATTCATCGTTTAACAGCTCATCTATTACTACGATTTACTATGATCACGTGGTGATCTTCTTATCCTTCTCTTTACAATTATAGTCTTAGGTACTCATACCTAAGGTTTATAACCTATCAGCTTTGATAACAACTTAGCATACGCCTCAAATCCTATCTCTATTTTCACACCCGAATTCCGTACGTCACGAGTACATCATTCATCCAACATACATCATTATATACTGAAATATAATAACATACATTCTGAATTACCAGGTTCTAAAACCATATAACCTTCCTCATTACAAATAATGATAATTACATTATTCCTTTCATCTTACAAGAGTGACTTTTATCCGCCACCAAGGATACATACAGTTCATTAAACTAGTCTATAGTTTAATTTTTATCTTTCTACATTACAAGTCTTCATTTGATTTTCTCGCTCATTCACATTCTGAATGGCACTTCATCTGGATACCATCAGCTTGATCTATACGGGATCCTTAAGTTCTTCTAACATCGTTCGCTGAAAATGTTTTTCATTTAAAAGCAAGTGTGAGCATTCAATTGCCCGGCAGAAGTCATAACACAAACAACTTCAAGAATTTAAACATTCTTTTCAGGACTTGATAACCAGAGAACAAAGGTTACGTAAAGCGGCTTGAATAATAGGAATAGTCTTGATTCCTATCATCTTAAACATTAGTTACATGCACTTTGAAATACTTTCATTCTCTACTCTCTTTCATGCACATTACGTCTGCTAGAATCAATGAAATGACTTAACAATAACGGTTCATGTATAAACAGAAATTCTTTTATCAATGTTCAAACATAGAAACGATTCATCTCACGGCTTCAAGTGTTTATATTATGGCACAAGGCCTCCTATATTCTACCACTTTGTACAAATATCACACATTCGCACATGACGTAGAACTTCTCAAGTTCAACATCCGAAAGTTTTAGAAACTAGCATTCATTTAAAATATGAATGAAGTTAGGAAACTTGCTTACGTGATAGCTACGACTTACATACTTAATCGCTCATTCCAATCCCTATAACACATAAGGAAATAACACATACACCAATTAGTCATATACTTGACTTACATTGATTTACTTAACTTCACTACTTAAGGTTCGCGTTCTTGCAATATAATTTTATGCGACTAACTTTCATTACTTTTATGACTTACATGACATACTTGTCTTACTCAAAACATTAATCATCTTTGATGATTCACATTCTTATCTTCTTCTTTTAACTTTCCTAAGACTCAGCACACATCGTGTCTCTGCTAGTAGTCCATATGGTACTCTGAGTGGTTTCCCACAAACAACTAATAAACAAGTTCTCGTCTCATCTACATTGCCCACACAGTGAGTTAGATCGGTTGCCAGTTTTGTATATACCTTCGCTCTCTGAAGGAATTGTTTAGACCAGCTCCCATATGTCAACCATCAAAGGTTACGATTGTACCACAACCTAAACTTATCTTAACTTATACGAACTATTAAATATAATGTTCGTTAAGTCAATTTCTTATTCCTTTTGGCTTTCTGACAACTAAATGCCATACCTCAGGATTCATTCTTACTCGACTCACATTCGGCTTTCAATACTCTTATTATCGTTCGTTACCGCTTTCTCGATAATTCATATCTTACTTACTACCTTCATCAACGTCTAAGTCATACAACTAGGGTATACTTAGAACGTTCGTCCAACGCAAATACGATTCACAAGGATCATTTACGTAATCAACTTTCACATTGCTTGTCTCTTAATCTCTCATTCAACCTTTACTCAAGGTTTTAATCGCTTTCGATCGTTATCCATCCCATGAACCCCATGTTCATTATTCTTTCTTAATGTCGAAGCCATAATGTTCGTTGTATGCTACGACCGATCGTTCATCGCAACAACGTTGCATTCACAGCGTCTAAACGCTTTAAACTAATCTTTCATTACCATGACATAACATCGAAATGTTATTCATTACCTTCATCACTCAACGTCTAAGGAATCACAATCATAGCCATCCCTTACGTTCGCTTATCGCGACTACGGTCCCCGAACATCGGTTCCGTAACCTGCGTCTACATTTTTTTATCTTTTAATCTCGTTTAATCTTTCCGTTCAACCTTCATTAAAGGTTTAAAACACATGATTAAGTGTTACATTAGTTGAACATTATGTTCTTTATCTTTCCTTACACTTCCCCAAGAGTCGAAAGCGCTTAAAAGCTCTTCTCTGCTTTTTTTCCTTCACTTGCGCTGCGACGCGTGCCCTTCCTTTCTCTCCATTTGCAAGCGCGACGACCTACTTCTCTCTCCTCTCTTCCCGGGCTGGCGGCCATGCGGCTATCAATTAATGCTTGTGAGGCAGAGATCGCATCTTGCGGTGCCACTTTTCTCAAGCTCAAATGGTCTTCTTGTTGTAGAACAGCCTAAACCCTAGAAATTTTGAGATGCTTACTTTCCGATCTCATAACTTCATTTTGAGATGCTTACTTTCCGATCTCATAACTTCTTCGTTATAACTCGGAATGAGGTCGTTCCAAAGCCAGTTTCTTCCTTATCTAATGTACTTCGATTACCCATAGACAAAAATTCATTCTGAATTCGTTAACATGCCATTCAATTGGCTTAATCTTTGCTCTTCGTTCATTTTAATGTTTTTCATTCGTTCGTTCGTAATTCGGTCATCCGAACTCGAAATTCGTTCGTTCTTGAGTCCACGACTCACGTTTTATACGTTCTCTTATATTCTTATAAAACCCTACACGTTCGGGTTCATTTACTAATGTGACGCCCCCAAAATAGGTATACAACACCCATCCTGAGTCGTCAAAATATATAGTACAGAAACAACTACAACTTTATTAATACAACATAAAAACTGTGAGTTTAAAAACAAATATTGTCATCTAGAAAATATCCACACTCAAATAAGTCCTCATTACAATTATTAATACACTATTTTACAGAATAGTGAGGACTACTAGAACTATCATTCCACACCCCGACTAGTACTCGCTACATTCTCGCCTCCTGAGAAGAAAAATGGAACAACAAGGAAAAGGGTGAGCCCAACTAGTCCAGTAAAGAACATTATGACTAAGATAATATAAAACAAATTATCGTTAGTCTTCAACAGGTAAAAATCTAATAGAATACAATAGACAACAAGTTTTAAATCAATATTCGCAGCGGAAATAATAATTCATTAGAAAAGTTAAGTAGAGAATGAAATCTACTATCTTCTATATATGAATTTAAAAGTTCATCGTCTATCTTTTATCCCTGTAACATCAATCAATATATATCTGGATTCAAATATTCATCTTTGCACTACAGGCCAAAGATATTCATCAGTTGGACATGTTCATCTAAATACCTGTTCATCTTTGCACTACGGGCCAAAGATATTCATCAGAAATCATTAATCCTTGCACTACAGGCCAAAGATATTCAATTATATCATCATTTAGGACTGAGGATGATGAAAAATATTTTAAAGAAAACGAATCCAGTGAAACAAAAGAATAAATATTAATGATTCATATTTCAGCTATTTCATGTCAAAAAATACCTCATAAATAATCATAGTGGAGTAGAATTCAAGAATGATCAAAACATGGATACAATCAAAGCTAGTATCCATAATAGATATTTTGGACGAAAAAGAAAAATTTAATTTTTCTGTGAATAGTGTTAGTATTAAGTGAATAAATGTCGTATACGTGAATAGTAACTCCGACACTAAAAGATAGAAATTTCATAAAAAAATCATCATGCTTCGTGAATAGTACTCGTGAATAGTAACTCATGAATAGTAACTCGTGAATAGTAACTCATGAATAGTAACCTCGACATGAAAAAGTTCCAAATTTGATAAAAAGTTTCAACCAATATTTCGGCATAATGATATTGAAGAAATAATATTACTTACGAAGAAAATAACATCCCTTACCTCAAAAGGATAGTACTTCTGACTGAAATACTGGATATAGTGCTGAACGAACTTGCACCGTATAGCAATACTCAAAATACTAAAATACTCACAAAAATACGCTCAATATATCGGGAGAGAAAACTTTAGTTTCAGGTGTGATTTTCAATTCTAACCTAAGCACCCTATTTATAGGAAAATGTTTAGAACACCAAAGTAGAAAATTTAATATAATATTAATATATATTATTAAGTTTCCTACGCCAACCTTTGTAGATCTGAATTCAACCATTAATGTCACATGCTAGACCCACTTAACTCACCAAAAATGTTTTCCTTGAAAAAAATAATTAAAACTTCCAAAAATCAATTATTTCGGAACTTCAGAACTTCAATAATTCATAATAAATAGCCCTTTTGTCAAAAAAAATTTGAACCTTATGTCTCTCTATAGGAAATTCCATTATCTACAACTTTGCAGAAGAAAGTTTTTCCAAATTCCAAACAGAAATTGACCGAAATCCACAAACGGGCGATTTTATAGGCTATAATCAAATTCCAGTCAAGAAATGGGGTCCACCGACATGTTTAACATGTTTTTAACATTTATTGCAACAAAAATACTCTTCCTCCTCATATACTCACATATCCCACATTCATTATAAAAAAATCATCATTATATATTATAATAATATAATAAAATATTATTTTATCAGAAAAGATTAAATATCAATTTTCAACAATTGTCACTTTAAAATTTTTCTCCATCTATATGCACATTAAATGAATATTTTCCTCATCATATAAATCAATAATTAATTATTCACAAATAATATTACAGAATCACAATCATCGACAACCGAGCGCCCCTAAGAAAGAGGGGGCTTTCCAATAAGGATTTCTCCTTCTTGCGCCGCAATTAGGTGACCAAACCTCTCCTTGGAGGCGGACTTTCTAGACATTGCCAATAATGTTATCTAATATTATTATTCGATAATATGAATTATTGCTCCGATAATGGATAATCTTCGTGTAGTGACAATTATTAAAACAACGAAGAATATAAAATATCAACGTAGCAATTATTGAATCAATAAAATAAAATACTTTGAATATAAGAATTACGTAATAATTATTGAGTAGTGTCTTCTTACGTAAGAATCAATAATTGGTAAATAATCTGGTGTGCTACTTGTGTAACAACGCGTATTCATCGTGTGTTTTAACCACCGAGTATTCAACAAGATAATCGATAATAACTACACGCTATTATTTATAAACAACTTATACTTGTCGTTTTTCATCATCCAATCGCTTTCCATTATGGGGCCCACACAAAATTTCGCACTTTGTTGTATGAATATTCCCTGACAACAAGAATATTCCACGACCAAACGAATATTCTTTGATAAAAATGAATATTTTATAACCACTTGCTTATTTAAAATATTTGCGCATTTTACCAATAACTAACCACATTAATCAAATCAACCCTTACTATTTCAAAATGATAAATAGATGAAATTAAATTTTATTTATTAATAATTTGGGGTCTTACAACCTCCCCTCCTTATGAAATTTCATCCTCGAAATTGACGTATGAACTTGGTGTTTCGAAAAGATGAGGATACCTCGCTTTCATTTCCGTTTCCAATTCCCAGGTTATTTCCTCAATAGCATGGTTTCTCCACAAAACTTTAACTTGTGGTATGACCTTCGTGTGTAGGACATGCTCCTTCCTATCCAAGATCTTGACAGGTACCTCTTCATACGTTAAGTCTTCGGCTATCTCGTCCGGTTCTAACTCAATAATGTGGTTTGGGTCTTTCACATATTTATGTAGCACATATGACAACCCCAAAATAGGTCCATTCAACCCAACCCATTCTAAGTCGCCAAATACATGGTACAAAAACAAATACAACTTCAGTAATACAATTGTCGTGCAAAATACGACAACACATATACTGTGAGTTTGAATATAACTATTGTCTAATAGAGAGTATAAAAACTCAAAAGGAGTCCTCGTTACAATTATTGATACACTATTTTACAAAATAGTGAGGACTACGAAAACAACTATCCTGAACCATCACTCCAAACCCCGGCTAGTTCCTGCTATGTTCTCACCTCCTGAGAAGAAAAATGGAATAAAAAGAAAAAGGGTGAGCTAAACTAGCCCAGTAAGAAAATATTATGACTAAGATAATATACAACAAATTATCGTTAGTCTTCAACAGGAATAATCTGATAAAATATAATAGACAACAAGTTTTAGATCAACAACTGCAGTGGAAACAACAGTCGATTAGAAGAGTCAAGTAGAGAAAGAATTCTACTATCTTCTAAGATTTAAAAGTCCATCATCAATATTTTATCCCTGTAACATCAATTAATATACATCTTAAATCAAATATTCATCTTTGCACTACAGGCCAAAGATATTTATTTGTATCACCAGTTGGTCATGTTCATCTCAACGCACTGTTCATCTTTGCACTACGGGCCAAAGATATTCATTAGGTAATCATTCATCTCTGCACTACAGGCCAAAGATATTCATCAGTTAATCATTCATCTTTGCACTACAGGCCAAAGATATTCAGTAATATCATCATTTAGGACTGAGGATGATGAAAAATATCTTAAAGAAAATGAATCTAGTGAGATAAAAGATCAAATATTAGGGATTCGTATTACAGTTTATCCAAGTTCAAAAATACTTCATAATAACCAATTTTGAAGCAGAATTCAAAATAAAGATCAAAACATGGAAACAATCAAAGATAGTAACCATAATAGACACCTTGGATAAAAAGAAGAAAATTTCATTTTTAAATTGAATAGTCTCAGATTAAATGAATAGTCAGTATATCATGAATAATAACTCAGACACCAAAAGATAGAAATTCTACAAGAAAATCATCATGCTTCGTGAATAGTACTGTGAATAGTAACTCGTGAATAGTAACTCATGAATAGTAACTCGTGAATATTAACTCATGAATAGTAACCCCGACATGAAAAGTTTCAAATTTGATAAAAAGTTCCAACCAATATTTCGGCATAATGATATTGAAGAAATAATATCACTTACGAAGAAAATAACATCCCTTACCTCAAAAAGATAATACTTACAATCGGAATCTTGGATATAGTCTTTGAAGGAACTTGCACCGTATAGCAACACTCAAAGTATCAAAATACTCACAAGAATAAGCTCGATAATATAGAGAGAGAAAGAGAGAAAACGTATGAATTCTGGTGTGATTTTCAATTCTAACTAAGCACCCTATTTATAGGAAAATTCTTAGAACATACATAGAAGACTAACTCAACTGACGATGGCTTTACCTATTACTATTGCTACCCACCACATTTGAAATTCAATTGAGCACATTTCTCACCAACCAATTCTAGAATTTTCTAAAATGTTTTATCATTTAAACAATAATCCGAAACTTTAATAATTCATAGAAAATAGCCCGTTTATCAAAAAAAAAGAATTTTATGTCCATTCCACACAAAATTGAATTCTCTACAACTTTGTAGCTTTGAGTTTTTCCAAATTCCAAACATAAAATACCTGAAATCCATAAACGGATGATTTTTAAATACTTCCAATCCAACAAAATACTGATAAAACACCTCAGCATTAATTCCTTCATTAATAACCACATAAATAAATCCATCATTTATATCCACATAAAAATAAATAATTCTTTATCATATGAATCAATAATTAATTATTCACAAATAATATTAAATAATCACATTTATGACAACCAGGCTGTTCCCGGAAAGAGGGGCTTTCCGATAAGGATTTCTCCTTACTGGCGCACAATTAGGTGACCAAACCTCTCCTTGATAGAACTTTCTAGACATTGCCAATAATGCTATCTAATAATATTATTCCAAATAATATGAATTATTGTTCTAATAATGGAGATGATGTGCAATGACAATTATTGAGCAACAATAATATAAAATATCAACGCATCAATTATTGAATCAATAAAATAAAATATTGAACAGTAACTACTGTAACAATTATTAAGTAGTGCCTTCTTACGTAAGGATCAATAATTCAACAATATTGCGCAATACCGTGTGCTACTGTGCAACCACGCGTATTACTGTATTTTAACCACTGGGTATTCTAACAGTGTTAACGATAACAACTACGTCGTTATTTATAACAACCCAAATTTTGTTGTTTTCTTCATCAGACAGTTATCCGTTATGGGGCCCACAAATGGTCATTTACTTGTCAGCATTTAATAATCCCTCACGGAAAGAATATTCCATGACCAAACGAATATTCCCCGACACAATAAATATTTTATTACCATTTGTTTATTTTGCAAATTTGCACATTTCACCCATAACCAAAGTATTATATCAAATTAACACCTTATTATTCACAATAATAATTAGAGAAAATTCAATTTTATTCATTAAAAAATTTGGGGTCTTATAACCTCCCCTCCTTATGAAATTTCATCCTCGAAATTAACGTACGTACCTGGTGTATCGAAAAGGAGAGGATACCTCGCTTTCATTTCTGATTCCAACTCCCAGTTCATTTCTTCAATAACATGGTTCCTCCACAAAACCTTAACTTGAGGTATAACCTTTGTGCATGGGACATGTTCTTTCCTATCCAAGATCTTAATAGGTACCTCCTCGTACGTTAAATCTTCGGCTATCTCGTCTGGTTCTAACGCAATAATGTGATTTGGGTCGTCCACATATTTACGTAACATCGATAAGTAAAAAATGTTATGAACACGTGGCATACTTAGCGTTAAGGCGAGTCTATAGGCCACAGTTCCTACTTGATCGAGGATTTCAAATAAATCGAAGGCTTGAGCTTTCTTCTCTTCATCTACTCTTACTTCTAGAAAAACGCATTCTTGCACCTTCTTCTTTATATTCATCAGCTCCGGTGTGTAGCTTGAGCGGTTTTAACTTTATCGATTAAAGTCGATTCTACTCGTATATTTAACATCATAACGTGGGTATTTGGAGCCTTTAACTCTATCTCCATCCTTTGTAAGTTATACAAAATAGGTCTTTGTGTTTGACAATATCACACTCGTACTCGCATACAATCTTCTACTCAACGCGTCAGCTACCACGTTCGCTTTTCCAGGATGGTATTGAATGGTACGATCGTAATCTTCAACAGCTCAATCCAACGTTTTTGGCGCATTATACGTTCGTTTTGGTTGAAGAAATATTTAAGGGTTTTAGAAATGGGTTTTGTACTGGGGTCAATACAAAATTCGATTTCACGCTCTAGGGGTAGGCTAAGAAGTCCTTCGAGAATACGTCAGGAGATTTATTAACAATAGAAATATCATTTAAAAACTGTGGCTCTCATCAAAGACTTGGATATCACATGAAATGAAGGTTTCTACTAACGAAGTTTCGATCGATAAGTCAAAGTCTAACTTCTCTAGAGTTAAATTTAAACATTGAGCGCAAGCAAAGAGAGATAAAATAATGGGTAGAACCGATATCTAATAAGGTATAGACTTCACAAGAATTTATAATTAACTAACCCGTGCTAACTTCGTTCGGGTTACTCGCTCTTTGAGAAGTCACAAAAAACGCTCTTCCTGAAACCATCGACTTTGTTTTGTCTGTATCCACCTTTGGTGCCACCGTCCCAACTGGACTTGATTTTGCTACAGGACAAAATCAAGCTATGTGACCGTCTTTTCCACAACTAAAATATATCTTGGAAAGCTGTGAACAGTTTGGACTTATATGTCTCTCCTCTCCGCATCTGTAGCATCTAACTGGTGGTCGTTCTCCTCCCCTAGGATTTGTTCTTTATTCTTTGGTCTTTGGCCGACGTCTTCCCGTCATCGTTAAATCTTCTCTTCTTGAAATTTCCACTTGAATCATTTCTTCTATTATCTTAGCCATGATTACCACCGAAGTGGTTACCATTTCTGGCATGATAATTTCCTCCACGATGGTTATCATTGTTCGATGACCGCTGCCGCCGTCTTATTATTATCGTGTTGTTGCTCGTTATCCTTCTATTGGTTTGGCTCATTATCGCGCTCCACTAACTGAGCCCTATTCACAACATCTGAATATAAATAAAGTTTGTGAGAAATGAGGTATTGACGTATTTCGGGTTTCAAACCTCGCAGAAACATTCGTGTCATTCGTTCCTCATTATCAACCAAATGAGATGCAAATCGGGATAACTCCGCAAACTTAGCTTCGTACTGCGACACGTTCATATTGTTATGCTCCAGCTTGATGAACTCAACCTCCTTCATGTGACGAATACTTTCGGGAAAGTACTTGTCGTTGAACAATTCTTGGAACTTCTCCCAAGACATCTTCAGTGCGGCATGTTGAGTACGTTTTACCGATTCCCACCAGTAATCTGCCTCTCCTCGCAACATAAAAGTGGCAAAGGGAACCTTTTGCTCCTCGGAACATCCCAAGACATCAAATATCTTGGTGATCTGCTTTATCCACATCTCCGCCGTAAGTGGTTCTGGTTTTCCCAAAAACTTCGGTGGTCCCAGCTCCTTGAACTGCTTAGCGGTGACCAACCGTGGGTTGCCATTGTTTCCACCTACATTATGAACAGGAGTCTCTCTCGTTTGGTGTTGCATGAATTCTAAAAAGCTCCTAAACGTCACTGGTCGTTCATCGTCATTTGGTCGGTGTCGTTGTTCACCTGAGGATTATTGCCATCCTGATGCACATTATCCTGGGTATTGATCGTTGGTGACTCAACGGTCTCATATGCTTCATTACTTATCACAAAATTTTTAGATTCCGTTTTCAAACACTGCAACAAAAAAAAGGGTTAATCGACATAACACATATTATCCCTATACTCTGACTGACCAATTAAATACTATATAAACTTAGTCAGGTCATACTAGCGAAGGAATTCTCCATCTCTCCCCTCCTAATTCTTGTCTCACATCTTAGCCAGGGATAATATCCCTAAGCTTTGATACCAACTATGACAACCCCAAAATAGGTCCATTCAACCCAACATATTCTGAGTCGCCAAATACATGGTACAAAAACAAATACAACTTCAGTAATACAATTGTCGTGCAAAATACGACAACACATATACTGTGAGTTTGAATACAACTATTGTTTAATAGAGAGTATAAAAACTCAAAAAGTGTCCTCGTTACAATTATTGATACACTATTTTACAAAATAGTGAGGACTACTAAAACAACTATCCTGAACCATCACTCCAAACCCCGGCTACTTCCTGCTATGTTCTCACCTCCTAAGAAGAAAAATGGAACAAAAAGGAAAAAGGTGAGCTAAACTAGCCAAGTAAGAATATATTATAACTAAGATAATATACAACAAATTATCCTTAGTCTTCAACAAGGAATAATCTGATAAAATATAATAGACAACAAGTTTTAGATCAACAACTGCAGCAGAAACAGCAATCCATTAGAAGGGTAAAGTAGAGAAAGAATTCTACTATCTTCTAAGATTTAAAAGTTCATCATCAATATTTTATCCCTGTAACATCAATTAATATATATCTTGAATCAAATATTCATCTTTACACTACAGGCCAAAGATATTCATTTGTATCACCAGTTGGTCATGTTCATCTCAACGCTTGTACATCTTTGCACTACGGGCCAAAGATATTTATTAGGTAATCATTCATCTCTGCACTACAGGCCAAAGATATTCATCAGTTAATCATTCATCTTTTCACTACAGGCCAAAGATATTCAGTAATATCATCATTTAGGACTGAGGATGATGAAAAATATCTTAAAGAAAACGAATCCAGTGAGATAAAAGATCAAATATTAGGGATTCGTATTACAGTTTATCCAAGTTCAAAAATACTTCATAATAACTAATTTTGAAGCAGAATTCAAAATAAAGATCAAAACATGGATAAAATCAAAGATAGTAACCATAATAGACACCTTGGATAAAAAGAAGAAAATTTCATCTTTCGGTGAATAGTGCCGTATTCGTGAATAGTGTCGTATACGTGAATAGTAACTCCGATAACAAAAGATAGTATCATGCTTCGTGAATAGTACTCTTGAATAGTAACTCATGAATAATAACTCGTGAATAGTAACTCATGAATAGTAACCCCGACATTAAAAGTTCCAAATTTGATAAAAAGTTCCAATCAATATTTCGGCATAATGATATTGAAGAAATAATATCACTTACGAAGAAAATAACATCCTTACCTCAAAAAGATAATACTTACGGTTTGGAATCTTCGGATATAGTCTTTGAAGGAACTTTCACCAGATAGCAACACTCAAAGTATCAAAATACTCACAAGAATACACTCGATAATATAGAGAGAGAAAAAGAGAAAACTTATGAATTCTGGTGTGATTTTCAATTCTAACTAAGCACCATATTTATAGAAAAATGCTTAGAACGCCATAGAAGACTAACCTGCTACCTAATGGCTTTACCTGTTACTATTGCTACCCACCATATTTGAAATTCAATTAAGCACATTTCTCACCAACCAATTCTAGAATTTTCCAAAATGTTTTATCATTTAAACAATAATCCGAAACTTTAATAATTCATAGAAAATAGCCCGTTTATCAAAAAAAAAGAATTTTATGTCCATTCCACACAAAATTGAATTCTCTACAACTTTGTAGCTTTGAGTTTTTCCAAATTCCAAACATAAAATACCTGAAATCCACAAACGGATGATTTTTAAATACTTCCAATCCAACAAAATACTGATAAAACACCTCAGCATTAATTCCTTCATTAATAACCACATAAATAAATCCATCATTTATATTCACATAAAAATAAATAATTCCTTATCATATGAATCAATAATTAATTATTCACAAATAATATTACAGAATCACATTTATAACAACCAGGCTGTTCCCAGGAAGAGGGGGCTTTCCGATAAGGATTTCTCCTTACTGGCGCGTAATTAGGTGACCAAACCTCTCCTTAACAGAATTTTCTAGACATTGCCAATAATTCTATCTAATAATATTATTCCAAATAATATGAATTATTGATCTGATAATGGAGATGATGTGCAGTGACAATTATTGAGCAACAATAATATAAAATATCAACGCAGCAATTATTGAATCAATAAAATAAAATATTGAACAAGAATCTCTGAATAATTATTCAAGAGTGCCTTCTTACGTAAGGATCAATAATTCAACAATACTTTAATACCGTCTACAGGTATCAGCTCTTGTGCGCCCAGACATTCTTGATTTTAACCACCGGGTATTCCAACGGTGTTAATTCAGTAATAACTACTGCCAGTTATTTATAACAACCCAAACTTTGTCATTTTCTTCATCCGAAGCGGTTTATCCATTATGGGGCCCACAAATGGCGCGCCATCGTCGCATTGAATATTCCCAAAGCGAAAGAATATTCCACGACCAAACGAATATTCCCTAACCAATGAATATTTTATTACCACTTGCCTATTTTGTAAAATTTGCACATTTCACCCATAAACAAAGTATTATATCAAATTAACACCTTATTATTCACAATAATAATTAGAGAAAATTTGATTTTATTCATTAAAAAATTGGGGTCTTCAAAGACACGGATATATGAAAAATTTATGAACACGAGACATACTTGGAGGTAACGCGAGTCTATAGGCCACATTTCTACTTTCATTCAAGAATCAAATGGACCAATAAATCGTGGATTGAGCTTTCCTTTTTTCCCAAATCTTGTAACTCCCTTCCATGGAGCAACACGCAACAATACATGATCCCCAATACTAAATTCTACGTCCTTTTGATGAAGATCCGCATAACTCTTTTGTCCATCCTGTGCCATTTGTATACGTTGTCGAATCATTTGGATCTTTTCTGTAGTCATACGTACTAACTCGGGTCCCAACAATGTTGCTTCACCCACCTCATCCCAACATATTGGAGAGCAACACTTTCGTCCATATAATGCTTCAAATGGAGCCACACCTATACTTGCCTGATAACTTTGTTGTAGGAGAATTTCACCAATGGTAAATACTTATCCCAACTGCCTTTGAAGTCTAGGACACAGAGTCTTAATAGATCTTCAAGAGTTTGAATAGTCCTCTTTGATTGTCCATTCGTTTGAGGATGGTATCTTTGAATCAATCGTAAATCCGTGCCCATAGCTTTTTGCAAGCTAACCCAAAATCTTGAAGTGAATCTTGGGTCACGATCCGAAACTATGGATACTGGCATGCCATGCAACCTCATAATCTCATTCACGTACATACTAACAAGACGTTCAAGGGAATAAGTCTCCGTATCGGCAAGAAATGAGCAGACTTGGTTAATCTATCAATAATAACCCAAATAGAATTTATGCCTTGAGAAACCGTGGGAAGAACCGTAACGAAAACCATGGTAATATGTTCCTACTTCTATTTCGGAATCTCAAGTGGTTGTAATTGATCCTTAGGCACTTGATGCTCCGCCTTTACACGTTGACAAGTTAAACACATCGAGATAAACTTTGCAATCTCTCTCTTCATATTATTCCACCAAAATGTATGTCGAAGATCACGATACATTTTGGTACTTCCAGGATGGATTGCAAATGGTGTATTGTGTACCTCCATCATGATCTTGTACTTCAAATCGAATCATTAGGAACATAAAATGCGGGTGGACTCAAGTATTCCTTCTTCATCGATTCTTGCTTCGGAATAGCACCTTCTTGTACTTTCTTCTTCATAATCATCACTCCGGTTCATGTGGCGAAACAACTTTAACTTTCTCGATTAAAGTTGGTTCTATACGTATACTTGACATCATTGCATGGGTCCCCGGAGTCTTAAATTCTATCTTCATCTTTTGTAAATCATACAAAATGGGCCTTTGTTTTAACAACATCGCATTTGTTCCCGCGTATGATCTTCTACTCAATACGTCAGCTACTACGTTCGCTTTTCCAGGATGGTATTGAATGGTGTGGTCGTAGTCTTTCAATAGCTCGAGCCAACGTCGTTGCCGCATGTTAAGTTCCTTTTGGGTGAAGAAATATTTGAGGCTTTTATGGTCTGAATATATCTCCACTTTTTCCCCATATAGATAGTGCCTCCAGATCTTTGCACAAAAAACGACTCATCGCTTGACTCTACATCATGAGTAGGATAATTCCTCTCATATTCTTTAAGTTGTCGCGAGGAATAGGCTATGTCTTTCCCACGTTGCATGAGAACACATCCTAACCCTTTGCTTGAAGCATCGCTGTAGATAACAAATCCATCCGTACTAGATGGTATTGTCGAAACAGTCTTAGAAATGAGTCTCCTTTTGAGATCTTGGAAACTCTTCTCGCATTCCTCGCACCATACTGAATTTTGTATCTTTACGAGTCACCGAGTTAATCTGAGATAGCGATTCTAGAAATCCTTCCACAAATCTCCAATAATAACCAGCTAAGCCCAAAAAGCTACGTACTTCGGTCACCGATTTCGGTTGCTCCCAACTTTGTATTGCTTGAATCTTCGTCAATCAACATATATACTCCATGTTTTGACACCACACCTTGAAGGAATGCTACTTCCTCGCCGCGAACTCGCATTTCTTGACTTGGCATATATAGCTTGTTATCACGAAGCCTTTGCGTAGTACCAGCTTCAAATGGTGCTATGATCTTCACGGCTTTTGGAATATATGAGGATGTCATCAATAAAGACAACAACGAACTGATCCAAATAATCCTTGAATACTCGGTTCATCATATCCATGAAAGCCGCATGAGCATTAGTCAATCCAAAGGACATGACTAAGAATTCATAATGCCCGTCATCGGTTCTAAAGGCGGTCTTGAATATCCTCGCTTTTAACCTTCAAATTGATGATATCCAGAACAAAGATCGATTTTTGAAAAGAATTATGCTCCTTGCAACTGGTCAAACAGGTCATCAATGCGAGGTAGCGGATACCTATTCTTGATAGTGACATGGTTTAATTCCCGATAATCGATACAAAGTCGCATACTCTCGTCTTTCTTCTTTACAAATAAAATAGGAGCACCCCAACGAGATGTACTAGGATGAATGAAACCGATGTCCAACAACTCCTGTAGTTGGACCTTTAACTCCTGAAGTTCAATAGGAGGCATTCGATATGGGGTTTTAGAAATGGGATTTGTACCAGGTTCAAGGTCAATAAAGAATTCAACTTCATGTTACGGGGTAGACCGAAGTTCTTCAGAAATACGTCGGAAAGTCAATAACAACAAGAATATTATTCAAATCGCGCGTCTTTATTCAAATCCATAACATGGGCTAAAAAAGCTTGACATCCATTTTTCAATAAATGAATAGCTTTATGACTTGATATGACAGTGATTGATTTTAATGGTTTAGTTGCTTGAATTCGAACAACAGGTTGATTAGGAATATGAAAACTAACAACCTTACGAAAACAATCAATTTTGGCATGATGAGTAGTTAACCAATCAATCCCTAAAATCACGTCAAATGCAAGTATCTTTAAAGAGATAAGGTCAATAGGTAATGTGATGGTTCCAACTTGGATCAAACAAGATTTATAAATAGTGGATGTGATGAAAGTTTCTCCTAACGGAGTTTCCATAGATAGGTCAAAGTCTAATTTCTCCGGTGTCAAGTTTAATCGTTGACCACAAGCAGGAGAGATAAATGAATGGGTAGCACCGGTATCTAGTAATGTATAAACTTCGCATGAATTTATGATTAGCTTACCCATGATCACCTCGTTTGGGTTCCTCGCATGTTGACCAGTCACGACAAACGCTCTTTCGAGAACCGCTTGACTTTGACTTTTCCGGGATGACCTTTTGAGTCACCATCCCATTGGACTTGGTTTCACATTCTGATCTGATCTGAGCGATATGTCCTTCCTTTCCACGTTATAACATACCTTAAACTGTCAGGGCGCTTTAAGGGCCGATATGTCCTTCTTTTCCGCACTTATAGCATATGACCGGTGGTCGTTCTCCTCCTCGCAACCGATTCTTCTTTGGTCTTGCCGACGCCTTCACATTGTCATTGTTGAATCTCCTCTTTTTAAAATCTCCCCCAACTCGCTTTTCTATTTTTTCCTCCCCACCGAGTTTACCGCTCTTCAATGTTTTCCTCCCATTGGTTTTTATTGCTCAGATCGCCGCACATCGATATGACCAGTTGCAAATTGGTTGAACGTATCGCTTATTTCGCTTCTAATAATTGAGCCTGTTGAAAACATCCCGAATATAAAGAAAATTTATGAGAGATAAGATATTGTCGAATCTCGGGTTTTAAACCTCTCGAAACATCCTCGTCATTCGTTCCTCATTCTCTACCAAATGAGGTGCAAACTCGGATAACTCTCGCGAACTTAGCCTCGTGATTGGGACACCGCCATCATTTTGATTTTTTCTAGTCTAATAAACTCTACCTCCTTCATATGGCGAATACTTTCAAGAAAGTATTTTTTCGTTGAAAAGTTTCTGAAATGTTTCCCAAGACATGCTTTGAGTCACGGCGAGTCGGAGTACGCTTCATAGACTCCCACCAAGTGTATCCTCGCCACCACGGAACATAAAGGTGGCGAATGGAACCTTTTGTTCCTCTATGCATCCCAAAACAACGAATATCTTGGTAATTTGTTTAACCCACGTCTCTGCCTTGATCGGATCCGGCTTTCCAATAAATTCTGGTGGTCCCACCTCTTTGAATCGCTTTTGTCATGATGATAAGTCGTAAGCGTTCTTATCATTTCCACCCGTATTCTGTACACGAGTCTCCCTCGTCTGGTTTTGCATGAATTGCAAAAAGATCCTAAACATCCCGTCGTTCATTGTCTGATCAGTGGTGTTATTTACAGGAGAAACATTGCCAGCCTGTTGCACGTTCTCCTCGTTGGTGAGTACAGGCATCTCCACGGTTTCATTAACTCCACCATTAATATTCTCAGCTGCCATTCTTAAATATTGCCATAAAACAAGGGTTAATTAAACAATTTAACAAATTACATAATACCCCTATATTATGACCGACCAACAAATAAGCTTAGGTAGGACACACTAGCGAAGGATTTACTCGTCTCTCCCCTCCTAGTTCTATTCCCCGATCTCCCCAGAGATCATATCCCTAAGCTCTAATACCAACTGTGACGCCCCCAAAATAGGTATACAACACCCATTCTGAGTCGTTAAAATACATGGTACAGAAATAACTACAACTTTATTAATACAACATAAAAACTGTGAGTTTAAAAACAAATATTGTCATCTAGACAATATCCACACTCAAATAAGTCCTCATTACAATTATTAATACACTATTTTACAGAATAGTGAGGACTACTAGAACCACTTCTAGAACCATCATTCCACACCCCGACTATTACTCGCTACATTCTCGCCTCCTGAGAAGAAAAATGGAACCACAAGGAAAAGGGTGAGCTCAACTAGCCCAGGAAAGAACATTATGACTAAGATAATATAAAACAAATTATCGTTAGTCTTCAACGTAAGACCCCATCTTTTTGAATAAAGATTAAATTTTCTCGAAATATATTTTTGAATATTATGGTGTGGATTTGATATAATGTTATAGTTGTGGGTAATATTTACAAATTTTGCAAAAGTACGCAAGTTGTTATATAATATTCGATTGGTCGGGAATATTGCTTTTAACAAGGAATATTCGTATAACCAAGACAATCATTGGTGGACCCCAGCAACGGAATTATTGTCGATTGAGAAAACGACAAAAATACTTTATGAAAATAACAAATGGAAGTTTTAGTTAAGTAACCGTTGAAACACCCTTATTAAAAGTAAAGAATACGCTGGCGTGTTTGCATAGTAGCACACTACAGTATTGATTATTGATGCTTACGTGAGAAGTCACTCAGTTATACTCAATTATTGCTACAGTAATTGTTGCATCATATCTATCATATTATGGATTCAATTATGGTCAGTATCATCTGCATAATTTTTTTTTATTAAATTAATACTTGAGACGACAAAGTTATTCATATTATAAACTGCAATATTTATAATGTCTAGAAGTTCTGTCAATGAGAGGTTTTGTCACCTAATCAATGCGCTTGATAGGAAAAATCCTTATTGGAAGCCCCTCTTCCTCGAACGACCTAGTTGATAAATTTTGTGAGTTATAATATTAATGATGAATGTTGTTCAGAGTTCAATTTGGAGACGCGGACGTGATATTTGAGTCCGGAACGACGAAATTAATAAAAATAGTTTATAAACACAAAATTTTCTCGGATTCACTATTTGGTCAAAAAGTCAACAGTTGACTTTTTCGAGAAAAGTCAAACTTTGAAATTTCAAAATTTATATTTTTGATAAAAATAGTTTCATTATGTTGGAATTGTTTGTGTTAGTGAAAATCGACATTTATTCCGATGATAATTGATGTCTAGGGGTTATATTGATAAATCGGGTAATTTATCGGATAAATGAACAATTAATTGCTACTAATTCACATGCTTATATAACTATTTGTTCACATATGTGTACTATTGAATCACATTATTTACTATTAGGGGAGTTGGTGCAAGATTGATAATACTTGCATGACTAAGTTAAAAATTGAGGTATAGATGGAGGTACTATACTGTAATTCGTATTTTTTTCACATGATTATACTATTGATTCACATGATTGAACTATTGATTCACATTATTTACTATTAGGGGAGTTGGTGCAAGATTGATAATACTTGCAGGACTAAATTAAAAATAAAAGAAAAGTTGGAGGTATTGTACTGTAATTTTCGAGCCCCAAAACGTGCAATTATCGAAACTATATTTTCCTATAAATAGAAGCTCATTCTTCCTTCATTTCTCACCAATTCACAAAAGCTTTAGAGCGATTATTATAGAGAGAAATTATAGAGAGAAAGAAGAAGAGAAATCTGCTACTCACTATTCCAGTATCCAGTTTTTCCAAGGTAGGGAGTATTATTTCTTTCTTATCTATGAAGAGAACTTCTTTATTCCATTCTTATTATTCTTGTTGGAATAACCTGTATACGCGGGCTACCCTATACTTGGTGAAATTCTTCTGTTGTTCCATTCTTTATCATTCTGTTGGAACATCCTGTCTGTGCGTTCTACGCCGGACCTAGTTCCGTCTTTATTATTCTGTTGGAATATCCTGTCTGTGCATTCTACGCCGGACCTGATTCCGTCTTTATTATTCTGTTGGAACATCCTGTCTGTGCGTTCTACGCCGGACCTGGTTCCGTCTTTATTATTCTGTTGGAATATCCTATTTGTGCGCTTTTGTTTGAACTCGATTCCGCCTTTATTATTCTATTGGAACATCACATGCATGCGTTCTACGTTGGACTGGTTCCGCCTTTATTATTCTGTTGGAATATCTTGTTCATGCGTTTTACTGTTCGGACTGATTCCGCTCTTTATTATTCCGCTGGAATATCCTCATGCATCGGCGTTTCTTTCGGACTGATTCCGTTATTTATTATTCTTGGAATAACTCATCTGCATGGATTCATCGCATGCTGGTGATTTCTTTTGTTATTCCATTCCTTATTATACTCGGTTGGTCAAAGTTTTGACTTCTATACTCCATGAAATTAGTGGAATATCCTTGATATTTGCGCTTCATCCATATCTTTTCGCACTCTTCTTACGAGCATTTTTGAATTTTACTCTCTAAAAGCAAAGATCGTGTTGATAATTTGGGCGTTATTAGTTCATGGATAAAATAATTCTTGAACTTGTTTTATTGAATTCTTATATCATTGTCATCATCCTCATGTTTATATTCTGTTAAAAATCATATGTGGCCTATAGTGCATAGATGGACTTGGTATGATTATGACCAGGGATTATTCGGAGTAATCATGACCGTGATGTTACAAATGATGTGGTAAAAGTCCTCATTGGCCCGTAGTGCATTGATGGACAGTTGTTGGCATGATCATGATCATTAATGAATACACAAATATTCTTGGCCCGTAGTGCATGGATAATTGTGGTCGTGATACTAAAGAATATCCTTGGCAGTAGTGTGGGATGATTCGATGATATGGATTATTTATTAAAATCGAGTCCCAAATGATAAAAGTGATGAAAACCTTCTAAATCATAAAAGATAGTAGATTTTATTCTCTACTTGACTCTTTTAATGGATTGCTTGTTCCACTGCAGCTTAAACTTGATGGTTATTATATTGTATCGCTTTAACATTGTTGAAGGCTAACGATAATATATTCGCATTATCTTAATCATAATATTTCCTCTTCGGGCTAGTTGAGCTCACCTTTTACTTTTATTGTTCTCTTCAGAAATGAGAACGTAGCGAGGACTAGTCGAGAACGGAGTGATTTTACCATATGATAGCATTAGTAGTCCTCACTATTCTGTGAAATAGTGTAATAATAATTGTAATAAGGACTCCTTTTGAGTTTGTATAATCTCTAGTATACAATATTTTTATTCAAACTCACATTTTATGTTTTGTCGAATTGTACACGACAGTTGTATTATTAAGTTATATTTGAATTTTGTACCATGTAAGTGGCGACCCAAGATGGGTGACGTATACCTAATTTTGGGGGCGTCACATTCAACATGGAAAAATCTAATAGAATACAATAGACAAACAACTGTTCATCTTTGCTCTACGGGCCAAAGATATTCATTAGAAATTATTAATCTTTGCACTACAGGCCAAAGATATTCAATTATATTATCATTTAAGACTGAGGATGATGAAAAATATTTTAAAGAAAACGAATCCAAAGGAAAACAAAGAATACATATTAATGATTCAGTATTTCAAATTATTTCATGTCCAAAAATACCTCATAAATAATCATAGTGGAGTAGAATTCAAGAATGATCAAAACATGGATACAATCAAAGCTAGTATCCATAATAGATATTTTTGACTAAAAACGAAAATTTAATTTTTCTGTGAATAGTGCCGTATTCGTGAATAGTGTCGATATCGTGAATAATTATCGATACGTGAATAGTAACTCCAACACTAAAAGATAGAAATTTCACAAAAAATTATCATGCTTCGTGAATAGTACTTTCGTGAATAGTAACTCGTGAATAGTAACTCATGAATAGTAACCCCATACATGAAAAAGTTCCAAATTTGATAAAAAGTTTCAACCAATATTTCTAAGATAATGATATTGAAGAAATAATATCACTTACGAAGAAAATAACATCCCTTACCTCAAAAGGATAGTACTTACATTTGAATCTTTGGATATAGTCTTTGAAATAACTTGCAGATAGATAGCAATACTCAAAGTACTAAAATACTCACAAAAAATATGCTCAATATATCGAGAGAGAAAGAGAGAGAAAACTTTAGTTTCTGGTGTGATTTTCAATTCTAACCTAAGCACCCTATTTATAGGAAAATGCTTAGAACACCAAAGCAGAAAATTTAATATAATAATAATATATATTATTAAGTTTCCTATGCCAACCTTTGTAGATCTGAATTCAACCATTAATGTCACATTCTAGACCCACTTAACTCACCAAAAACGTTTTCCTTGAAAAAAATAATTTAAACTTCCAAAAATCAATTATTTCAGAACTTCGGAACTTCAATAATTCATAATAAATAGCCCTTTTGTCAGAAAAAGTCGAACCTTATGTCTTTCTATAGGAAATTCCATTATCTACAACTTTGCAGAAGAAAGTTTTTCCAAATTCCAAACAGAAATTGACCGAAATCCACAAACGGGCGATTTTACATGCTATAATCAAATTCCAGTCAAGAAATGGGGTCCACCGACATGTTTAACATGTTTTTAACATTTATTGCAACAAAAATACTCTTCCTCCTCATATACTCATATATCCCACATTCATTATAAAAATATCATCATTATATATTATAATAATATAATAAAATATTATTTTATCATAAAATATAAAATATCAATTTTCAACAATTGTCACTTTAAAATTTTCTTCCATCTATATCCACATAAAATGAATATTTTCCTCATCATATAAATCAATAATTAATTATTCACAAATAATATTACAGAATCACAATACTGACAACCATGCAGTTCCCAGGAAAGAAGGGGCTTTCCAATAAGTATTTTTCCTTACTGGCGCGCAATTAAGTGACCAAACCTCTCCTTAGACAGAACTTTCTAGACATTGCCAATAATATTATCTAATAATATTATTCAGATAATATGAATTATTGCTCCGATAATGGAAAATATTGTGTAGTGACAATTATTGAAACAACAGTAATATAAAATATCAACGTAGCAATTATTGAATCAATAAAATAAAATACTGAACAGTAATTACTGTAACAATTATTGAGTAATGCCTTCTTACGTAAGAATCAATAATTGGTGCAATACCATGTGCTATCTTGTCTGCAACGCCAGACATTCGTTTTTTAACCACCGGGTATTCCAACAAGATTAATCTGTAAATAACTACGCCATTATTTATAAACAACTTATACTTGTGCTTTTCTTCATCCAATCGCTTTTTAGTTATGGGGCCCACACAAGGTCAAGCACTGGTCGTCATTTAATAATATTCCCACAACAACAATATTCCACGACCAAACGAATATTCTCCGCTAAAAATGAATATTTTATAACCATTTACTTATTTGAAATATTTGCGCATTTTACCCATAACTAGCCACATTATTCAAATCAACCCTTACTATTTCAAAATGATAAATAGAGAAAATTAAATTTCATTTATTAATAATTTGGGGTCTTACAACGAACTTTCAAATTTTCGTTCTTCTTTTACAAAATTTTCGCCATAACTTCGTTATAGCTTTGTTTTAATCCGTTCTTCATGAACGTTTCTACCATTCCTAACCAAGCAATAAGCAACTAACTTATACGCAATGGTTTTAAACTTGTCCATCAACAACAATTATACTACGATGGTTTTAAATTTGTCCATCAACAACGTTCTTCGTGTTCTTCACGTGTTCTTCGTTCGTTCTTCATTTTAATCGATATTTTGGATTACGATTTCACTTTTTCTTGGAATTTGATGATATAGAATACCATTCCTTACTTATTTTACCTACTCATTCATAAGATTCATTCGGATCGCTCAAAATCCTTACGAATCTTATACTTCCTTAAGAAATTTATAAACTAAATTTTTTATTTTTTATTTCTTCTTTTTCTTACGATTTCAACCATATGAAATCATTTCTAACTTAATCTACTTCTTATCTTCATTAAGTTATGTTTTTGAACATAAAAACTTAAACAAAATTTATAGAAGACTAGGTTTTGAATCACCTTTCTCCTTTGATCTCCTTCCGTCGGACAAAGCATGCACTCGGGCTAGCTTTTCCTCATTCTTCTCCTTCTCTTCCCCTATCCGAGCTCTCTCTCTTTCTCTCTTAAGTGTTGGTTGAAATTTTCAATCAAACAAATGAGCTTAAGCTTGTTTATATAGAAAACCAAGGCTATGGGCATTTTAGTCATTTCGCCACCCTAACCTCCTTACTATTCATAACTTAGCCACCAAGTTTACTTTGTGGCCAAGTGTCTGCCCCACCTCCTTACCTAGCTTCCCTTGGAAGCTTCGTGCTTCCGTATTTCGGAATTCGTCCGACAGTTCGAAAACTGCGATTCTCGGAATCCAAATATTTTTGGATATTTCGTCTTTCCTTCTTCTGGAATTAAATTTTACGAAATCTTTGGATCTCCAAAACTAAAAACACTTTTCCACGTTAAGAGTTTTCCTTCACGCTTTTCCCTTAACGTAGCTAAACGAATGAAAAGTACAACATAGCATTTTTCGCTATTTTTATTTTGTCCGCTTACTTTTTGAGCTTTTCACGACTTAGCTTTTCACGATATATTATCGTCAAATCTTTCGACGGAATGTCATTTCGACATACCAAACTCTCAGAATAACTTAGGTTATTCAAACCCTAACCCTTAGGTTTCGTCGGGTGAATAGTGCATATTTCATCTTTTTCCCCAGAAATATTTTGTTCCCGAAAATATTTTATTTTCGTCTTGAAAATTCTTACTCGTAGCCAGAATCCTCCCGATTAATAATCATTCTAGGTTATAGAACGATTAATAAACACGTAGCACAGAATAGTATTAATAAAAATTCATTTTATTAATAACTAATTCTTTAAATCTTAATTTCTGGACAATCCGGATTTCCGGGTTGTCACATCCTTCCCCCCTTATAAAAATTCCGTCCTCGAAATTTCTTCAAACCATACACATACCCGGGTCATCACATTCACCCCTTCTTCACATAATTCCGTCCTCGAAATTTTAACTTACTCTTCTTCTCAACTTCTCTTCAAAGAAGTTATTATCTTTCAAACATTCCCTACCCTTCATAACTTATCAAGAATCATGAAGTGAAAGGAATAACGAGGAATATAAAGATTCGTTTAAAACATTTCATACTTTTGCTGAGGGGTTAAATTGACCATGAACTCTTACTAGGTTTACCAGCATGACGCCGTAACCTTTCTTTCCATGGTCAGTTTACAATCACAAAGAAGGTAAACTACCTCTTCCATACGTAGGTGATCAACCCATCGTATAACCCCATTTTGGAGTATGTTCACCTCAGACTTACTCATTAGATTCCGCACCAAAATAATTTGGTTTGGCATAAATTTTCAAAGAAAGCTCGATTTTCTTTTAATCATGGCATACCATTCGTCTAGCCAAATCAAGTAGCTTAGACCATATCAATAAATTGGACATCAACTTAAAACATTCGTCTAGTCAACTCAATTGACATCGACTACTTCTTTAAATTCTTTCGCAATACATCAAAACGTTTTATGACGTCATGATACCGCACTCTTCACAGTACGTTGAGAACTTCGTCAGTTTATGACTTCGTCATTATACATCATACCATAGCAGGTTGTTGATCCTAAGATCAAATCCAACACCAGGTTTAATTGCATTAATAACTCCATCCTTTTTCCATCTTTGCATCAAATGCACTGATGATATAAAATTCATTTTGATATTTTAAACCAATTTCTGTCTAGCTGAAACAATTAGCATAGACATACCAAGAATAGTTCTTTTAAAATCCATTGGTTCCAAAAGCTGAACCAATTCTTTCATTTTCAAAATGCGCACATCAAAGATTTATTTTAAGAAATTTCAAAATCTAGCATAGCTAGATGACTTGAATATCCTATTCTCCATCTTCCTTCACCGCCTTACTTGCGATAATACTTAATCTTCTCTAGCACCTTCAATGCTAAGTCTCTATCGAAAATACTTACTTTCGGTCTAAACATTCCTATACCTTAGTATAGTTCATCAACTTACCACACTTTATGTGTTTAGGAACTTTCCACAACCATATGTGTTTAAGAACTTATCTTCGCAATATGTAATTCAAGAACAAATCAAGGACTATCCATATGCTTAGGGCTCAGAAACATAGCATATAACTATGAGTCACAAACTTTTCATAAGTATGAGTTTCAAGAACCCACACTTATCTTATCATTTTCTACCTATCAATTATATACATGAGAAAAGATTCACCTTCTCGTCATATACATCTTGATAGCGTGACCAATTTCAATGATTATCACTGTAATAAACTGAGTGGTTGTTACACCAAGCACAAACCTCTGCCCATACAAAGATTCATACAACTTAGCCATCACATGAGTTCTCAATTGAAATCTTACAACTTCTAACTTTCTCTTTACTTAATACGAATTTTCTTTAATTCGTATACTATCCTTTATAACTCAATTTGAGTTCTTCTTCCCGTACTACTTCGTAGTATCATTCATTCATAGCATTAGCTATAAATCATTCATCGTTTAACAGCTTCATCTGTTACAACGATTTACTATAATCACGTGGTGATCTTCTTATCCTTCTCTTAACGATTATAGTCTTAGGTACTCATACCTAAGGTTTATAACCTATCAGCTTTGATACCAACTTGTAACGCCCTGAAATCCGATCTATCTTCACACCCGGATTTCGTACGTCATGAGTATATCATTCATCCAACATACATCATTATATACTGAAATATAATAACATACATTCTGAATTACCAGGTTCTAAAACCTTATAACCTTCCTCATTACAAATAATGATAATTACATTATTCCTTTTATCTTACAAGAGTGACTTTTATCCGCCACCAATGATACATACAGTTCATTAAACTAGTCTATAGTTTAATTTTCATCTTCCTACATTACAAGTCTTCACTTGATCTTCTCGCTCATTCACATTCTGAATGGCACTTCATCTGGATACCGTCAGCTTAATCTATACGGGATGCTTAAGTTCTTCTAACATCGTTCGCTGAAAATGTTTTTCATTTAAAGCAAGTGTGAGCATTCAATTATCCAGCAAGTCATAACAGTTGAACAAACAACTTCAAGAATTTAAACATTCTTTTAGACTTCAATAACGAACAAAGGTTACATGCGGCTTGAATAATAGGAATAGTCTTTTCCTATCATCTTAAACTTAGTTCATGCACTTTGAAATACTTTCATTCTCTACTCTCTTCATGCATATTCATCTGCTAGAATCAATAGCAGAGACTTAACAATAACGGTTCATGTATAAATGAATATTCTTTTATTGAACAGTTCAAACATAGAACGCTTCATCTCACGTAAACACCGGCAGTGTTCACATTGTGGCACAAGGCCTCATACATTCTACCACTTTGTACAAATATCACACATTCAAGACATGTAAAGAACTTCTCAAGTTCAACATCTGAGAAGTTTTAGAAACTAGCATTCATTTAAAATATGAATGAAGTTAGGAAACTTGCCTTACGCACAGCTACAGCTTACGCTGAACTGCTCATTCCAATTAGTCATATACTTGACTTACACATTGGTTTACTTAACTTTAATTCTTTAGGTTCGCGTTCTTGCAATATAATTTTACGCGACTAACTTTCATTACCGGTTTACGGCTTCATGACATACGGAGATGTCTTACTCAAAATATTCATCATCTTTGATGATTCACGTTCTTATCTTCTTCTTTTAACTTTCCTAAGACTCAGCACACATCGTGTCCCTGCTAGTAATCCATATGGTACTCTGAGTGGTTTCCCACAAACAACCAACAAACAAGTTCCCGTCTCATCTACACTGCCCACACAGTGAGTTAGATCGGTTGCCAATTTTGTATATACCTTTGCTCTCTGAAGGAATTGTTTAGCCCAGCTACCATATGTCAACCATCAAGGGTTACGATTGTACCACAACCTAAACTTATCTTAACTTATACGAACTATTAAATATAATGTTCGTTAAGTCAATTTCTTATTCCTTTTGGCTTTTTGACAACTAAATGCCATACCTCAGGATTCATTCTTACTCGACTCACATTCGGCTTTCAATACTCTTATTACCGTTCGTTACCGCTTTCTCGATAATTCATATCTTACTTACTACCTTCATCAACGTCTAAGTCATACAACTAGGGTATACTTAGAACGTTCGTCCAACACGAATAAGATTCACAAGGATCGTTTACGTAATCAACTTTCACGTTGCTTGTCTCTTAATCTCTCATTCAACCTTTACTCAAGGTTTTAATCGCTTTCGATCATTATCCATCCCATGAACCCCATGTTCATTATTCTTTCTTAATATCGAAGCCATACTGTTCGTTGTATGCTACGACCGATCGTTCATCGCAACAATGTTGCATTCACAGCGTCTAAACGCTTTACACTAATCTTTCATTACCATGACATAACATCGAAATATTATTCATTACCTTCATCACTCAACGTCTAAGGAATCACAATCATAGCAATCCCTTATGTTTGCTTATCGCGACTACGGTCCCCGAACATCGGTTCCGTAACCCGTGTCTACATTTTTTTATCTTTTAATCTCGTTTAATCTTTTCGTTCAACCTTCATTAAAGGTTTAAAACACTTTATTAAGTGTTACATTAGTTGAACATTATGTTCTTTATCTTTCCTTACACTTCCCCAAGAGTCGAAAGCGCTTAAAAGCTCTTCTCTCGGCTTTTTCCTTCACTTTGGCCATGCATTTAGTGTGCGTCCTTCCTTTCCTCTCGTATTGCACACGACCTACTTCTATCTCCTCTCTTCTTCCGGCGCTTCTGGCGCCAAGTCCTTTGTTATCTCTTACTTGCGACACTAATTAACAAGATGAGGTCGTCGAGATCGATCGCTATGCATACCACTTCTCCTCAGCTCAATTAGCGGCTGGGCCGAGCCTAAACCCTAGAAATTTTTCTAAGTGTTAACTTCATTTTGAGATGCTTACTTTCTGATCTCATAACTTCTTCGTTATAACTCGGAACGATTTAACATACCATTCAATTACCTTAATCTTCACTCTTCGTTCATTTTAACGTTTTTAACGTTCTTCATTCGTTCGTTCGTAATTCGATCATCCAAACTCGGAATTCATTCGTTCTTGAGTCCACGACTCACGTTTTATACGTTCTCTTACATTCTTATAAAACCCTACACGTTCGGTGTGACTCCCCCAAAATAGGTATACATCACCCATTCTGAGTCGCCAAATACATGGTACAAAAACAAATACAACTTCATTAAACTGTGAGTTTAAATACAAATAGAGAGTATAAAAACTCAAAAGGAGTCCTCATTACAATTATTGATACACTATTTTAAAAATAGTGAGGATCATAAAACAACTTTCTAGAACCATCACTCCGCACTCGACTAGTTCTCGCTATGTTCTCACCTCCCGAGAAGAAAAATGGAACAAAAGGGTGAGCTCAACTAGCCCAATAAAGAATATTATGACTAAGATAATATAAAACAAATTATCATTAGTATTCAACAGAAATAATCGATAAAATATAATAGACAACAAGTTTTAGATCAACAACCTGCAAAAAAAAAAGAATCCATTAAAAGAGTCAAGTAGAGAAAGAATTCTACTATCTTCTAAGATTTAAAAGTCCATCTCAATATTTTATCCTCTCAGAACATCAATCAATATACATCTTGAATCAAATATTCATCTTTGCACTATGTGCCAAAGATATTCATTTTAGATCACCAAATTGGTCATGTTCATCTCAACACTGCTCATCTTTGCACTACGGGCCAAAGATATTCATTAGGTAATCATTCATCTTTTGCACTACAAGCCAAAGATATTCATTTGTATCATCATTTAGGACCGAGGATGATGAAAATATTTTAAAGAAAACGAATCCAAAGGAGATAACAGATCAAATATTAAGGATTTGTATTACAGCTTTATCCAAGTTCAATAATATTCCTAAATAACCAATTTTGAAGCGTAATTCAAAAATAATGATCAAAACATGGATACAATCAAAGAAAGTAACCATAATAGACAACTTGGACAAAAAGAAGAAAATTTCATTTTTCTAAGAATAGTGTCGTATACGTTAATAGTAACCCCAACACAAAAAGTTCCAAATTTCATAAAAACGTTCACCAATATTTCGGCATAATAATATTGAAGAAAATAATATCATTTAAGAAGAAGATAACATCCCTTACCTCAAAATATCGATTTACGATCGGAATATCGGTAGATAAGGTCAAGGAAACTTGCACCGATTAATGTAAACTCACAAAGTATCTAAATACTCACAAAATACACTCAATAATCTAGAGAGAGAAAGAGAGAAAACTTGTTTCTGGTGTGATTTTCAATTCTAACTTAGCCCTCTGCTTATAGGAAAATGTTAGCACGCCAAGGCATTTAACTCCGCAACTCGATAGGCTTTACTCACTACTATTCCCACCCACCACATTTGAATAAAAATCTCAAAGACATTTCTTCACCAACCAAGAGTGGGGCCCACCAATTCTAGAATTTTCCACCAAAATGATTTATAACCTGATTTCCGAATCAGCCACCTCTTAAAATTCATAACAAATCATAAGCACATTTTTAATGGTTCAAAATTTGTAGACATATACTCAACTTATATATGTATAACATATCCAAAATTACAACGATCCAACTATTTGGATTAAAAATTATAACTCCCGAATATATCTCTAAAACACCGGTTTGATTTTTAATACCTCCAATCCAACAAAATACTAATAAAACACCTCAACATTAATTCTTTCATTTATAACCACATAAATAAATCCATCATTTATATCCACATAAAATAAATATTTCCTTATCATATGAATCAATGATTAATTATTCACAAATAATATTACAAAGTCACATTTATGACAACCGAGATCGCTCCTGTGAAAGAGGGGCTTTCCAATAAGGATTTCTCCTCATCAAGCCGCAATTATTAGGTGACCAAACCTCTCCTTGACAGAACTTTCTAGACATTGCCAATAATGTTATCTAATAATATTATTTCAAATAATCTGAATTACTGATCTGATAAAGGAGATACTATGCAGTGACGATAATTGAAACAACAATAATATAAAATATCAATGCAGTAATTATTGAATTAATAAAATAAAATATTGAATAAAGAATCACTGTGACAATTATTGAGTAGTGTCTTCTTACGTAAGGATCAATAATTCAACAATACTGCATAATATCGTATGCCATCGTCTGAACAACGTATTACTTTACTTTAACCACCGGGTATTCCAACAGTGTTAACAGTAACAACTACGCCTACGCCGTTATTCAATTTTGTCATTTTCTTCATTCGACCGTTATCCGTTATGGGGCCAACAATTGGTTGCGCCGTCGTACGAATATTCCCCGACAGAAAGAATATTCCACCGACAAAATGAATATTTTATAACCACTTGCTTATTTTGCAAAATTTTCATATTTCACCCATAACCAAAGTTATTATATCAAATTAATACCTTATTATTCACAATAATAAATAAAGGAAATTTGATTTTATTCATTAAAAAGTTGGGGTCTTACAACCTCCCCTCCTTATAAAATTTCGTCCTCTAAATTGACGACGACTGACTGTGTTTCAAAAGGTGAGGATACCTCGCTTTCATTTCTAATTCCAACTCCTAGGTCATCTCTTCAATAGCATGGTTTCTCCACAAAACCTTAACTTGTGGTATAACCTTCGTATGTAGGGACATGCTCTTTTCCTATCCAAGATCTTAACAGTACCTCCTCGTGACGTTAAATCTTCTACTATCTCGTCTGGTTCTAACTCAATAATGTGGTTCGGTCTTTAACATATTTACGAAGCATAGATATGTGAAAAACATTATGGACACGAGACATACTTGGAGGTAATCTTGAGTCTATAGCCACATTTCCTATTCGGTCAAGAATCTCAAATGGACCAACAAATTTTGGATTAAGCTTTCCTCTCTTCCCAAATCTTGTAACTCCATAGTAATGTGTTCCCACTTCCATTTCGGAATCTCAAGTGGTTGTAATGGACCCTTTGGCATTTGTTCACTACTTTTACACGTTGATAAGTTAAACACCTCGAGATAAACTCCATGATCTCTCTTTTCATATTGCTCCACCAAAATGTATGTCAAGATCATGATACATTTTGGTACTCCTGTGATGGATTTCAAACGGTGTGTTGTGTGCCTCCATCATGATTCTATGCTTCAAGTCGTAATCGTTAGAACACAAAGTCCGGAGTCGACTCAAGTATTTCTTCTTCATCGATTCTTGATTCGAATAAGACTCATGTGACGACCCCAAAATAGGTCCATTCCATCCAACCCATTCTCGAGTCGCCAAATACATGGTACGTAAATAACTACAACTTTATTATTACAACATATAAATCGTGAGTTTAAATACGATATTTCCATCTAGACAATATCCACACGCAAATAAATCCCCATCATAATTATTGATACATTATTTTACAAAATGGTGAGGACTACTAAACAACTCTCTAGAACCTTCATTCCATACCCCAACTAGTACTTCGCTACATTCTCGCCTCCCGAGAAGAAAAATGGAACAACAAGGAAAAGGGTGAGCTCAACTAGCCCAAGAAAGAATATTATGACTAAGATAATATACAACAAATTATCGTTAGTCTTCAACAGGAAAAAAACTATAGAATACAATAAAACAAGTTTTTAAACCAATATTCGCAGTATGAAATAATAATTCATTAGAAGAGTTAAGTAGAGAATGCAAACTACTATCTTCTATATATGAATTTAAAAGTTCATCGTCGATATTTTATCCTCAGTAACATCAATCAATATACATCCGAATCAAATATTCATCTTTGCACTACAGCCAAAGATATTCATCACCGGTCATGTTCATCTAAACACTGCTCATCTTTGCACTACGGGCCAAAGATATTAATCGATCGGTCATGTTCATCTCAACACTGCTCATCTTGCACTACAATAAAGATATTCATCAAGAAATCATTCATCTTTGCACTACAGGCCAAAGATATTCATCAAGAAATCATTCATCTTTGCACTACAGGCCAAAGTTATTCAGTAATATCATCATTTAGGACCGAGGATGATGAAAATATTTTAAAGAAAAACGAATCCATTGAAACAAAAGAACAAGTATTAAGGATTCAGATTTCACCTATTTCATGTCCAAAAATACCTCGTAAATAATCATAGTGGTGTAAAATTCAAGAATGATCAAAACATGGATACAATCAAAACTAGTATCCGTGATAGATATTTTGGATAAAAAGAAGAAATTTCATTTTTCTATGAATAGTGTCGTATTCGTGAATAGTGCCAGATATCGTGAATAGTGCCGAGTATCGTGAATAGTAACTCAGACACCAAAAGATAGAAATTCCACAAAAAACATCTTCACGCTTCGTGAATAGTAACTCGTGAATAGTAATAAGAACTTCGTAAATAGAACTCATGAATAGTAATCGTGAATAAGAACTCATGAATAGTAACCCATACATGAAAAGTTCCAAATTTGATAAAAATTCCAACCAATATTTCAAAGATAATGATATTGAAGAAATAATATCATTTGAGAAGAAAATAACATCCTTTACCTCGAAAGACAAGATTTAAGTTGAAACACCTGATATAAAGCATGACTTGAACTACTTATCAGATAGCAATACTCAAAGTATACTCAAAATACTCACAAGAATACGCCGATAATATAGAGAGAAAACTTCAGCTTTACGTGTGATTTTCAATTCTAACCTAAGCACCATATTTATAGAAATTGCTTAGAACACCAAAGCAGAAAATTTAATATAATAATAATATATTATATATATATATTCCTACGCCAACCAAGACTCCTGAAATCAGCATGTTTACAACACATGGGGGGCCAACCAAAACAATAAAAACGTTTTTGTTGATATAAATAATTAAAACTTCCAAAAATCAATTATTTCGGAACTCCGAAACTTCAATAATTCATAATAAATAGCCCTTTTATCAGAAAATTCAAATCTCGCGAGTTTTTATAGGAAATTCAATTTTCTACAACTTTGCAGAAGAAAGTTTTTCCAAATTCCAAACAAAAATTGACCGAAATCCACAAACAGACGATTTTACAAGCTATAATCAAATTTCAGTCAAGAAATGGGGTCCACCGACACACAAAACATGTGTTAATCATTTAATGCCACAAAAATACTCTTCCTCCTCATATACTCATATATCCCACATTCATTATAAAAATATCACCGTTAATATATTATTAAAATAATATATTTAAATAAATTATTTTATCAGAAAATGATAAAATATTAATTTTCAACAATTGTCATTTTAAAATTTTTCTCCATCTATATCCACATAAAATCAATATTTTCCTCATCATATAAATCAATAATTAATTATTCACAAATAATATTACAGAATCACAGTACTGGCAACCAGGCCGTTCTCAGGAAAGAGGGGGCTTTCCAATAAGAATTTCTCCTTACTGGCGCGCAATTAGGTGACCAAACCTCTCCTTAGACAGAACTTTCTAGACATTGCCAATAATGTTATCCAATAATATTATTCAGATAATATGAATTATTGCTTCGATAATAAAAAATACCGTGTAATGACAATTATCAAACAACAAAGAATATAAAATATCAACGCAAAGAATTATTGAATCAATAAAATAAAATCTTTGAATAAGAATTCATCGTAACAATTATTGAGTAGTGCCTTCACGTAAGAATCAATAATTGGTGCAATACCGCAGTGCTACCGCTCAACAACGCCAGATAGTGTGTTTTAACCACCGGGTATTCCAACAAAGATAAATCAGTAATAACTACGACGTTATTTATAAATAACTTATATTTGTCGCTTTCTTCATCCAATCGCTTTCCAGTTATGGGGCCCATAAAAGATCATGGCATCGCATTTAATATTCCCCGACGAAAGCAGAATATTCCACGACCAAACGAATATTCCCCGACAATAATGAATATTTTATAACCACTGCTTATTCAAATATTTCATGTATTTTACCCATAACTATCCACATTAATCAAATCAACCCTTACTATTTCAAAATAATAAATAGAGGAAAATAAATTTCATTTATTAATAATTTGGGGTCTTACAAAGACCTTCTTCTTGCACTTTCTTCTTTATAATGCATCGCCCATGTCCGTAGCTTGAAGCGACTTTAACTTTATCGATTAAAGCGGTTTCTACTCGCATGTTTGATATCATCGCGCGGGGTACTTGGAGCCTTCATCTTTATCTCCATCCTTTGCAAGTCATACAAAATGGACCTTTGTGTTAACAACATTGCACTCGCACCGCATATGATCTTCTACTTAATGCGTCACCACCACGCTTGCTTTTCCAGGATGATATTGATGGTGTGATCGTAATCTTTCAACAAATCGAGCCAAAGTCGTTGCCGCATGTTAAGTTCCTTTTGGGTGAAGAAATATTTGAGGCTTTTATGATCTCAGATAGATCTCCACTTTCTCCCATACGGTAGTGTCTCCAAATCTTCAACGCTAAAACGATCACGCTAACTCCAAATCATGAGTAGGATAGTTCCTCTCATATTCTTTGAGTTGCCAGTGAGGCATAGGCTATGACTTTCCCATGTTGCATGAGAACACATCCTAACCCTTTGCTCAAGCATCATTGTAGATAACAAATCCATCCGAACCAGGATGGTATTATCGTAACAAAGTGCTTAAAATGAGTCTTCTCTTGAGTTCTTGAAAACTCTTCTCGCAATCCTCGTTCCAACCGAATTTTATATCTTTACGAGTTAGCTGAGTTAACGGAGTAGCGATTCGAGAAAATCCTTCCACGAATCTCCGATAATAACCAGCTAAGCCCAGAAAGCTACGTACTTCGGTCACCAACTTTGGTTGCTCCCAACTTTGTATGGCTTCAATCTTCGTCAGGTCGACAGATACTCTATGTTTTGACAACACGTGTCCAAGGAATGCTACTTCCTCAAGCCAGAACTCGCATTTTTTTAACTTGGCATACAACTTGTTATCACGAAGCCTTTGCAGTACTAGCTTCAAATGGTGCTCATGATCTTCACGGCTTTTGTAATAGATGAGGATGTCATCAATAAAGACAACAACGAACTGATCCAAGTATTCTTTAAACACATGGTTCATCATATCCATGAAAGCAGCAGGAGCATTAGTCAATCCAAAAGACATGACTAAGAATTCATAATGCCCGTCTCGAGTTCTCAAGGCGCCCTTTGAATATCCTCGCTTTAATCTTCAAATTGATGATATCCGTAATCTAAGATCGATCTTTGAAAAGAATTGTGCTCCTTGCAATCGGGTCAAATAGGTCATCAATGCGAGGTAACGGATACCTATTCTTGATAGTGACATGGTTCAACTCTCTAGAGTCAATACAAAGTCGATATCGCCGTCTTTCTTCTTTACGAATAACACAGAGCACCCCAAGGAGATGTACTAGATGAATAAAACCGATGTCCAACAACTCCTCGTAGTTGGACCTTTAACTCCTAAAGTTCAATAGAGCCATTCGATATGGGGTTTTAGAAATGGGCTTTGTACCATGTTCAAGGTCAATAAAGAATTCAACTTCACGCTCGGGGTAGGCCGGAAGTTCTTCAGGAAATACATCAGGAAATTCTCTAACAACAGAAATATTATTCAAATCTGACTTGTCTTTGTTCAAATCCATAACATTGGCTAAGAAAGCTTGACATCCATTTTTCAATAAACGAATAGCTTTGTGGCTTGATATGACAAAGGATCGATTTTAGTGGTTTAGTAGTTTGAATTCGTATGACAGGTTGGTTAGGAATATGAAAACTAACAACCTTACGAAAATAATAAATTTTTGCATGATGAGTGGTTAACCAATCAATTCCTAAAATTACATCAAAAACAAGTATCTTTAAAGAGATAAGATCAACGGGTAATGTGATAGTTCCAACTTGGATCATGCAAGATTTATAAACTGTAGATGTAATGAAGGTTTCACCCAATGGAGTCTCAATAGATAAGTCAAAGTCTAATTTCTCCGGAGTCAAGTTTAAACGTTGAGCACAAGCAGGAGAGATAAAAGAATGGGTAGAACCGGTATCTAGTAAGGTATAAACTTTGCAAGAATTCAAGATTAGCTTACCCGTGATCACCTCGTTCGGGTTCCTCACGTTTTGTTCAGTCACGACAAACGCCCTTCCAGGAACAACCGACTTTGACTTGTCCGGGACAGCCTTTGGAGTCACCATCCCTGTTGAACTTGGTTTCGCAACTAGAAAATCTATAGCTATATGACCTTCCTTTCCACAGTTATAACACACCTTGGATTGTTGTGGGAAGTTTGGGCTGATGTGTCCCTCCTTCCCGCATTTGTAAAAAACGACCGGTGCTCGTTCTCCTCCCCTAAAAACAATTGATGTTTGTGCTGACGTCTTCACGTTATCATTGTTATACCTTCTCCTTTTGAAATCTCCTCCCGACTCGCTCCTTCTATTATCACGGCCACGATTACCACCAAAGTGGTTACCGCTTTTGTCCGAATGCTTTCCTTCCCTCTGGTTGTCATTGCTCCGATGACCGCTGCCACCGATATGACCCTGGTTGTGTTCCCATGGTTGAACATACTTATTATCTCGCTCTAATAATTGAGCCTTGTTTACAACATCTGAATATAAAGAAAATTTATGAGAGATAAGATATTGTCGAATCTCGGGCTTTAGACCTCTCAGAAACATCCTCGTCATTCGTTCCTCATTTTCGACCAAATAAGGTGCAAACCTGGATAACTCTGCAAACTTCGCCTCATACTGGGACACCGTCATGTTGTTTTGTTCCAGTCTGATAAACTCCACCTCCTTCATATGACGAATACTTTCAGGAAAGTACTTGTCATTAAATAGTTTCAAAAACGTTTCCCAAGATATGTTGAGTGCGGTGGTGGAGTACGCTTCACGATCTCCCACCGAAGAGTCCGCCTTCACCGCATGGAACATAAAATGGCGAATGGAACCTTCGTTCTCCTCCGTGCATCCCAAGACATCGAATATCTTGGTAATTTGTTTGACCCACGTTTCCGCCATGATCGGATCCGGCTTTCCCTTAAATTCTGGTGGTCCCAACTCCTTAAACTGCTTGGCTGTGACAAGCCGTGCATTGCTTGCATTTCCACCCGTATTTTATGCAGGAGTCTCCCTCGTCTGGTTTTGCATGAACTGCAAAAAGCTTCTAAACATCCCATCATTCATCATTTGTTCGGTAACGTTGTTTACAGGAGGATTATTGCCTTCTGTTGCACGTTCCCCGGTAGTAGTGATCAAATGTGTCTCCACAATCGATTCACTCCATTATTAACGTTCTCAGCTGCCATTCTTAAATACTGCCATAAAATAAGGGTTAATAGTCATGCAACATATTATCCATATACTCTGACCGACCAAATAAATACCAAATAAACTTAGTCAGGTCATACTAGCGAAGGAATTCCTCGTCTCTCCCCTCCTAGTTCTTATCTCACATCTCAGCCAGGGATCATATCCCTTAGCTCTGATACCAACTGTGACGCCCCCAAAATAGGTATACATCACCCATTCTAAGTCGCCAAATATATGGTACAGAAACAAATACAACTTCATTAAACTGTGAGTTTAAATACAAATAGAGAGTATAAAAACTCAAAAGGAGTCCTCATTACAATTATTGATACACTATTTTAAAAATAGTGAGGACTCTAAAAACAACTTTCTAGAACCATCACTCCGCACTTTAACTAGTTCCTACTATGTTCTCACCTCCTGAGAAGAAAAATGGAACAAAAGGGTGAGCTCAACTAGCCCAATAAAGAATATTATGACTAAGATAATATACAACAAATTATCATTAGTCTTCAATAGGGAATAATCTGATAAAATATAATAGACAACAAGTTTTAGATCAACAACTGCAGTAAAAAACAGCAATCCATTAAAAGAGTCAAGTAGAGAAAGAATTCTACTATCTTCTAAGATTTAAAAGTCCATCTCAATATTTTATCCCTGTAACATCAATCAATATACATCTTGAATCAAATATTCATCTTTGCACTACAGTGCCAAAGATATTCATTTGTATCACCAAATTGGTCATGTTCATCTCAACACTGCTTCATCTTTGCACTACGGCCAAAGATATTCAATAGTAATCATTCATCTTTGCACTACAAGCCAAAGATATTCATTTGTATCATCATTTAGGACCGAGGATGATGAAAATATTTTAAAGAAAACGAATCCAAATGAGATAACAGATCAAATATTAAGGATTCAGATTACAATTTATCCAAGTTCAATAATATTCAAATAACCAATTTTGAAGCGTAATTCAAAAATAATGATCAAAACATGGATACAATCAAAGATAGTAACCATAATAGACAACTTGGACAAAAAGAAGAAAATTTTATTTTTTTGTCATTGAATAAAGTCGATATCGTTAATAGTAACCCCACACAAAAGTTCCAAATTTGATAAAAACGTTCACCAATATTTCTAAGATAATGATATTGAAGAAAATAATATCATTTAAGAAGAAGATAACATCCTTACCTCAAAATATCGATTATTTCGATCGGAATATCTGTATAAAAAATTCAAGGAAACTTGCAGATCGATTAATGTAAAATCACAAAGTATCTAAATACTCACAAAATACACTCAATAATCTAGAGAGAAAGAGAAAACTTGTTTCGTGTGATTTTCAATTCTAACTTAGCCTCTATTTATAGGAAAATGTTAAAGACGCCAAGCGAGACTTAACTCGCAACCCGATGGCTTTACCTGCTACTATTCCCACCCACCACATTTGAATTAAAATCTCAGTACATTTCTTCACCAACCAAGAGTGGGGCCCACCAATTCTAGAATTTTCCACCAAAATGATTTATAACTTGATTTCCGAATCAGCCACCTCTTAAAATTCATAACAAATCATACGCTCATTTTTAATGGTTCAAAATTTGTGGACATATACTCAACTTATATATGTATAACATATCCAAAAATTACAACGATCCAACGGTCGGATTAAAATTATAACTCCCGCAATATATCTCAAAAAACACTGGTTTGATTTTTAATACCTCCAATCCAGCAAAATACTAATAAAACACCTCAACATTAATTCCTTCATTTATAACCACATAAATAAATCCATCATTTATATCCACATAAAATAAATATTTCCTTATCATATAAATCAATGATTAATTATTCACAAATAATATTACAGAGTCACATTTATGACAACCAGGCTATTCCCAGGAAAGAGGGGGCTTTCCAATAAGGATTTCTCCTTACTAGCGCGCAATTAGGTGACCAAACCTCTCCTTGACAGAACTTTCTAGACATTACCAATAATGTTATCTAATAATATTATTTCAAATAATCTGAATTGATCTAATAAAGGAGATAAGTGTGCGATGATTTATAATTGAAACAACAATAATATAAAATATCAATGCAAAGAATTATTGAATTAATAAAATAAAATATTGAATAGTAATTACATCGTGACAATTATTGAGTAGTGCCTTCTTTACGTAAGGATCAATAATTCAACAATACTTTGTAATAATATCGTATGCTTCTTTGTCACAACGCCAGACATTTACTTTAACCACCGGGTATTCCAACAAAGTTAATTACTGAATAACAACTCTGTAGTTATTCAATTTTGTCGTTTTCTTCATTCAATTATATCCGTTATGGGGCCAACAATTGACTACGCAATGTCAGCACAAATATTCCCAAGCGAAAGAATATTCCACCAACAAAAATGAATATTTTATAACCACTTGCTTATTTTGCAAAATTTTCACATTTCACCCATAACCAAAGTTATTATATCAAATTAATACCTTATTATTCACAATAATAAATAAAGAAAATTTGATTTTATTCATTAAAAAGTTGGGGTCTTACATTCGGGTTCATTTACTAACTTTCAAATTTTCGAAATTTTCGCCATGACTTCGTTATAGCTTAGTTTTAATTCATTCTTCATGAACATTTCTACCATTCTTAACCAATCAATAAGCAACTAACTTATACGCGATGGTTTTAAACTTGTCCATCAACAACAATTATACTACGATGGTTTTAAATTTGTCCATCAACAACTCTTCGTGTTCTTCGCGTGTTCTTCGTGTTCTTCATTCATTCTTCATTTTAATCGATATTTTGGATTACGATTTCACTTTTTCTTGGAATTTGATGTTATAGAACACCATTCCTTACTTATTTGACCTACTCATTCATAAGATTCATTCGGATCGCTCAAAATCCTTAATAATCTTATACTTCCTTAAGAAATTTATAAACTAATTTCTTATTTCTTATTTCTTATTTCTTATTTCTTATTTCTTCTTTTTCTTACGATTTCAACCATATGAAATCATTTCTAACTTAATCTACTTCTTATCTTCATTAAGTTATGTTTTTGAACATAAAAACTTAAAGAAAATTTATAGAAGACTAGGTTTTGAATCACCTTTCTCCTTTGATCTCCTTCTGTCGGACAAAGCATGCACTCGGGCTAGCTTTTCCTCATTCTTATCCTTCTCTTCCCCCATCCGAGCTCTCTCTCTTTCTCTCTCAAGTGTTGGTTGAAATTTTCAATCAAACAAATGAGCTTAAGCTTGTTTATATAGAAAACCAAGGCTAGGGGCATTTTAGTCATTTCGCCACCCTAACCTCCTTACTATTCATAACTTAGCCATCAAGTTTACTTGGTGGCCAAGTGGCTGCCCCGCCTCTTACCTAGCTTCCCTTGGAAGCTTCATGCTTCCGTATTTCAGAATTTGTCCGATAGTTCGAAAACTGCGATTCTCGGAATCTAAATATTTTTGGATATTTCGTCTTTCCTTTACCGATTAAATTTTACGAAATCTTCGGATCTCCAAAAAATTGAAAAACACTTTTCCACGTTAAGCGTTTTCCATCACGTTTTCCCCTAACGTAGCTAAACTAATGAAAAGTACACGGCAGTACTTTTCGTCGTTTTTATTTCGTCCAATTTCTGCACGTTTTTCGAGAAAAACTTTTATCGGCTTAATCAGCTTTTCACGATATATTATCGTCAAATCTTTCGATGGAATGTCATTTCGACATACCAAACTCTCAAAATAGCTTAGGTTATTCAAACCCTAACCCTTAGGTTTCGTCGGGTGAATAGTGTCTATTTCGTCTTTTTCTCCAGAAATATTTTGTTCTCGGAAAAATTTTATTTTCATCTTGAAAATTCTTACTCGTTCAATCTAGCTTGTAGCCAGAATCCTCCCGATTAATAATCATTCTAGGTTATAGAACGATTAATAAACACATAGCACAGAATAGTATTAATAAAAATTTATTTTATTAATAACTAATTATTTAAATCTTAATTTTTGGACAATTCGGATTTCCGAGTTGTCACACGTAAGTCACATATAACTTTTATCACAATATAAACATGAGGATGATGACAATGATACAAGAATTCAATCAAACGAGATCAAGGATAAATATTAAAGAGTTTAAATTTATCTAGAGCTTAAAAATATCCAAATTGTCAACATGATACTGCTTTGTGGAGTAAAATTCAAGAATAATATTGTATCAAAATGATTTGGACCGAAAAGAAATCAATTTTTATCATGAATAGTACTCCGGGTGAATAGTACCTGAGTGAATAGTAACGCATGAATAGTAACTCAGTATGAAAAGTACCCCAAATCCTCAAGTGAATAATATTCGAGTGAATAGTAACCGAGTGAATAGTAACCCGTGAATAGTACCCCGGGTGAAAATATTGATATTTAATAAGAAAGTTCAGATTAATATTCCAATGAAACGATACTGGATGAAGCGCAAAACTCAAGGATATTCCACTAAATTCAGGAATTATAGAAGCAATACTTACCATAGTAAGTTTAGATTTAAGAATATGAAAAGAAATAATATATGAAACTGCAAATGGATTTTCACTTGTCATGCGGTACTGCGCGTAGACAGATCATTTCCATAATTTAATAACAATTGAATATGAAGGGTTATTCCCCAGGCATGCAGTAGTCCGTGTAGACATGTTATTCCCACAGAATAATAAAGAGTTGAATAACAAAAGATTTCACCATGCATGCGATAGTCCGCAAAGACAGGTTATTCCCACAGAATAATAAAGAATGGAATAGAAAAAGATTTCACCATGCATGCGGTAGTCCGCGTAGACAGGTTATTCCCACAAAATAAGAAAGAATAGAATAACAAAAGATTTCACCATGCATGTGGTAGTCCGCGTAGACAGGTTATTCTCATAGAATAATAAATAATGGAATAACAACCCTTACGAGTATTGAAAGAAAATAACTCTCTTCATGAATACTAAAGAAATAATACCCCTTACGAGTATTGAAAGAAGATAATATTACTTACAAATACAAAAAATAATATCGTAAGCGAATATGAAATAAATAACACCCCTTACCTTAATAGAAAATGAATACTGAAGTAGGGTAGTATCGAAATACTCTTCTTCTTTCTCTCTATAGTTTCTCTCTTTAGAGTTTCAGTGAATTCGTAAGAAATAATGAAGGAATGAGCTTCTATTTATAGGAAAAGGGATTGAATAGTAACTGATTCATGAACGGCCCAGATTAATTCACTTTTAAATGGATGGTCCATATTGATTTACTATTAAAACTTAAACCAACGGCCCATACTAATTTACTATTAAAATTTTAAATCAGCGATCCATATTAATTTACTATTATAACTTCAACCAATGGTCTAAAAAATTAGCACATCTCCTCATGGAATAATAAGTCAAACTTATAACAAATACCTCATAACAAACCCCTTTATTTATATCAAAAATTAAATAAATATTTATTACAAATCACTTATCTTTAATAAACACATTTTTAATCTATTAACAATTATTCATCATTAATATTATAACTCATAATATTTAACAACCGGATCATTCCCAGGAAAGAGGGGGCTTTCCGATCAGGATTTCTCCCTATTGGCGCGCAATTAGGTGACCAAACCTCACCTCGATAGAACTTTTTAGACATTGTCAATATTGCAAATAATAATATGAATAACTTTGTCGTCTCAATTATTGATTTAGTAATATAAAATATTATGCAGATGATATTGTGACAATAATTGAATCAAATAACGTGAGATACTATGTAGAAATTACTATAGCAATAATTGAGTATAACTGAGTGACTTCTCACGTAAGCATCAATAATCAATATTGTGTGCTACTATGCAACCACGCGTATTACTGTTCTTTTACCACCGAGTATTTCAACAGTTTAACGGTAAAACTTTCGCTATTATTTTTATAAAAAGATAATTATGTCGTTTTCTAACTCCGCTAGTTATTCTGTTGTGGGGTCCACCAATGATGGTGTCGTCGTACAAATATTCCCTGTTAAAAGGAATATTCCCCGGCCAATCGAATATTTTATAACCACTTGCTTACTTTGTAAAATTTATAAATATTACCCACAACTATAACATTATATCAAATCCATACCATAATATTAAAAATATAATTCGAGAAAAATTAATTTTTATTCATAAAAGTTGGGGTCTTACAACCTCCCCTTCTTATGAAATTTCATCCTCAAAATTAGGGTGCGTATCTGGTATATTGAAGAGGTGAGGATACCTTGACATCATTTCAGATTCTAACTCCTAGGTCATTTTCTCAACATTGTGGTTTCTTCACAAAATTTTGTGACGCCCCAAAATAGGTATACATCACCCATTCTCGAGTTGTCAATACATATGTACGTAAAACAACTACAACTTTATTATTACAACAGTAAAACTGTGAGTTTAAATACAAATATTATCTTCTAGACAATATTTATACTCACATAAATCCTCATCACATTTATTGATACATTATATTACAAAAATGGTGAGGACTACTAAACAATCCTTTCTAAAACCTTCATTCCATACCCCACTCGTATCGCTTATATTCTCGCCTCCCCGAGAAGAATGGAACAAAAGGAAAAGGGTGAGCTCAACTAGCTCAAGAAGAATATTATGACTAAGATAATATACAACAAATTATCGTTAGTCTTCAACAGGAAAAATTTAATAGAATACAATAGACAACAAATTTTCAATCAATATTCGCAGTGAAATAATAATTCATTAGAAGAGTTAAGTAGAGAATGCAAACTACTATCTTCTATGTATGAATTTAAAAGTTCATTGCTATCTTTATCCCCGTAATAACAATCAATATACATCCGAATCAAATATTCATCTTTGCACTACAAAAGCCAAAGATATTCATCACCAATATGTTCATTTAAACACTGCTCATCTTTGCACTACAGCCAAAGATATTCTTCAGAAATCATTCATCTTTGCACCACAGCCAAAGATATTCTTCAGAATCATTCATCTTTTGCTACGTGCCAAAGATATTCAATAATATCATCATTTAAGACCGAGGATGATGAAAATATTTTTGAAGAACGAATCCAAAGGAAACAAAATGACAAGGATTAAGGATTAAGGATTCGTACTTTGTTTTATCCATGTCCAACAATACCCCAAAAATAATCACAGCAAGGTGTAAAATTCAAGAATGATCAAAACATGGATACAATCAAAGCTAGTATCCAAAATAGATGTTTTGACAAAAAGAAGAAATTTTATTTTTTTGGTGAATAGTGCAGATATCACGTGAATAGTGTCAGATATCGTGAATAGTCAGATATCGTGAATAAAGCAATCTTATACATGAATAGTAAATCCGACACCAAAAGATAGAAATTCCACAAAAATATCTTCACGCTTCATGAATAGTACTAAGTGAATAAGAACTCGTGAATAGTAACTCATGAATAGTAACTCGTGAATAGTAACTCATGAATAGTAACCCCGACATGAAAAAGTTCCAAATTTGATAAAACCTCGGATCAACATTTCAAAGATAATGATATCAAAGAAATAATATCATTACGAAAAAATAATATCCCTTACCTCAAAGAATCAAGATTTCCGGAAGGAAAGGCTCAAGTGATGTTTGAATGAAACTTGTCTTTGAGCAAAGAACTCTCAAAGTATCTAAATACTCACAAAATACGCCAACAATATAGAGAGAGAAAGAGAGAAAACTTTGTTTCGGTGTGATTTTCAATTCTAACTTAGCCTCTATTTATAGGAAAATGTTAGCCACCAAGGCAGATTTGACCAAGCACCCGATGGCTTTACTCGCTACTATTGCCACCCACCACATTTGAAATAAAATTCAGCACATTTCTTCACCAACCACAAGTGGGGCCCACTCAATTCTAGAATTTTCCACCAAAATCAATTATAAACCTAATTTCCGAATCCGACACCTCTTAAAATTCACAACAAATCATTCGTGCATTTTAATTCGTTCAAAATTTGTGGACATATACTCAACTTATGTATGTATAACATACCCAAAAATTATCACAATCCAACGGTTGATTAAAAATTATAACCCCCATAATATATCTCAAAACCCCGATTTAATTTTTAATACCTCCAATCTGGTAAAATATCGATAAAACACCTCAACAATAATTTCTTCATTTATAACCACATAAATAAATCCATCATTTATATCCACATAAAATAAATATTTCTTTATCATATGAATCAATAATTAATTATTCACAAATAATATTACAAGAATCACAATTATGAATGACCAGCCGCTCCTTCGAAGAAGGGGCTTCCGATAAGGATTTCTCCATCTTGGCGCGCAATTAGGTGACCAAACCTCTCCTCGATGTAACTTTCTAGACATTGCCAATAATGCTATCTAATAATATTATTCAAATAATATGAATTATTGATCCGATAATGGAGATAATGTGCGTTGACAATTATTGAACAACAATAATATAAAATATCAACGCAAAGAATTATTGAATCAATAAAATAAAATATTGAACAAGAATTCTGTGTGAAAATTATTGAGTAGTGGCCTTCTTACGTAAGGATCAATAATTCAACAATACTTTATGTAATACCGCAGTAATACATCTTTATGCAACCACGCCAGACATCAGATTTTAACCACCGGGTATTCCAATGATCTTAATTGGTGAATAACTACGCCGTTATTTTTAACCAACTTATATTTGTCGCTTTTCTTCATCCAATCGCTTTTCAGTTATGGGGCATACACGATCATTTTGTCGCACTGCATTTAATATTCCCAAGACAATGACGAATATTCCACGACCAAACGAATATTCCCCCGACAACAATGAATATTTTATAACCACTTGCTTATTTTTTGAAATATTTATGTATTTAACCCTTAACTATCCTCATTAATCAAATCAACCCTTACTATTTCAAAATAATAAATAAAGGAAATTCCTTTTTATTTAAAAAAAAAATTTCGGGGTCTTACAACCTCCCCTTCTTATGAAATTTCGTCCCTCGAAATTGACGTGACGACTGGTGTTTCAAAAGGTGAGGATACCTCGCTTTCATTTCCGCTTTCCAATTCCTGTGTCATTTCCTCTATAGCATGATTCCTCCACAAAACTTTAACTTGTGGTATGACCTTTCTTACAGCGTAGGGACATGCTCCTTCCTATCCAAGATCTTGATAGGTACCTCCTCATACGTTAAGTCTTCTACCTCTCATCCTGCTCTAATTCAATAACGTGGTTCGGTCTTTCACATATTTACGGCATGATATATGAAACACATTATGAACACGAGACATACTCTTGAGGTAACGCAAGTCTATAGGCTACATTTCCTACTTGGTCAAGAATTTGAAATGGACCAATAAATCGTGGATTGAGCTTTCCTCTCTTCCCAAATCTTGTAACTCCCTTCCATGGAGCAACTTCATGAACAATACATGATCCCCTACATTAAATTCCACGTCCTTTCGATGAAGATCCGCATAACTCTTTTGTCGATCTTGAGCCGTTTGTATCGTTGTCAATTATTTGGATCTTTTCGGTGAGTCATATCGTATTTCTACTCGGGTCCCAACAATGTTGCTTCACCCACCTCATCCCAACATATTGAGAACGACATTTTCGTCCATATAATGCTTCAATGGAGCCACACCTATACTTGCTCGATAACTGCTGTTGTTGAGGAGAATTCCACCAATGGTAAATACTTATCTCAACTACCCTTGAAGTCTAGGACACGTAGTCTTAATAAATCTTCAAGAGTTTGAATAGTCCTCTCGATTGTCCGTCCGCTTTGGGGATGGTATGCCAACTAAATCGCAAATCCGCGCTCCATAGCTTTTTTTGCAAGCTAACCCAAAATCTTGAAGTGAATCTTGGGTCACGATCCGAAACTATGGATACAGTATGCCATGCAACCTCACGATCTCATTTACGTATATACTAGCAAGACGTTCAAGAGAATAAGTCTCCGTGATTTACAAGAGAAATGAGCGCACTTGGTTAATCTATCAACAATAACCCAAATAGCATTGATGCCTTGAGAAACCGTAGGAAGACCCAGAACGAAATCCATGGTAATGTGTTCCCACTTCCATTCCGGAATCTCAAGTGGTTGCAACGGACCCTTAGGTACTAGATGCTCTGCTTTACACGTTAGTAAGTTAAACACATCGAGATAAACTTTGCAATCTCTCTCTTCATATTATTCCACCAAAATGTATGTCAAGATCACGATACATTTTAGTACTTCCAGATGGATTGCAAATGGTGTATTGTGTGCTTCCATCATAATCTTGTACTTCAAATCGTAGTCGTTAGGAACACAAAGTCTAGAGTGGACTCAAGTATTCCTTCTTCATCAATTCTCGCTTCCTAGAATAGCTCCTTCTTGTACTTTCTTCTTCATACGTGTATCGATTCCGGCCTTCGGGGTTTGAGCAACCTTAACTTTTCTATTAAAGTTGGCTCTATCGTATACTTGACATCATCGCACTTTCCCAAGCATATGATCTTCTACTCAATGCGCCACCACCACGTCGCTTACCGGGATGGTATTGAATAGTGTGGTCGTAGTCTTCTTTCAATAGCTCGAGCCAACGTCACCGCCGCATGTTGAGTTCTTTTTGAGTGAAGAAATATTTAAGGCTTTTATGGTCCGAATATATCTCCACTTTCTCCCCATATAGATAGTGCCTCCATATCTTTAAGCGCTGAAAACGATCACCGCTAACTCTAGATCATGGTAGGATAATTCCTCTCATACTCTTTAAGTTGTCATGAGGCATAGGCTATGACTTTCCCACGTTGCATGAGAACACATCCTAACCCTTTGCACTCAAGCATCATTTGTAGATAACAAATCCATCCGAACCGATGGTATTGTTAGAACAGTCTTAAATAAGTCTCCTCTTAAGCTCTTGGAAACTTTTCTCGCATTCTTCGCCTCCAAACGAATTTCGATCCTTTCGAAAGTTAATGAGTTAATGGAGTAGCGATTCGAGAAAACCCTTCCACGAATCTCCGATAATAACCAAATTTAAGCCCAAAAAGCTACGACTTCAACACCGAACTTCGGTTGTTCTAACTTTGTATTGCTTCAATCTTGGCGATCAATGACACTCCATGTTTTGACACTACATGCCCAAGAAAGGCTACTTCCTCAAGCCGTAACTCGCATTTCTTCAATTTGGCATAAAGTTGGTTTTCACGAAGCCTTTGGAGTACCGACTTCAAATGGTGCTCATGATCTTCACGACTTTTGGAATATATAAGGATGTCATCAATAAAGACAACAACGAATCGATCCAAATATTCCTTGAATACTCGGTTCATCATATCCATGAAAGCCAAGCAGGAGCATTAGTTAGTCCGAAAGACATGACTAAGAATTCATAATGCCCATACTGAAGTTCTCAAGGCGGGTCTTTGGAATATCCTCGATTCTAATTTTCAAATGATGATATCCGGAACGAAGATCGATTTTTGAAAAGAATTGTGCCCCTTGTAATCGGTCAAACAAGTCATCAATACGAGGTAGAGGATACCTATTCTTGATGGTGACATGGTTCAATTCCGATAGTCAATACAAAGTCGCATACTCCCGCTTTCTTTTTACAAATAAAACAGGAGCACCCCAAGGAGATGTACTAGGGGCCAATGAAACCGATGTCCAACAATTCCTCGTAGTTGGACCTTTAACTCCTGAAGTTCAATAGGAGCCATTCGATATGGGTTTTAGAAATGGGCTTTGTACCGTGTTCAAGATCAATAAAGAATTCAACTTCACGTTACGGGGTAGGCGGGAAGTTCTTGAAAATACGTCGGAAAAGTCAATAACAACAGAATATTATTCAAATTTGACGTGTCTTTATTCAAATCCATAACATGGGCTAAGAAAGCTTGACATCCGTTTTCAATAAACGAATAGCTTTATGATTAGATATGATAGTGATTGATTTTAATGGTTTAGTTGCTTGAATTAGTAAACAGTGGGTTGGTTAGGAATATGAAAACTAACAACCTTACTAAAAAAACAATCAATTTTGGCATGATGAGTAGTTAACCAATCAATCCCTAAAATCACATCAAAAGCAAGTATCTTTAAAGAGATAAGGTCAACGGTAAGGTGATGGTGCCAACTTGAATCAAACAAGATTTATAAACAAAGGATGTGATGAAAGTTTCTCCTAACGGAGTTTCCACAGATAGGTCAAAGTCTAATTTCTCCGAGTCAAGTTTAAACGTTGAGCACATGCGGAGAGATAAAAATGAATGGGTAGCACCAGGTATCAAGTAAGGTATAAACTTCGCAAGAATTTATAAATAGCTTACCCGTGATCACCTCGTTTGGGTTCCTCGCATTATGACCAATCACAACAAACGCTTCTTCCGGAATCGTTGACTTTGACTTTTACGGGACAATCTTTCGAGTCACCGTCCCCGCCGAACTAGGTTTCGCCACTGCATAATCTCGAAGCGATATGTCCTTCCTTTTCCACAACTATAGCATACCTTGAACTGTTGTGGGCGCTTTGACCGATATGTCCCTCTTTTCCGCATTTGTAGCATATAATGGGTGGTCGTTCTCCTCCCTTAGAACCGATTCTTTGCTTAAGACCTTTGTCGTCTTCACATAGTCGTTGTTAAATCTCCTCTTTTTAAAATCTCCTCCTCGACTTCGCTTCTTCCTGCTTTTCATGACCATGATTACCACCAGAGTGGTTACCATTTCTGTCCGTCTCGCTTTCTTTCTCCGAGTTATCATTATTCTGCTTGACCGCCATCTCCTGTGTACGATCCTCAGCATGGTCCTCGACTGACCGTACTCGTTATCTCGCTCTAATAATTGAGCCTGCTTACAACATCTCTGAATAAAGAGAAAGTTTATGAGAAATGAGATATCGACGTATCTTGGGTTTCAAACCTCTAAGAAACATCCGCGTCATCGTTCCTCATTCTCCACCAAATGAGGTGCAAACACGGATAACTCTGCAAACTTTGCCTCGCATCTTTGAGACACCGCTATGTTGTTTTGCTCTAATCGATGAACTCCACTTCCTTCATATATTTAACACTTTCGGAAAAGTATTTGTCATTAAATAGTCTCTCTGACGTCTCCCAAGACATCTTGAAAGTGCCGGGATGGGTACGCTTCACGCATTCTACCCGATGAGTCCGCCTCGCCACGGAACATAAAGGTGGCGAATGGAACCTTCTGTTCCTCCGCATCCCAAGACATCGAATATCTTGGTAATTTGTTTGACCCATGTTTCCGCCATGATCGGATCTGGCTTTCCCTTAAATTCGTGGTCCCAACTCTTTGAATCGCTTGGTGTGACAACCGTGAATTGCTATCATTTCCTCCTCAGATTTTGAACACGAGTCTCCTCGTGCGATTTTGCATGAACCGCAAAAAACTTCTAAACATCCCCTCGTTCATCATCTCGCTCCATGGTGTTGTTCACGGGAGGAACATTGCCACTGTTGCACGTTCTCCTCGTTGGTAAAATGACAGCATCTCCACGGTCTCATTTACTCCATCGCTAATATTCTCGGTCGACATTCTCAAATCATCATAAAACAAGGGTTAATTAAGGAAATCAATATATCACATAATATCCCTTATATAATTGACCAACTAACAAATAAGCTTAGGTAGGACACACTAGCGAAGGATTTACTCGCCTCCCCTCCTAGTTCTATTCCCCGATCTCCGCCAGAGATCATATCCTAAGCTCGATACCAACCGTGGCGCCCCCAAAATAGGTATACATCACCCATTCCGAGTTGTCAATACATGGTATGTAAAACAACTACAACTTTATTATTACAACAAGAAAAGCGTGAGTTTAAATACAAATATTATCTTCTAGACAATATTTATACTCACATAAATCCTCATCACATTTATTGATACATTATATTACAAAATGGTGAGGACTACTAAACAATCCTTTCTAAAACCTTCATTCCATACCCCGACTGCGTACTTTCGCTTATATTCTCGCCTCCCGAGAAGAATGGAACAAAAAGAAAAGGGTGAGCTCAACTAGCTCAAGAAAAGAATATTATGACTAAGATAATATACAACAAATTATCGTTAGTCTTCAACAGGGAAAAATTTAATAGAATACAATAGACAACAAATTTTAAATCAATATTCGTAGCGGAAATAATAATTCATTAGAAGAGTTAAGTAGAGAATGCAAACTACTATCTTCTATGTATGAATTTAAAAGTTCATCGTCTATCTTTTATCCCTGTAACAACAATCAATATACATCTGGAATCAAATATTCATCTTTGCACTACATGATGCCAAAGATATTCATCACCGGGTCATGTTCATTTAAACACTGTTCATCTTTTGCACTACAAAGCCAAAGATATTCTTCAGAATCATTCATCTTTGCACTCTGACCAAAAGATATTCTTCGAAATCATTCATCTTTGCACTACTGGGCCAAAGATATTCAATAATATCATCATTTAAGACCGAGGATGATGAAAAATATTTTTAAAGAACGAATCCAAAGTGAAACAAAATGACAAGGATTAAGGATTAAGGATTACGTACTTTGTTTTATCCATGTCCAACAATACCCCAAAAATAATCACAAGGTGTAAAATTCAAGAATGATCAAAACATGGATACAATCAAAGCTAGTATCCAAAATAGATGTTTTGGACAAAAAGAAGAAATTTTATTTTTTGGTGAATAGTGCCATATCGTGAATAGTGCCAGATATCGTGAATAGTCCGTGAGTATCGTGAATAAGACCAGAGTATCATGAATAAAGAAATCCGACACCAAAAGATAGAAATTCCATAAAAATATCTTCACGCTTCATGAATAGTACTTTCGTGAATAAGAACTCGTGAATAGTAACTCATGAATAGTAACTTCGTGAATAGTAACTCATGAATAGTAACCCGACATGAAAAAGTTCCAAATTTGATAAAAACCTCGGATCAACATTTCAAAGATAATGATATTGAAGAAATAATATCATTACGAAAAAAAATAATATCCCTTACCTCAAAGAATCAAGATTTCGGAAGGAAAGGCTCAAGTGATCTTTGAATGAAACTTGTACCAACAAAGAACTCTCAAAGTATCTAAATACTCACAAAATACGCTCAACAATATAGAGAGAGAAAGAGAAAAACTTTGTTTCGGTGTGATTTTCAATTCTAACTTAGCCTCTATTTATAGAAAATGTTAGCCGTAAAAGCAGACTTGACTCACCTACTCGATGGCTTTACCTCGCTACTATTGCCACCACCACATTTGAAATAAAATTCAGCACATTTCTTCACCAACCACAAGTGGGGCCCACTCAATTCTAGAATTTTCCACCAAAATCAATTATAAACCTAATTTCCGAATCCGACACCTCTTAAAAATTCACAACAAATCATTCGCATGCATTTTAACGGTTCAAAATTTGTGGACATATACTCAACTTATGTATGTATAACATACCCAAAAAATTATCACAATCCAACTATTGGATTAAAAATTATAACCCCTTGAATATATCTCAAAACCCCGATTTAATTTTTAATACCTCCAACTGGTAAAATACTTGATAAAACACCTCAACAATAATTTCTTCATTTATAACCACATAAATAAATCCATCATTTATATCCACATAAAATAAATATTTCTTTATCATATGAATCAATAATTAATTATTCACAAATAATATTACAGAATCACAATTATGACAACCAACCAGCCGCTCCTCAGAAAGGGGCTTTCCGATAAGGATTTCTCCTCATCGGCGCCAATTAGGTGACCAAACCTCTCCTCGATGTAACTTTCTAGACATTGCCAATAATGCTATATAATAATATTATTCAAATAATATGAATTATTGATCCGATAATGGAGATAATGTGCGTTGACAATTATTGAACAACAATAATATAAAATATCAACGCAGTTAATTATTGAATCAATAAAATAAAATATTGAATAAAGAATTCTACTGTGAAAATTATTGAGTAGTGCCTTCTTACGTAAGGATCAATAATTCAATAATCATCGTGTCAATACCGCTGCTTTCTAATGCAACCACCCAGACATCGTATTTTAACCACCGGGTATTCCAATGTTTTACTTCAGAATAACTACGCTATTATTTTTAACCAACTTATATTTGTCGCTTTCTTCATCCAATCGCTTTTTCAATTATGGGGCCCACACATACGATCATAGGCCGTCGCATTTAATATTCCCGAAAGATTTAATATTCCACGACCAAACGAATATTCCCCAACAACAATGAATATTTTATAACCACTTGCTTATTTTGAAATATTTATGTATTTAACCCTTAACTATCCTCATTAATCAAATCAACCCTTACTATTTCAAAATAATAAATAAAGGAAATTCCTTTTTATTTAAAAAAAAATTTCGGGGTCTTACAATTTTGACTTGAGGTATAACCTTGGAGTGTCGAATATGATTCTTCTTATCCAAGATTTTAACAGGTACCTCTTCATACGTTAAATCTTCCATTATCTCATCCAGTTCTAATTCAATAATGTGGTTCGGGTTTTTCACATATTTACGTAACATAGATATGTGAAAAACGTTATGAAGACGAGACATACTTGGCAGTAAGGCGAGTCTATAGGCCATAGTTCCTATTCAATTGAGGATTATAAATGGGCTAATGAATCGAGGATTGAGCTTTCCTCTCTTTCTAAATCTTGTAACTCCTTTCCATGGAGCAACACGTAACAACACATGATCTCCAATATTAAATTCCACGTCTTTTCGATGAAGATCAACATAACTCTTTTGTCGATCTTGTAAGGTTTTTATACGTTGTCAGATCATTTGAATCTTTTCCATAGTCATACGCACCAACTCTGGTCCCAACAACGTTGCTCCACCCACCTCATCCCAGCATACTGGAGAATGACATTTTCTTCCATACAACGCCTCAAATGGAGCCATGCCAATACTAGTTTGATAACTGTTGTTGTAAGAAAATTCCACCAATGGCAAGAACATGTCCCAACTTCCTTTGAAGTCAAGGACACAGAGTCTTAATAAATCTTCAAGAGTTTGAATAGTCCTCTCTCGACTGCCCATCCGTTTGAGGATGATATGCCGAACTAAATCGTAAATCAGTGTCCATAACTTTTTGCAAACTAACCCAAAATCGTGAAGTGAATCTTGGGTCTCAATCAGAAACTATGGATACTGGCATACCATGCAATCTTACAATCTCGTTTATGTACATACGAGCAAGACGTTCAAGTGTATAAGTTTCTTGTATCGGTATGAAATGAACAGACTTGGTTAATCTATCAACAATGAACCAAATCGCATTTATGCCTTGAGAAACCCTAGGAAGACCGGTAATGGAATCCATGGTAATGTGCTCCCACTTCCATTCTGGAATTTCAAGTGGTTGCAATGGACCTTTTGACGCTTGATGCTCCGCCTTGACTCGTTGACAAGTTAGACACCTTGAGATAAACCCCGCTATCTCTCTCTTCATATTGCTCCACCAAAATATATATCGAAGTTCACGATACATTTTGGTACTCCCAGGATGGATTGCAAATGGTGTGTTGTGCGCCTCCATCATGATTTTATACTTCAAGTTTGAATCGTTAGGAACACAAAGTCTGGAGTTGACTCGAAGTATTCCTTCTTCATCAATTCTTACTTCCGGAATAGCACCTTCTTGCACTTTCTTTCTCATACGCATCAGCTCTAGGTCTATAGCTTGAGCAGCTTTAACTTTATCGATTAAAGTCGGTTCTACTCGTATATTCTCCATCATCACATGGGTCCCTGTAGTCTTTAACTCTAACTCCATCCTTTGTAAGTCATACCAAATGGGCCTTTTCGTTGACAATATCGCACTCGTACCCGCATATAATCTTCTACTCAATGCGTCAGCTACTACGTTCGCTTTTCCATGATGGTATTGAATGGTATGGTCGTAATCTTTCAACCGCTTAAGCCATTATAGTTGCCGCATGTTGAGTTCCTTTTGAGTGAAGAAATATTTGAGGCTTTTATGATCCGTATAGATCTCCACCTTTTCTCCATACAGGTAATGCCTCCAAATCTTAAGCGCAAAAACAACAGCTGCCAACTCTAGATCATGAGTAGGATAATTCATCTCATATTCTTTGAGTTGTCATGAGGCATAGGCTATGACTTTCCCATATTGCATGAGAATAACCTTTTGTCTGAAGCATCACTGTAGATGACAAATCCCTCCGAGCCAGATGGTATTGTCAGAACAGGTGCTGAAATGAGTCTCCTCTTGAGTTCTTGAAAACTCTTCTCACATTCCTCGCTACAACCGAATTTTGTATCTTTCCGAGTCAGCTGAGTTAATGGAGTAGCGATTCGAGAAAATCCTTCCACGAACCTCCGATAATAACCAGCTAAGCCAAGAAAGCTACGTACTTTGGTCACTGACTTATGTTGCTCCCAGCTTTGAATCGCTTCAATCTTTGACGAGTCAACAGATATTCCATGATTTGATATCACGTGCACAAGGAATGCTACCTTCTCAAGCCAGAACTCGCATTTCTTCAACTTGGCATATAACTTGTTTTCATGAAGCTTTTGGAGTATCAGCCTCAAGTGTTGCTCATGATCTTCACGACTTTTGGAGTATATGAGGATGTCATCAATAAAGACAACCACAAAATGATCCAAATATTCCTTGAATACTCGGTTTATCATATCCATGAAGGCCGCATGAGCATTAGTCAATCCAAAAGACATGACTAGGAATTCATAATGCCTGTACCGAGTTCTGAAAGCAGTCTTTAGGATGTCATTGGTTTTAATCTTCAACTGATGATATCCAGAATGAAGATCGATATTTGAAAAGAATTTGGCACCTTGCAACTGGTCAAAAAGGTCATCAATGCGAGGCAACGGGTACCTATTTTTGATTGTGACATGATTCAATTCCCGATAGTCAATACAAAGTCACATACTTCCATCTTTCTTCTTCACAAATAGAATAGGAGCACCCCAAGGAGACGTACTGGGATGAATGAAACCGATATCTAACAATTCTTGTAGTTGGGTTTTTAACTCCTAAAGTTCAATAGGAACCATTCGATATGGGGCTTTGGAAATGGGTTTTGTACCGGGTTCAAGGTCAATACCAAACTTGATTTCACGCTCTGGGGGTAGGCCATGAAGTTCTTCAGGGAATACGCCGGAAAATTTATTAACAATAGAAATATCATTCAAATCTGACGTATTTTTGTTTAAATCTGTGACATGGACTAAGAAATCTTGACATCCGTTTTCCAATAAACGAATAATTTTATGGATTGATATGACAGTGATTGAATTTAGTGGTTTGGTTGCTTGAATTCGCATAATAGGTTGGTTAGGAATATGAAAGCTAACAACCTTACGAAAATAATCAATTTTTGCATGATGAGTAGTTAAGCAATCAATCCCTAAAATCATATCAAACGCAAGTATTTTCAAAGAAATAAGGTCGACGGGTAATGTGCGAGTGCCGATTTGGATCAAACAAGAATTATAAACAGTGGATGTAATGAAGGTTTCTCCCAATGGAGTTTCAACAAATAAGTCAAAAGTCTAATTTCTCCGGAGTCAAATTTAAACGTTGAGCGCAAGTAGGAGACATAAAAGAATGGGTAGAATCGGTATCAAATAAGGTATAGACTTTGCTAGAGTTTATGATTAGCTTACATGTGATCACCTCATTCAAATTCCTCACTTTTTTGGAGGTTACGACAAACACTCTCCCTTGAACTACAGGTTTTGTCTTGTCTGGGACGACCTTTGATTCCTCCATCCCAGCCGGACTTGACTTCGGTGCACGACAAAATCGGGCTAGGTGACCTTCTCTTCTACAATTGTAACATGCTTTGGACTGCTGTGTACAGTTTGGATGATATGTCCCTCCCCTCCGCATTTGTAGCATACAATCGATGATCGTTCTCCTTCTTTAACAATGGGTGATTGTGCTAACATCTTTCCATCATTATTGAATCTCCTCTTCTTAAAATTTCCACTCTTATTGTCTTGGCCATAATTACCACCGAAGTGATTACCATTTCTGGCATATTGATTCCCTCCATGTTTGTTGTCACAGCTTCGATGACTGCTACCACTGGTATTATCATTTTGCCGCGGCTGCTCTCTCTTGGTTGGGTTGACTCGTTATCGCGCTCCAATAACTGAACCCTATTTACAACATCTGAATATAAACAAAGTTTGTGAGAAATGAGGTATTAACGTATTTCGAGTTTCAAACCTCGCAGAAACATTCGCGTCATTCTCTCCTCATTATTAACCAAGCGGGACGCAAACCGGGACAACTCGACAAACTTAGCTTCGTACTGCGACACGGTCATATTGTTTTGCTCCAGCTTGATAAACTCTACCTCCTTCATATGACGAATACTTTCGGGAAAGTACTTGTCGTTGAACAGTTCTTGGAACTTCTCCCAAGACATCTTCAAGTCAAGACGGTTGAGTACGCTTTCTGGATTTCCACCAAAGTAATATGCCTCTCCTCAAACATAAAGGTGGCAAAGGAACCTTTTGCTCTCTCTGAGCATCCCAAAATATCAAATATCTTGGTGATGTGCTTTATCCACGTCTCACCTTTAAGTGGTTTTGGCTCTCCAATAAACTCCGGTGGTCCCAGCTCCTTGAACTGCTTTAGCGGTGATCAGATTTAGAGTTGCCGGTGTTTCCACCGCATTTTGAACAGAGTCGTTCTCACCGATGTTGCATTTAATTGCATAAACCCTCTGAACATCCCATCGTTCATCATTTGGTCAGCGTTGTTGTTTTCCTGAGGATTATTGCCATCCTGACGCAAATTATCCTGGGTATTGATCGTTTGTGACTCAACGGTCTAGTGTGCTTCATTACTTATCTCAACATTTTCGGATGCCATTTTCAAATACTGCCACAAAACAATGGTTAATTGACATGTCACATATTATTCATATACTCTTACCAACCAAATAAATTCCAAATAAACTTAGGTAGGTCATACTAGCGAAGGAATTTCTCATCTCTCCCCTCCTAGTTCTAGTCTCACATCTCAGCCAGGGATCATATCCCTAAGCATTGATACCAACTGTGACGCCCCAAAATAGGTATACATCACCTATTCTTGAGTCGCCAAATACATGGTACAGAATACAAATACAAACTTAAATATACAACATGAGCTGTGAGTTTTAATACAAATATTATCTTCTAGACAGTATTCAAACTCAAAATAAGTCCTCATTTATTATCCCACTATTTCACAGAATAATGAAGACTACTAATGCAAATATCTGAATCGTCACTTCGTTCCCTGACTAGTCCCAGCTATATTCTCATTTCCTGAAGAGAACAATGAAAGCAAAGGGTGAGCTCAACTAGCCCAGTAAGAAATATTATGACTAAGATAGTGCAGAATAAATTATCGTTAGCCTTCAACAATGTTAAACTGATAAAAATATAATAAACATCAAGTTTAACTGCAGCGGAACAAATAATCCATTAGAAGAGTAAAATAGAGCATGCTATCTACTATCTTCTATGATTTAAAAAGTTTATCATCAATTTTATCGTTGAGACTCAGCTTAATAATTAATTCACATCATCGAATCATTCCTGCACTACGGCCAAGGATATTCATTAGTATCACGACCACAAATTATCCATGCACTACGGGCCAATGAGGACTTTTACCATATCATTTGTAACATTACGGTCATGATTATACCGAATAATCCCTGGTCATAATCACACCAATCAATAGTACATCTACGCACGTAAGTCACAAATAACTTTTATCACAATATAAGCATGAGGATGATGACAATGATACAAGAATTCAATCAAACGAGATCTAGGATAAATATTAAAGACTTTAAATTTATCCAGAGCTTAAAAATATCAAAATTATCAACATGATACTGCTTTGTGGAGTAAAATTCAAGAATAATATTTGTATCAAAAATGATTTGGACCGAAAAGAAATCAATTTTTGTCATGAATAGTACTCCGTGTGAATAGTACCCGAGTGAATAGTAATCCGTGAATAGTAACTCAGTATGAAAAGTACCCCAAATCCTCAAGTGAATAATATTCGAGTGAATAGTAACTGAGTGAATAGTAACCCGTGAATAGTATCCCGGGTAAAAATATTGATATTTAATAAGAAAGATCAGATCAATATGTCAGGAATAAGCATGTGAATGCTATTCCTATTTATATATGATTTGATTATGATATATATATGTATATGAATGAATAATATGCAAGTATGCTTGCATTAAGAAAAGCTGTAAAGTCCTATGATAGATAATAGAAATATATGTAAAAGGACTTAGAATGAATTGATCAAATATGTTAGGTTGATCCTACATAAAGCAGAACAACTTTGTAAAGTCCTTAAAAAGAAATAATGTACAAGGACTATAAATATAGAAAGATCAAGCTTGTTAGGTTGATCTTATGATGTAATAGATAGGCTAGTCTGATCGTCGAGCACTGCATCAGAAGTCGTAGTCTACCAGGTGAGTTAAGGTTAACTCGGGAGCTAGTTATCCGGAGGGACTAAACAAAGCAGGGCCAAAGGGTCCTTGTGCAAAGGGACTAAATAGAGTTCCAAGCTTCTTTGAGCTTGAAGAGTTCCTAGGAACTAGAGGAGTCCCAAGGTCACGGCCTTGAAGAGTTCTTAGTGAGTCAAGTCCCAAGGTCTGCTGGCCTTGAAGGAATCGTAGAGATTCAGGGTGCTGCCCTTCCTTAGTGGAAATCCTGCTAGTTGAAAGCAGAAGAGTGGATTAGGAACTTGAGTCTTTGAACCACTTAAAACCTCTTGTGTCTTTTTACATTATGTCATTTACATTATGTCTATAAGCTGCTATAAGCAAGTATGTATGTTCTAACTGCTTACAACTAAACTAACTTGATGAACAATGTATGTATGATTATGAATATATCAATGAAGGGAATCTTTTACTTATTCATTTGTGCTTAAAAAAGATTCTTATGTTTGTCATATACTTTAATATGAACAATACAACATAATCTAGAAAAGTTATTTGAAATAAAAAGGATCTATTCAACCCCCCCCTTACAGATCTATTGTGCCTCTCAAGGGAACTAACAATTGGTATCGAGCGCGAGTTCTCATGCTATATTCAAAAGCTAATCGCTTTGAGTCGATCCCGAGCACTAACATTGTTCTAAACTTAGTTTAGTAGTAAGTAACTTGTATATGCGAAGAGCTCACACGTTGGAAATATTGTGTATAAGTAAAATGTGTATACACAGAAGGTTTGCTTTCAGATTGGTCCATATCCTCGATTGCTATATCAACAAGACCAATCCTAGCCTGCAATCGATCTTGTTGTCTCAAGACCGATATGAGAGAAAGAGAGCAAGAGACATCGGTGACAAAGAGTAAAGCATTCATCGATCTAAAAGATGAAGAGGTCACGCGTCTTAAGAAATGTTGATCGAAAGAAGAAAGAAGATCTTCTCGAGCTTATGGTGACCAACCAACAACCTGGTGCTATCTTTGTAAACTCAAAGATGTCAAAGATCTTAATGCTACGATTCTCTTGATCTACATCTTCAAGACCACGGTTCGATTGATGAAAGGCCAACAAGAGCATTAAGCGAAAGGAGCAAAAGTAAAAGCTATGCACATCAATACCTAAACTCAATTATATCTAAGGTAAATGATATGTTAAGAAACCCACGGTAAAAAGGTGCATAGTTCCTCACCATTACTAATGTATACATCATATTTGCACCATCTTATGAACTATACGATGATACATTAAGAAGTCATAATCTACCTAAAAAGGTGAAGAGAGAAAGTAGTCGAAGATGAAAAATTCAAATGTCTACAAACTTTCTCTTGAACCAAGTTTTAAAATTGAAGATGACATCTTGAAGAAAATCTGAAATAAATCGTAAGAGTATCATGAGACAAATGAACTTTATGATTAAGTAATCATTGTTGGTGTGGTTAGTATGTATATACACAAGCCTATGTTCTAAGTGTTTGACAACACACGAAGTGATCGATTCTACATAGAGAATCTTCGATTCTACAAGCGAGGATCTTGAATCAACTAGATACTCATAAAAAGTTGATCACATCCATCAAACATTGTGAACATAACCCGATAAAGAGATAAAGTGTGTTATTAATTGTCAAATCCTACACACACTCACTATCATGCATCTCAAAAATGTATTATCCCTAGACAGTTGCATGCATGAATATGTATGTTGGTGATAAACATGACGATTATCCAGTTAAGAGGAATAGAGGTCTTAGAAAACTAACCTAGCAGGACCCATTCAACAATGGGGACCAAAAGTAGAAATATACTTAAACCTGCAAGTACTTGGTCAGTCTGACCACACTAAGGAATGTTGAAGCAAAGACTTCATTCAATAGGACTCAACCAAATGGAGGCTAAGGACTGCTTCGTGAGATGAGTCGATAAGGTTCCTATATGTCCAAGCACATCATGAAGACCCTCCGAGCTAATCAGGAATGGAGCTCACATGGTACGCAAATCAGATATATGAGAGCATGCCATGCAACGTAAGATAAAGAGGATTCTATGTGCCCATATCGAAAGAAGGACATGCTTTATGAAAAGGATCCTCGAGGAAGCTCACAACAAAAGATCATTGAGCTTAAGACAAAAGGAGTTCTTTACTGAAGCGAACTTCTCAAAACAAAGGATCATCGAAAGAAGACTACGTTCGTAGTCTTTGACAAATGATCGTAGAGTGATCAATCCACGAAAATACTCATCTCTACGATACTGAGAAAAACTAAGCAACGATGATGATTCTAGTCGAGAAGGAGGAATGTTGGCGCGCCTTCAAATGAACATGAAGAGAGGAATCACATCTATCTCGAGAAGACAACATCAACAATGAGGGAGCGATGATCATTAAGGAATAACAACACTATTAAACACGGAAGAGATGTACCAATTCTGAGTCCCAAAACTTTGTGGGTGATGAACCAAATGAAGATCCATAGTCGGTAGGAACGTCTCAAAACGTACTACTGATAACCCTTCAGCCACCCAATCCATAATCGTGAAGTTCCTACGATCAACCACATGATCGTAGTGTAAGAGCAGAAGGACACCACGATCTCAGCAATGCAGATATCCAGAGTTGGTATAAAGACCTCCCCATCGAGAAAAGGTCTAATGAGATGTCATTGAAAATCATTTGCCTTTAGTATTTCATCTCGGAGGCGCCTCGAGGACAAACGACCCTTAGATAAATCTAAGAGGTTAACCTTCCCGAGCTACCTTATCCCGGAAGGAATGTTTGATCTAGTTCATCTCAAAAGAACCAAGTCAGTCAACGATCGTAGAGTTGAACTTGAAGAGGACTAAATGATTGTAGTACAAACTCAACGATCGTAATCTTTATCTAAACGATCGTAGTGCAACCTCGATGATGATGAAGAAATGACAACTCAACGATCGTAGTCCTACCAAAGGGTATTCCAGTTCACAAGGAGCATGAAGAATGAGACATCTGCTAAGCCATTCAAGTTGAGGAGATAAGTTAGAATACATCAGTGATTGAGCTATACTGCATCGAAGAAAGGAGGAAAGACAAAGCTATCCACTGCAGCATCTCTTAGAAGTTGATCGTTGAGTTAACAAAGGAAATCGTAGAGTCTATAGCTGCCTCATCATGCCACTCTACGAATCAAAAGGTCAACAGTCAAAGCCACGTCAATTAAATGTCCACTCTTCAAATAACTAAAAAGTTGTGGGGAGTTACTGACTCATTCTTTGGGCAACGTCTGACCAATGGACAGTTGACACATCACTGAGTATGCAGAGTTAGAAGGAACTACCATAAAGACGATTTCAAATCTGCAGATAGTTACTAAAAGATATCGAACATTTCTCCCTCCCATTTTCAAAACCCTAGAAAGCTTTTCAAGAGCAAAATCAGTTAACTCTCCAGAGCATTACCAAATCTCAGTCAGCCATCTCGCATAAATCTCTCTAAATCAAACACCCACAGTCTTCGAACGATTCAAATGGAGAACTGGAAAGTTATCACAGGCATTCAACTTGGAACCAAATCGTTTGAGAAATCAGAGAAGAAGTTCAGGGACATACTTAGACTTGTAAAGGAAGCTGGGTTTTCAGAATGTCTCAAGACGAGTACCCATGTATACATTGACCTGGTTAAGGAGTTCTACTCGAACGTCTCCATAAACTCTGGAACTCTTTCTACCAAGGTTAAAGGTCAGATTCTGAAGCTGAAATCTTCTGACCATTATCAATGCCTAGGTTTCCCTAGCCAAGGGCTAAAGAACCTTGAAGATGTCAACATCGAGAAAGCGAAGGAGTTGATGGGATACCAAAGAAACCCTAGCTTCAAAGACATGAAGAAGAAGGAATTCCCTGAAGAGTATGAGTTCCTGGCTAAAATTGTAGGAAAGTGCATACTGTGTAAAAACACTGCACATAATACAGTGATTGATCAATCAACAACTGAAGATAACGTCGGCTATAGTTCTGAAGAAACAAGTTGACTTTGGAGCCATTTTGTTTGATCATATCTCTAAGTGGGTAGAGAAGGCTGAGAAGAAGCCATTGACCAAGGTATTTCATGGAAGGTTGCTGAGTATCATTCTGAAGAAGAAACTAGGAGGGAAAATCAAGGAAGATGAGGGAGAAGCCTTGAATGTGCACAAGGTGATGTCTCCACAGTTATTTGAGAACTGGAAGAAGAACCCCAAGGAGAACAAAAGGTCGTGGCTATGGAGTAGCGATAGAGCCTCTGCAAAGAAGAGGAAGATAGTAAAGACAGAGAGCTCAATCCGGTGACTCTGCGGCAATTTGAAATCACACCAACCAGGAAGAAATCAAAAGTGGTGAAAAAATGGTGATGTGAAGAAAGCTCAGCCCCACCAAGGAGAGTTTCCTCCATGAACAAGAATAAAGAAGAAAAGGCCCAAATCTACTGAAACCACAAAAAAGAAGCGGCGTGAGTTTTCAAGGGCCGTCGTCAAAGAAGCTAAGGTGGATGACAAACCAACCTTAGCTTCTCAAATCAATACATCTGTTTGAAGAAAGGGATGTAGAGTCGCAGAAGAGGAAGAAAGCGAAGATGTGGTCCAATCCCCCACAACAACATCCGTAAAATAAAAATGAAGGCGATGAGATGAAAGAAAGTGCGACATCTGGCGATGAAGAAGAATGTCTCAAACCCAATGGCGATTCTCGAGTAGTCACTCACGATGATAAAGAAGAAACCCAAAATGATAGACAAGTAATGCATCCCCGAAGAAGAAGAACTTGCCCCAATGAGCCCGGAGAATGGGTCGAAAATCTTTATTCAAAAAGAAGATGAAAATGTATCCTCCAATCTAGAAAGCCCTCATGATGACTCGAGAAGTGATGAGTCCAAGAAAGAAGAATCTCTTCCTCTTTGAACTCCAAAGAAGTCTTCTGAATTCCAAAGAAGTCTATCTGAAGAAGAAGAAGAAGAGTCGAGAATAGTTGAACCTCAAGAAGAAGGAAGAAGCTACAGTTATGAAGCCCCGGTTTGCCTCCAAAAGAAGCATGGCCAATCAAATGCCATCATCGAATTAAGTGATGATGAATGTCCCGTATCCCCCGAAGAGAAAGTTCAAAGATGGAGCCAAGAAGTGAAGAAGAAAAGTTTGAGGAAATACTTGGATTTTCAAGAAGAAGTTCGATAATGAAACTAAGCTAGAAGGATTTTCTCTTGAAGATGATTTAAAGAAGGTTACGATAATGAAATGCGCTGATTCCAAGGAATTCCCAAATCAAGATAATCAAGAAAGTTCGAGCTCTCAGAAAGAGATTAAAGGAGATTCGGTTCTCACCTCGAAAAGCGTATTTAACAAGAAGATTATCCAGATTCCTCTCTGAAAGATTTGTGAAGTAGGAGGTGAGCTTCGAGAACGTAGAGGAAGTATCAAATGATCTCGACAAATGCTCCACTAGAAAGATGGTTCTTCCGAGTGGATGCCATGGCTCAAGGCCCACATTGAAAAGATGGAAGCTCCTTGATTGGTGTTACAAGACTTTTCCAAGCATAGAACCGGTGGCTCAAAACTTTCAAGAGTAAAGAAGTTTGCTACCAAGATGATCAACCGACCTCACTTCACTTCAAGGTCTATCGACAGGCTGAGAATCTCTATATCCCCTACGATCGTAGAGTGGATTCTGAAGGAAGAAGGAACATGACCAAGGAGTTAATCGTAGTGTTTGTTCACTCTACTACTGCTGATGCTCAAGTCCAAAACCAAAAGCCTTCTTATGATCAAGCACTACTATCAGACACCCCATCATCCTCTGCAAGCAATTGGTACTCCACGATTGTTCAGATTATCCAAACCTTTGAAAATTTGTCCAAAGATGATGATCGTAGAGTCCAATCCATTGCTCAACCTGAAGCTGCCAATCAAGAGGATCAAACTGCTTTGGAGCAGGAACTATTGAAGAGCTCTGATGATCTAAACAAGAAGATATCTATGCTCACTGAAGAATCACACGAAGCGATGGCAATGCGGAGATGATTCTTTCCAAAGACAAGCTTCAAGCTATCTTGGCTGATGTATCTCTCAAACTCCAAGAGAGATATATCCATCGAAGGGCCATCCAAGATCAGAAGGCAGTAGCTCTACAAGTTCAGGAGGCCAATGCAAAGCAGATCGAAGCCCTCTCTGACAAGATTGACGATCTGAAACAGTCCTTCTCTGTGCAACTTGAGCTCGGCCAGCAAGAACTAAAGTTTGAAGTTGCAAACTCCTCCTACCTGATGGAGCAGCTTATGTCCAACATGGAGCAGCTCTCTCAAATGATTGATGACAAAAAGGGGGAAAAAAAGAGGCGTGGAAAGAAGAGGAGCAAGAGGCACCAAAAGAAGAGCAGAGGGTTAAGGGAGAAGAAGTCAAAGAAGAAGAAAGTAGCAGCCGATAAAGAATCATCATCTGAGGGGGAGCCTAAAGATGATGATACCAAAATTGCAGAAGCTGAAGGGGAACTAGATCAGAAAGGTGATGAAGGAGAGCCAAGCAAAGATAGAAGATCATCATCTGAGGGGGAGCAAGAGCAAGAAGCAGAATCAGATGAGTAGCTGATCAACAAGCATCCTGGAAACACACATAAAGCCAAGGAGGTACATCTCTAATCTGTTAGAAATGTTCTGGATCCAGGATATAGAATGTCTTAATGTATAACTTGCCATATCAATATAAATGACATTCACGATTAACTGTTTTAGAAATACAGCTGCTCACTGTATATAAGATTCATTCATAACATGCATATGCACTTATTGTTTTTGTCATAATCAAATAGGGGGAGATTATCGAGAATAAGCATTTGAATGTTATTCCTATTTATATATATGATTTGATTATATATATATATGTATATGAATGAATAATATACGAAAGTATGCTTGCATTAAGAAAAGTCATAAAGTCCTATGATAGATAATAGAAATATATGTAAAGGACTTAGAATGAATTGATCAAATATGTTAGGTTGATCCTACAAAAAAAAAAAACTTTGTAAAGTCCTTAAAAAGAAATGATGTACAAGGACTATAAATATAGAAAGATCAAGCTTGTTAGGTTGATCTTATGATGTAATAGATAGGCTAGTCGATCGTCGAGAACCTTTGCACGAAGTCGTGATGCCGCCAGTGAGTCGAGTTAACTCGGGGAGCTATCGAGGCGGAGAATGAGAGTATGCAAGATAGTAGATCTCGGAGTTAAATAAGACTATCAGGGGAAATGAAGAAGGATCGTAGTGTATCGAGAAGAGCTTCCTCGGGATCGTAGGTGTCTTTGAGGAAGTCGTGTTCGAGAATCGTAAAGACAACACCTTTCTGGTAGTCCGTCGTCTACTCAAAGCGAAGATGAAATATAGACTACACTCGAGTCGTATAGTCTATCGATGCCAAAGCCAAGTCGAGGATCGTAGATCACACTCTGAGTTCGTAGAGTCTATTGATTATATCTGAGAGATCGTGGTCGAAAGCAAGATCGGATGAAGACAACAGGCACAAGGCAGAAATCGTAGAGTGTCAATATCTGATCTCGGGATCGTAGTGTCTGCACAGCCGAAGCTGAATCTTAGAGTGCAGAACTATGACTCCAAAAGAAGTGCTCACAATGCTAAGTTAGAATCGTAGAGCAGATACGGCTCTCAACGAATGAGCACTCCCAGAATATCCAAAGATGCGAAGCCTCTGGTTGGCACTGCAAAGATACATTCCACAGTAAGGGAACCAGAGAGCACTCAACGAATGGCATGCAGGCTAATAGAAGATCTTAGCACAAACTTAATCAGCATTAAGATTGAGGTGTAAGGCCATTCATGATGAAGTCTTCCATAAGGAGATCCAAAGAAGACTTCAGAAGCTGACTAAGGAAAGCCAGCTTATGCATTAGCTATCAAGTGTACAAAAGACAATGATCTTGGAAACAACCAAGATCGTACTGTTTGCCAAACAAAGAAGGAACTGATGGAAGGTGAACCGAGATCTTTGGTCGACTCTCGAAGCAAGGCTAAAGTGATTAAGTGCGAATTCGGTTCATTGATGATAAGTGAGTGGAAGATCACCGGAGAAAGCAAGCTGGGCCAGCGCCACAAATCAAAGTGTCTTGATATTGAGAAATGGGACGGAAGCAAGGAATTAGGCCATCGATGTCGAGAACGATCGAAGCAAATAGAAGTATTGAGCCCTTTGCACAATCTGAGGAAGAGGTGTTCTTCATTGAAGATCCAATCAACACTCTTGGGAGATCGTAGTGTTAACTCTACTAGTCGACGAGCGACACTTCAACAAGACACTACTGATCGAGTCCTTGAAGGCGTGCATCGAGAATCGTAGAGTCTAAATAATCAAGACCAAGCATTGGCAAAGGTTCAATCTGAAGGGGTAATATTCGAACGACAAGTGCTTATTGAGAGCATCGATGCAATAGGACAACCTCGATCGAGGAATCGGAAAGAGGTGATAAAGTCTTGACTGCACAAAGACATTAAAGTTATACATCGGCGGGTGAAGTGAAACAATGAACTCGCACGTCGAGAAAAAGTATGACAAGTCACATCAAGCGATCTACCTCAAGCAACTTGAGATCTGTGAAGATATTTGAATATCCTTCAATGGTTACTTTCCAACGGAAGGATTGGGAAGAAGTATAAATGGGAAAAGAACTTCAAAGATCAAGGTTCTTTGGAGTTAGAGTTTTGGAGAGAAGGTGGGTGATATAAATCATGTGAGATAGTGAGTCCAGAAGGCTCACTCTACGATCCACCAAGAACACTCGGAGAAGTCGGATCGAGAAAGAAGTAGAAGTGTGAGTTCTACTATATGTAGAAGTGAGAGTTTTACTACATGAAGAGTGTTACGAGCTACTTGAGAAGAAAGGAGAGCATCATGCCATCTGGATGTCCATCATGGGAAGACTCTAAGTACAATAGAGAAGAGCTTACGGTCATCTTAGCAAGTCCATCATGAGAAGGCATCTAGTAGCGAAGAAGGAGATCACAAAAGCCATCTTGGTGTCAAGCATGAAAAGCTTTAAGTACTTTACTGGAAGAGCTTACGATCATCTTAGAAGCCTCTCATGTGCGACCATCAAGTACCAAGAAGAATGATCTTTAAAGGCGGTTCATCGAGGGGTCATCCGGAGAGTGGTTGAGCAACCTAAGAAGTTGAGCATCATGCAACACTCAATCTTGCTCTTCAAGGATGATCAAGCCAAGTCGCTAAGGATAGAAGATGTTTAGAGCATGAAGACATCTTAGCATTCGGCCGACAAACTCCAACAACAACAAACAAACAACTCAACGGCCGGGGCCTAAGGGGTCCTTGTCCGGAGGACTAAATGAAGCGAGGCCAAGAGGGTCCTTGTCAGGAGGGACTAAACAAAGCGAGGGCAAAGGGTCCTTGTCGAAGGGACTAAATAGAGTTCCAAGCTTCTTGGCTTGAAAGAGTTCTAGGGAACTAGAGGAGTCCCAAGGTCAGCTTGGCCTTGAAGAGTTCTTAGTGAATGAAGTCCCAAATTGGCGGCCTTGAAGGAATCGTTAGAGATTCGGTCTTTGCCCTTCCTTAGTGGAAATCCTGCTAGTTGAAAGCGAGAAGAGTGGATTAGGAGCTTGTCTCTACGAACCACTTAAAACCTCTTGTGTCTTTTACATTATGTCATTTACATTATATCTATAAGCGCTATAAGCTGCTATGTATGTTTTAACTTCTTACAACTAAACTAACCCAATCGAACAATGATGTATGTATGATTATGAATATATCAATGAAGGGAATCTTTTACTTATTCCGTTTGTGCTTGAAAAGATTCTTATGTTTGTCATATACTTTAATATGAACAATAAGTTTTAAAATTTACAAACCATATACCCGGATCACCTTTACGCACAATTATTAATTAAACGAAAAAGATGAATAAGAAACATACCCTTGAAGATCCGAGCTTCCTCAGGTACAAGTTCACCTCCAATCTTTTTCGCGTTCAACTTGAATCCACCGGGTTTGGTTCCTTCCTTTGATCAACGTTAGCCACCCAAGTGTTTGGCCTCTAGAGGTGATCCACCAAGGAATAATAAAGATTCAAGAAGAAGGGGTATTGGCTCAAATCCTAGTTTTTCTTATCTGTATAAAAAGGGCGTACTCTTCCAACTATTGGAATTATTACGTATGTTGTAAAAGTCAACAACCCCCAAACACCCATAATAAGACTCCTCTTATTTATAGATGTGGGCAACCCTCCTTAACAATTAAGGAATTGGGTTTTATTTTAATTAATTAAAATCCTTTAATTAATTAAGCTCCATTATCTTATTAGGGATAATTAATTAAACTCTTTTAATTAATTTAACCTCCTAATCCTATTAGGAATAAATGAGAGTACTTATATTAAATTAATTCCTAAACTCTTTTAGAAATTAAAATAATAATAATTGTAATAATATTAATAAGACTCCTCTTATTAATTTATATTTAATATTTCTAAAATATTAAATAATAAATATTAAGCTATTTAATTTATTCTATCACCATAGATTAAATTAAATATACATAACATATTATTACGATTATACCATTAACTTCTTAAATAATTATTCTTCCTTTTATGGTGTGACCCTTTAGGTTCTCCATATTAAACCCATTGTGAATAAATCAATTAGAACAATTCTAATCTTATTTAAATAAATAAATTAAACAATTAATTTATTTAAATAAATAATATTTATTCTACAATGGGGATAAGCCTCCCTAGCGATCAACGACTTTCCGGATAATATAGATTTCAACATTAATCATTAAAGAACCTTTGAGTAAATAGTTACTGCATACAATTCAATCCTTCCACCATCTGATGTCCCAATTAAATATAAGACATGGAATTAACACAAGTCTTATTTTATTTAATTATATGTATTTCGATCCTTAAATGCACAACTCCAAATAATGCAAATTAGAAACTCCTTTCTAATTTCATTACGCTTATAACCAAGGACTCTTTGGGTTGTCATTTATCGAATCACATAGGACATTTCTCTTCTTTTTAATAGTAGTGGTAGATTCTTTATTGATCATACATTATCTCCATGTACAACTTATTATACCCAAGCATACCTTTGATATACCCTAAGGGTCTTAAGGAATAAGTCAAAGTATAACTCATCATACAAGATACTATGATGATATCAAGTCCAAGGATCACTTGTCTTACTATCACTACAGAATTCCTATTGACAGCGAAAGTAAACTCCATTAGGTATTCCTTAGCTTGAGCCACGTTCGATGAACTTATTCTCTAATAAGCACCTACATACTTGCTTTAGTGTCTCCACACAAATGATCATGAGATCAATCATCCTCATCCAATGAGCAAAGCAACGTATGTACCAATCTATCCGGATTCACTAATCCCCATTTAGTAATCCAATGATTGGGAACTATTTTAGTTTTAAGCTTTCTAAGAATTTAGATCTTATTAGAATGATCATCATCATTATTCTAAAAGCATTGCTTAAAACTATGGGTTTATCACATATTATAAAACGACATCATGTAGATAATTAAAAGCCTTTAATAAATTAATACTTTTATTAATAAATGAATAAGATTGTTTCAAAGTATATGCTTTATCATCAAACATGATTGGCTTGTGTATGCATACTACTTTCAATCTCCCACTTGCACTAAAGCCAATCGCCAGGTATCTCATACTCTTCTTCTCTAAGTGGCGATTATCCTGCTTTGTTGGATAAGCTTTAGTTAATGGATATGTAATGTTGTTCATAAGAGTCCACTATCTCTATAGTGATTTCCCATCTTTCAATGATTCTAATAATCAAATGAAAGTGCCACAACACATGTTTAGATCGAAGATGAGACTTAGAACTATTCCTAGTTACGTAATGAACTTTAATCCAAACAATCAACTTGCGACTTCATTTATAACTATATACTTTGTCTTTATCACTAAACCAACAACCTTTTCTTTGTTTGGAACCTTTCCAATTCAACGCACTAATTGCTCAAGATAACGCTTTTACCTTAAAGTGGATTTTTTGTCATCTTGGTGCATCTCGAAAAACTTGAGTCTGTTAAGCCCTCTAGTTTTAATTTAGACCCACCATGAATATGATCACATCCTTAGTGCCGGTTAAGCACTTTAAGATGTTTTTTTTTTCACTGAGTCATAGTGAACTTCTCCATAATATGATTGATCAACATTAGGTTTCGTACATTTCATTGCATACATGATTGTCACTCATGCGACCTCTCTTTTCAGGAGTCTGTGGGGACTATTAAGAGAGATACACTCCATATCTCATCGACATGAGACATCTCTTGGAGTTTGCCATGCTAAACGACTTTAGCATCAAATGAATATACGTTCCTTGGGTTAAGTCGAGCATCCGCTTAAATCTATCTATATAGATTTTATCCCCAATTAAGATACTCTTCCCAAATCATTCGGTGGAGGAATGTTTGAACAACTTTATCTTTACCGATTCTAGCATTGGTATGTCATTCCTTATCAAGTAGTATATCAACATATAATATTAGGAATGTCATGGCGCTCCCACTGTCCCTTTTGTACACACTAGAACTCTTACCTCATCGTATGTAACTGGATCATCATCTTTTATGATGTGTACCTCATCATCATCATCTATGATGAATCCATACCACCTAGGTATCTTCTACTACTATTCGGTTATGATTTGGTTGTGGTACAATAGGTCTATCTATGAGTTCCTCTTATTTGACTTATAGTGTTTTGTGGTTCTTGAACTTTTCAAGATCTATTATCCTCCACTAGCCCCTTGATAATAAACACCTTTATCTTAGAAGGCGCGTGTTTACAACAAACACCTTTTCTAAAGTAGAATTATAGAACATATACCCTAAACTTACTTTAGGATGTCCCACAAATCAGTACATGTCAAATTTTGTCCCAAGCTTATCCTTTGAAACCTTTTCACATAAGTTGGACAACCTCTTATCTTAACATACTTAAGATTAGAATCCTCCTGTCCATAACTTTTATAGAGTCTTGGGGCGATTTTGAGGTTATCATTTTCGTAGATATGCAGATTTCTAGGACATTATCCCGGAAGGATACTTGTAAGACCCCGAAATTTATGAAATAAAAGTATTCAATTTTTCTTATAATTACTATTCAGTAAATGGTTAAATTGATAAAAGTTAAAGTTAAGGGTGATATATGAATTTTATTTCAAAATAAGCAAGTAGTTATAAAATATTCATTGTTGTTAGGGAATATTCGTTTGGTCGTGGAATATTCGTGCATGTCGGGAATATTAATATGCGACGGTACTGCAACCATGTGTGGGCCCCATAACCAAAAAGCGATTGGATGAAGAAAGCGACAAATATAAGTTGGTTAAAAATAACGGCGTAGTTATTACTGAATTAAGACCATTGGAATACCCTGGTTAAAATACGATATGTATGCGTGGTTGCACACATGGCACACGGTATTACACAGATATTGTTGAATTATTGATCCTTACGTAGAAGGCATTACTCAATAATTTTCACACGATGAATTCTTGCTTCAATATTTTATTTTATTGATTCAATAATTGCTGCGTTGATATTTTATATTATTGTTGTTCAATAATTGTCCGCATTGCATTATCTCCATTATCGGATCAATAATTCATATTATTTAAATAATATGATTAGATAGCATTATTGGCAATGTCTAGAAAGTTACATCGAGGAGAGGTTTGGTCACCTAATTGCGCAGCCCGAGGAGAAATCCTTATTGAAAGCCCCTCTTTCTGAGAATCTACTTTGGTTGTCATAATTGTGATTACGTAATATTATTTGTGAATAATTAATTGTTGATTTATATGACAATGAAATATTTATTTGATGTGGATATAAATGATGGATTTATTTATGTGGTTATAAATGAAGGAATTAATGTTGAGGTATTTTATCGATATTTTGCCGGATTGGAGGTATTAAAAGCTCAAATCGATTGTTCTTCTGACTTTATTATGTGAGTTATAATTTTTAATCGTAGTTGGATGGATCGTTGGATTTTTGGATATATTATACATATATAAGTTGAGTATATGTTCACAAATTTTGAACCGTTAAAAATGAGCGATAATTTGTTATGAATTTTAAGAGGTGGTGATTCGAAAATTAGGTTATAAATGATTTTGGTGGAAAATTCTAGAATTGAGTGGGCCCCACTTGTGGTTGGTGAAGAAATGTGCTGAATTTTATTTCAAATGTGGTGGGTGGGAATAGTAGCGAGTAAAGCCATCGAGTTGCGGAGTTAAGTGCGCTTGACGTCTAACATTTTCCTATAAATAGAGGCTAAGTTAGAATTGAAAATCACACCGAAACAAGTTTTCTCTCTTTCTCTCTCTATATTATCGAGCGTATTCTTGTGAGTATTTTGAGTATACTTTGAGTATTGTTAGGCGGTGCAAGTTCCTTCAAATTACAATTTCCAGGTGTTTCAACTAGAAGTCTTGTCTTTCGAGGTAAGGGATGTTATTTTCTTCTCGATGATATTATTTCTTCAATATCATTATGCTAAAATATTGGTTGGAACTTTTATCAAATTTGGAACTTTTTCATGTCGGGGTTACTATATTCATGAGTTACTATTCACGAGTTACTTATTCATGAGTTACTATTCACGAAAGTTAACTATTCACGAGTACTATTCATGAAGCGTGAAGATGTTTTTTTTGGAATTTCTATCTTTTGGTGTGTTCAGTTACTATTCACGTTATACGGCACTATTCACGAATCTGGCACTATTCACCGAAAAATAAAAATTTTTCTTTTAAATCTTAAAATATCTATTCGGATACTAGCTTTGATTGTATCCATGTTTTGATCATTCTTGAATTTTACACCACTATGATTATTTTTTTGAGGTATTTTTGACGTGGATAATAAAACCAATGCAAAGATGAATGATTTCAAGAATATCTTTGGCACAGGTGCAAAAGATGAGCAGTGTTTAAATGAACATGACCAATCGATGAATATCTTTAGCGATGGTCTGAGATGAATTATTGATGAATATCTTTTTGCTCGTAATGCAAAGATGACTGTTGTTGAATATCTTTAGCTTTGTAGTGCAAAAGATGAATTATTGATGAATATCTTTGGCTTGTAATGCAAAGATGACCCGTTGTTGAATATCTTTAGCTTTGTAGTGTAAAGATGAATCATTGATGAATATCTTTGGCCCGTGGTACAAAGATGAATTTATTAGTATGATTATGAGCAGGCTGTGATTTGGTATAACCATGATCTTTGATGTTTCGGTAAAGACAAGTGATGAAAATTATCTTTGTCTTGGATGAGAAAAGGAATTTAGAACTACAATTACGATTATGAGTTATACACGTGATTGTGGAAATGAATTGTTGATTGATGTTACAGGGATAAAACATTGTTGGTGGATTTTTAACATGGAGAAGACAATAGACTTTATAGTCTATTTGACTCTTCTAATGGATTGCTCATTCACGCTGCGACTATGGTTGAAAAGTTTTATCATCTACCATATGTTCTAAATCTACGATTTATTCTTGATGAAGACTATTGATAATTTATATATCTTTAGTCATAATATTCTTTCTTCGAGCTAGTTGTGCTCACCCTTTTGTTTCACAATTCCTTTCGTGTAATAAAAGAGTATTTGGGTTTGAGCGGGAGAATAGCGAGGAATAGAGTGGTGGTCTATAGATGTTGAGGGTGAGGTGAATTTAACTTGGAAGGTGTTTTGTCACTATCATACAAGATGTCTAATACATACAACCTCGTGTTATCATAAGACATGGTTGTGCTCATCCACTTCTTGAGTATATTTACAAGCACTACCTATATAATCTTGGTGTTTGTTTGGAGTATAATACCCAATTAGAGACAGGTGGAGATAATGATATGTCAAGAAAAGACTCACCATTGGGAAGAATATGATAATAATCTTCGTTTTTCTTTAGGGGTCTATTAGATCAACCAAGGATAATTACGTGGCCATATGATATCTACCATAACCTAAAAGCATGGCCTCCCATGTATGAAGGTTTCATTGAGTACTTCCCAAAGATTCTAATTTCTAAAACAGGTTTTTGACTATACCTTTATGTAAGGTGACATTGTGACGTGCTACTGAGTTGGTATATATTTGTATCCAAACTCACAAAGATATGTGTTGTTATTTTTTCAGCATTATTTACAATTGTTGTAATAAAGTTGTAGTTGTTTTTCGTATACCATATATTTGGCGACTCGAGAATGGGTTGGATGGAATGAACCTATTTTGGGGTTGTTACAGAGATCTTTGGAATGCTCGGTAAAATCATTTTGGAATGACACCATGTCCAACAAGGTGATTTTTCCTTTCAGATACATCAATCAATTATTATGTATCGGGAGGAGGTGTCTATTATGAAAAACCATTTGAGATGATCTAGAAACTTATTGCACAAGTATTTATTCCTTAATCTAATCAAAGAATCTTAATACTTTGCCAATTTGTTTCACTTCTGAATTCTTTGAACCTTTCAAATAATTCACACTTGTATTTCAACAAATACATACATTCAACTCTTTGAATAATCATCTCCTTTTCTTATACTAGTTTGTTCAATTTATAAAATTATTTTCACGTAAGTCAAGTATATAAAATCCTTTAAGTAATATTCGATTTACAAAACATTATTATTATTATAAATAGAACAACAATTGTTCTTAAATATAATACCAAAAATTTTATTATACAACAATAAAATGGAAATAATGTTTCTAACAAGAATTGGAATACAATAACAACTTATTGACTTAATAGATTTGCCAGTAGGCGATCTAAACTATAAGTTTCTATAGCTAATGCAAAGAACCTTTGCTTCATTTTCCACACATAGGATTACTTATCTTTGTTTAACTTTCTACTTACTTACTTGGTCCTTCATAAATCTATATTTATGATAACCAAAGTCGGTATCCAATACCAAAGTAGAATCTTGACTTAAAAAAAAAATTTATTTCAATCATAAACAAAAACTGTATTGTAACCAAAACTTCACTAAGCTTCTTTGGTTAGCCTCTGCAAGATGCTTCTTCTGCTTTCTTTCCGATGTCCGGGCTTATAGCGATTGGAAGCAAACTCCTTTGCTATCCATATCAGTTTTGTTCTTATTATCCTTTGTTTATGCCTTTCTGTTTACCTTCTTTAAATCAATCTTCTTTTCAGAAGATCCTTTGGCCCCTACCAGTAAGACTCGGTCTTTCTTGGTTGGAAAGTGACTCTCAACATTTTTCAACATGTTAAGCAAATCAGCGAGGCTGGTATCTAGCTTGTTCATATGAAAAATTCACAATAATTGTGAAAGGAGTCCGGGAGTGAGTGCAAGATCAAATCTTGGCTCAACTCTCCATCCATGACAAAACCAGTTGTCCTAATTGATCAATCAAATTGATTATGTTAAGGATTTTTATCCTGCATCTTATAGTGCCATTGGCCATTCTAGATCGGAAGAGCTCCTTAGATATCGATATCTATCGGTCCTATTTTCCTCACCATCAACTACTTGATGTGCGGGAATATAGTAGGAGCATCCATAGTTTCATCTTGTGTGAAAAGCTCGTTACTCATGGATGCAAGCATGATGCATTGAGCCAATGTGCATCATCTTGCCACTTTCTAAAAGTAGCAATCTCTTCCTCGGAGGCATTATGCGCAACCATTGCGAGGATAGGCGTATTAAGGACATAAGATGGCTTTTCAAATGTGAGAACTATTCTCAAATTCCTTAACCAATCCATTTAATTGGTTCTAGGTTAATTTAGCATCTAATATGCTTCGTGGTGATAGTAATTTTAGACATTGTAAAATTACATAAACGAATTTGTAATTAACAATATTTTAACATACATTCTTTTATTAATTACCAAAATAAATTAGGTCTTGTTTTAAATTGGTATCTCCCACTATTTTCTTCAAACTATATTACCTCACTTATATAGTTCGGCAAAATCTAATTAAAGATTTGCTTTAGTGAGAATAAGGATCCCATTTCAAATGTATATAGCCTTGTGGTGACACAACAAACTATATATAAATAAATAGGTAGACAACTTTTGTCAATTACATCAACTATCTGACTCCTTTTCTTTTGCCTCTTAGATTATTTTGATCAGTGGTGGCACATCCAATCAAAATTATCCAAGTTAAGTCAACCTAGCACTCCATATATTCAAAAAGAAAAATATCATCCTTGTGGTGACACAATAAAACAATATTGTTCAATTTTCTTTATAAGCATCAAATGTGATAAATTAACATCTTAAATACTTAATACTTGCCTTGTGGTGACACAACAAACTCATATTAAATATTTAATACTCTATTAATTTTATCATGCTAGAAACTGACGTTCGATATTCCAAATATCTTTGAACGCTTAGGACTTAATATATAAAAATTGAGGGGTTTGTTATTAATTTGCCTCATCTTGTTTAAGCGGCAGCATACATATATATATATAAAATACGCGTCATATTAATTAACATGCGAAGCATGTTTATAATATATAATATATATAGTATAAGCATGCACATATAGAATACTATATTCTACTTTTGGATTGATTATGGACTTTTATTCTAGTTTGGTTCACTAGAGCCCACCAAGTGAACCAAAAAGGTCAAACCCTAGGGGTGCAAGAAATAATATTTAAATATAACTATTACATTTAAACCCGGGCTTCATTACAAATGGGTCTTCAAGCTCCTTGCTCCTTGATCTCCAATTCTTCAAAATTAATTCTAACTATTCCTATTACAAAACTATTTAAAATAAATAGAAACCTTGATCGTGATCGAGGGAAAGTACATAGGAGGAGATAGAATTTACATTAAGAAAAATTAGAGAAGGCGAGTCTGTGCAGACCCCATTTAATAAAACCCATACATTTATGCATCCAACTAAAATAAAATCCAATCACATTGGTCAATAGTCCATAATCAATCTCATTTATTATCATACACATCATCATATACATCAATAAATAACATTCATCTTATGAATAATAAACATTTAATATATATATTGATATCATTTAATGGGCAAATTTAGTTAGTATAAAATCTAATTTTGAATCAAAATAAACTCCTTTATTTTAATCCAAATTTAAATCAAAATAAAACTATTTTATTTTAATTTATCCAATTTTGATAAAATAAACTATTTTATTTTAATCAAAATTTTTAATCAAAATAAACTCCATTATTTTAATTAATTATGGAATCCAATTCCATGTAAAAAAAAATTATTAAAGGAAATCTGATTTTCTTTCCTATTCACAAATAAACTCCTTTTTTTGAATAATATGAAATCTTATTTCATATCTAAATAAACTTCTTTATTTAAGGAAATTAGGATTCTTTTTCCTATTCACAAATAAACTCTTTTATTTTAATAATATGAAATCTTATTTCATATTTAAATAAACTCCTTTATTTAAGGAAACATGGATTCACTTTCTTATTCACAAATAAACTCCTTTATTTTAGGAAACATGAAATCCAATTTCAACTCCAATTAGTTATCATGGAATCCAATTCCAACTCTAATTAGTTAGCATGAAATCTAATTTTAAAATTAAAATAAACCTATTATTTTAAAATTAAAATAAACTTTTATTTTAAAATTAAAATAAACCTTTTATTTTAATTATAAAATTATTGAGAATAATATATTATATATATATATATAATATATATAATATATTATAAAATAATCGAATATATATATATATATATATAAATAAAAAAACATGCGTTATAATATAATATATATATTATATCCGTGCCTTTCTTTTAAAATGAATAACCTGTAACCTTTTTCAAAAAAAAAAAAAATCACTTGCCAATCAGTTTTTCGTGCAGTATCCACCAAGATTCACCATAAATCTTTAGAAAATAAAGTCAGCCACATACTCGACAACATAAAAAAACGTTTAGAAAGCAGTTTCGCAAAAATAATTATCACGTTTTTTTTTTTTTTAATTTTATATAACAAAATTACGCCCAATTAAATTATTCTAAACACATATCAATATACATATCAAATCTGAACAATTAATAATTCGCATAAAGGTTTGGCTCTGATGCCACTGTTAGGTTTGTAATATTTAAAAACGCAATCAAATTGCAAAAATTAAGCGGAAACGAGATAAATCAGAGTTTTAAAATTTTACAAACCATATACCCGGATCACCCTTTATGCACAATTATTAATTAAACGAAAAAAGATGAATAAAACATACCCTTGAAGATCAAGAGCTTCCTCGGTACAAGTTCACCTCCAATCTTTTTCGCGTTCAACTTGAATCCACCGGGTTTGGTTCCTTCCTTTGATCAACGTTAGTCACCCAAGTGTTTGGCCTCTAGAGGTGATCTACCAAGGAATAATAAAGATTCAAGAAGAAGGGGTATTAGCTCAAACCCTAATTTTTCTTATCTGTATAAAAAGGGCGTACTCTTCCAACTATTGGAATTATTACGTATGTTGTAAAAGTCAACAACCCCCAACACCCATAATAAGACTCCTCTTATTTATAGATGTGGGCAACCCTCCTTAACAATTAAGGAATTGAGTTTTATTTTAATTAATTAAAATCCTTTAATTAATTAAGCTCCCTTATCTTATTAGGGATAATTAATTAAACTCTTTTAATTAATTTAACCTCCCAATCCTATTAGGAATAAATGAAGTACTTATATTAAATTAATTCCTAAACTCTTTTAGAAATTAAAATAATAATAATTATAATAATATTAATAAGACTCCTCTTATTAATTTATATTTAATATTTCTAAAATATTAAATAATAAATATTAAGCTATTTAATTTATTCTATCACCATAGATTAAATTAAATATACATAACATATTATTACGATTATGTCATTAACTTCTTAAATAATTATTCTTCCTTTTATGGTGTGACCCTTTAAGTTCTCCATATTAAACCTTGTGAATAAATCAATTAGAAACAATTCTAATCTTATTTAAATAAATAAATTAAACAATTAATTTATTTAAATAAATAATATTTATTCTGATAATGGATAAGCCTCCCTAGCGATCAACGACTTTCCGGATAATATAGATTTCAACATTAATCATTAAAAAGAACCTTTGAGTAAATAGTTACCAAATGCATTCAATCCTTCCACCATACTGATGTCCCAATTAAATATAAGACATGGAATTCTTGTCAAGTCTTATTTTATTTAATTATATGTATTTCGATCCTTAAATGCACAACTCGAAATAATGCAAATTAGAAACTCCTTTCTAATTTCATTACTCCTTAACCAAGGACTCTTTGGGTTGTCATTTATCGAATCACATAGGACATTTCTCTTCTTTTAATAGAAGTGGTAGATTCTTTATTGATCATACATTATCTCCATGTACAACTTATTATACCCAAGCATACCCTTTGATATACCCTAAGGGTCTTAAGGAATAAGTCAAAGTATAACTCATCATACACAAGATACTATGATGATCTCAAGTCCAACGATCACTTGTCTTACTATCACTACGAAATTCCTATTGACAAAAAAGTAAAACTCCATTAGGTATTCCTTAGCGAGCCACGTTCAAATGAACTTATTCTCTAATAAGCACCTACATACTTGCTTTAGTGTCTCCACACAAATGATCGTGAGATCAATCATCCTCATCCAACGAGCAAGTTAACGTATGTACCAATCTATCCGATTCACTAATCCCCAATTTAGTAATCCAATGATTGGGAACTATTTTAGTTTTAAAGCTTTCTAAGAATTTAGATCTCATTAGAATGATCATCATCATTATTCTAAAAGCATTGCTTAAAACTATGGGTTTATCACATATTATAAAACAGCATCATGTAGATAATTAAAAGCCTTTAATAAATTAATACTTTTTATTAATAAATGAATAAGATTGTTTCAAAGTATATGCTTTATCATCAAACATGATTGGTTTGTGTGCATACTACTTTCAAATACAACATAAACCAGAAAAGTATTTGAAATAAAAAGGATATATTCAACCCCCCCCCCCCTTGTAGATCTATTGTGCCCTCTGGGAACTAACATAATATTCCAATGAAACAATACTAAATGAAGAACAAAACTCAAGGATATTCCACTATTTTCAGGAATTATAGAAGCAATACTTACCATAGTAAGTTTAGATTTAAGAATATGAAAAGAAATAATATATGAAACTGCAAATGGATTTTCACTTGTCACGCGATAGTGCGCGTAGACAAATCATTTCCACAATTTAATAACAATTGAATACGAAGGGTTATTCACCAGGCATGCGGTAGTCCGCGTAGACAGGTTATTCCCACATAATAATAAAGAATGGAATAGCAAAAGATTTCACCATTCATGCGTTAGTCCGCGTAGACAGGTTATTCCCATAAAATAATAAAGAATGGAATAACAAAAGATTTCATCATGCATGCGGTAGTCTGCGTAGACAGGTTATTCCCACAGAATAATAAAGAATGGAATAACAACCCTTATGAGTATTGAAAGAAAATAACTCTCTTCAAGAATACGAAAGAAATAATACCCCTTACGAGAATTGAACGAAGATAATATTCTTTACGAATACGAAAAATAATATCGTAAGCGAATATGAAATAAACAACACCCCTTAACTTAATAGAAAAATCAATACTGAAGTAGGGTAGTAGCAGAATACTCTTCTTCTTTCTCTCTATAGTTTTTCTCTCTAGAGTTTCAGTGAATTCGTAAGTAATAATGAAGGAATGAGTTTTTATTTATTGGAAAAAGGATTGAATAGTAACTAATTCATGAACGACCCAGATTAATTCACTTTTAAATGGACGGTCCATATTGATTTACTATTAAAACTTCAACCAACCGCCCATACTGATTTACTATTAAAACTTTAAATCAGCGATCCATATTGATTTACTATTATAACTTCAACCAATGGTCTGAAAAATTAGCACATCTCCTCATGGAATAATAAGCCAAACTTATAACAAATACCTCATAACAAACCCCTTTATTTATATCAAAAATTGAATAAATATTTATCCCAAATCATTTATCTTTAAGAAACACATTTTTAATCTATTAACAATTATTCATCATTAATATTAGAACTCACAATATTTAACAACCAGATCATTCCCACGAAAGAGGGGGCTTTCAGATAAGGATTTCTCCCTATTGGCGCGTAATTAGGTGATCAAACCTCTCCTCGACAGAACTTTCTAGACATTGTCAATATTGCAAATAATAATATGAATAACTTTGTTGTCACAATTATTGATTTAGTAATATAAAATATTATGCGAGATGATCGTGACAATAATTGAATCAAATAACGTGAGATACTATGTAGCAATAATTGAGTATAACCGGTGACTTCTCACGTAAGCATCAATAATCGATATCGTAGCTTACTTATGCGACCATGCCAGTATTCATTTCTTTTACCACCGGTTATTTCAATAGTTTAACGGTAAAACTTTCGTAGCTATTTTAAAAAGATAATTACGTCATTTTCTAACTCCGCAAGTTATTCCGTTGTGGGGTCCACCAATGATGGTGTCGTAAATGCGAATATTCCTGTTAAAAGCGAATATTACAGGACCAATTGAATATTTTATAATTACTTGCTTACTTTTGCAAAATTTGTAAATATTACCATAACTATAACATTATATCAAATCCATACCATAATATTAAAAAAATATTGTAAGACCCCAAATTATTAATAAATGAAATTTAATTTCCTCTTTTATTATTTTAA